>SJYT01065298.1:35150-62918 GCA_006410635.1 Cephalophus harveyi | reverse complement strand
TGCATTTCTTTTCCATGGGAATGGTCTTGATCCCTGTCTCCTATACAATGTCATGAACCTCATTCCATAGTTCATCAGGCACTCTATCTATCAGATCTAGGCCCTTAAATCTATTCCTCACTTCCACTGTATAATCATAAGGGATTTGATTTAGGTCATACCTAAATGGTCTAGCGGTTTTCCCTACTTTCTTCAATTTGAGTCTGAATTTGGTAATAAGGAGTTCATGATCTGAGCCACAGTCAAATTATATTTCCTGAAATGAAACTTAGGATTATAGTTATCTGAGTGTTCAATTGTGGAAAATTGAGTGCTAATTTTACTCTATTTTCAGTTCTCTTTTATTTAGAATTATCTCCTAATATCAGCCTTGATATTTTCACATGTTCATTTGGGGAATTAAACCAAAGAGAACAAGTATTATCATAGTAGTTTTACAAATGAGGTAAACTAATTTGGATACTATGACTAAGGTTACATGGAAATTAGAGTACTTCATAGAATTTTATTACCATTCTAAGTACTATTATTACTTATACTGTATTTTGTTTACTGTTCCCAAATTTATCTCTGTTCCTACCAGTTGCTCCTTGGGAAAATTATGTTACATATGTAGATGTTAAATATATAAATATTGCATGTACATGTAATATATAATATTTTATATATATTACATTTCACATTTGATATTACATGCATAGAATAGATATTATATACCTATGTACAGATATAAAAACAGTTGAAAACTATAAATGTCAGAAGCTTGTATAAAAGTGAATTTGTCATTTACTCCCTCAGATCTGAGTTATTTACAATCTTTCTTATCTTAGTTGAAAAGTCCATTCACTTGCTCAGACTAAAATTTGAGTCAATCTTGGTGTCTCTCTTTATCTCACCTTAAATCATTTCTATTATATCAGAAAATCCTGAAGACTCTATATTCAAAATGTAACCATTAATCCCAACACTTCTCACAACACTGATCCCCAAAATAGTCTATCCTCAATAGGACGGTTATAATAATCCTTTAAAAAAATGCAAATCTGATTAGGACACTCTGCATACAACTCACCCTCACTCCCTAATTCAGTCAGAAAAAGAGCCACTTCATGGCCCTGATCTTTCCTTCACATTCCTTCTGATAGCATTTCCTGCTACTTTCTTAAAGGGTCTCTCTTTCAACCATAAAAAATTACCTTACATGGGACTTGCCAAGCACACTCTCATCTTTGGGCCTTCAAGCTTGCCCTAACTGTTTGTACCACTTGGCTCCCCAATACCCAGATGCTACTTCCCTCACCTCCTTCAAGTCTTTGTTGCTGCTGCTAAGTCACTTCAGTCGTGTCCGACTCTGTGTGACCCCATAGACGGCAGCCCACCAGGCTCCCCCGTCCCTGGGATTCTCCAGGCAAGAACACTGGAGTGGGGTGCCATTGCCTTCTCCGTCAAGTCTTTGCTAAAATATCACAATTTCCATCACTGTATGTAACATCCATACCTACTCTTCCACAGCATTTCCCTGATCTATATAGTGCTTATTTTTTGAAATACTATCAATTGTACAGATTGATATTTTACTATGTCTCCTCAGTTAGAATGTAAGATTCTTAAGGACCAGAATTCTGATCTGGTTCCTTGACAGCCAAAGTATCTGAATTGTGCCTGGCAGAGTTAGGTTCTCTATTGGTACTGTATGCATTAAGTGAATTTAAAAGGTGGATTATTACAATGCAGCAGTGCATACTGGCTTCAATTTAGAAATAATGAATGTTTTAACTTGACAACAAATTCTCTTGAAAGATATTTTCTGAATAAAAAAAATTATTTAAACTAGTATAGATCATTCTTATACAGATTATACTCCTCTAACAATTTAAAAATAAATCTTTCAATATTGCAATAATAATCTGTCCATACTTTGTAATTCTTTATTACATTTAAATAGTACAAATTTATAGTTCTGTCATTTCGACAATTTGTTATGAAAAATAAAGTGATATATTTATCCTGACAAAGTCTCTTCTTTTCAAACTTTTGGCTCCAAATACCAAACTGAAAAACTCATACATCCTACCTTAGGATGTAAAAAAAAAAAAAAAAAGACACCACTTGGTCCTTTGGATCATTTGATCCTTGACCCTTTAGTTTCATGTAGTTTCAATAACCATGTCTGCCAAACTGAAGATATAAAACCAATTCTATCTCCTGCTGTTGCTGCTCAGGACTGTATCACTGAGCCTTTGAAAAGACATCTTCTCAAGAACAGCATGGAGTAAACTGCTTCCTAATACTGGAAAAATATCCTTGACTCTGAACATCACTTGGGGGTGAATCTCATTGTGTAGGCCCTTTGCTTCATTTTGAATGAGTTTTTCAGGGTTATAGATATAATCTCTCTTGCTCACTCTCTCTCACACACACACACGAACACCTGAAATATGATTTTTGGTAACACTGCCTATAACTTGACATTTTAAGACAAGTGTGATTCTTAAAAATTTGACACAAATTATCTCTTCCTGTTCTATTTCTTCATTTTGTAACCAGAAATAACTAGACTTAGAGACCTTACACTTATTTATGACTACAGCATGGGAATTGCCCTCAGAAATGTATATTTGTCATGATTGCCAGCAAAGCTAAGTATTGACTCTGCATTTGTTTGTTGTAGTTGATTTTTATCCAAACTCCATCATAATTATGCAGCTGTGTGTGTCTTCAATAGCAAAACACATTGCTTTTGATTTGGATCATTTAAAAGAAATTTGCCACTATTTAGATGTTTGACCAATAGCTATACTTCTCAAATCTTCAAAGGCAGTACTGTCCAGATGTCACATTTTAGTTTTATCATAAAAAGGAATATTTTTGCCATATGCCTTATCAAATAGACCACATGATAAAACTCAAGACCCGTACTAAGAAAAATTCTATGTAAAATACAAACAAAGTGAATACAGTTATAAAAAGCAAGTACCTTAAGTTAGAAGACTCTATAGTAAACTTAAAATTAGTAAGAGAATGTGATAAAGTATCTGGATTCAAGATAGGTATTAAAATTTTTTTGTTCTTTGCTATTTAACAGAAAATACTGGTAATGGCAATGGAAAACATTAAAATAACAAGCAAAAGTTAACATGTTCAGGTATTAACAAAGATGATACTGAACCTATATGAAAAATTGTATTGACACGCATAGTAACTGAAGGAATGGAAAGATAGATCATGTTCTTGAATGAAAAATCTAAATTTAAAATGTTAATTTCTCCTGTTAGTGTATACAAGTTAGTAAAATTTCCATTTGAATTGAATTGAGTCTTTTAGAATTAGGTGAAACAGACTTAAAGATTTTAGCCCCCAAACAGTTTTTAGAAATTATAAGAACAGTGAGGGTCAGTTTTTCACTTTCAACACATCTTATAAAGCCACTTTCATCTCTTGATAATGGCAAAAGTATAGTAAAACATTGGGAATAATACATTTCTTAAATAATGATAATGTTACTAAATATGAGAAGGAAGTAAAAACTGAACGCTTTCATCTTACAGATAGAAAAATAAATTCCAGTCTGTTTAATGAGTTAGATGTCAAAAACGGAGCAATAAAAATTTTGCATGGAAAACTAGAATACTAAATTTATGAGTACCTTTTTTAAAACTACAAAACTATAAGCTACAACATGAACATGTGGAAGTATTCATTTAAAACTGTTTTATTTTCCATGTGCACGTGTGATAAGATGCTTCAATTGTGTTTGACTCTCTTAACCCTGTGGACCATAGCCTGCAAGGCTCCTCTGTCCATGGAATTCTCCAGGCAAGAATACTGGAGTAGGTTGCCACTTCCTCCTCCAAAGGATCTTCCTGACTCAGGGCTAGAGCTCGTATCTCTTATGTCTCCTGCATGGGCAGGCGGATTCTTCCCACTAGAGCCACCTGGGAAGCCCCATATTTTCCACAGTTAGGGTTAAACAATGTTAATATACAATTTATACACATGAAAATATATTTAATATACATGATAGAAAAAGCAATAATTGGGCAATAATTTAGTATAGTGAACACCTTCTTTCTATGAATAGAGGAAGAAATGAACAGATACTAAGAACAGAAGGGCAAATTCAATGGTCAAAACTATTAATATACCCAGTTTTAAAGTCAGGAACATACAGATTAAGGAGGACTCATCAATCTGGCATCATTCAATGCCAATCTGGCAAGAATTTTAGATGGCTATGCAAACCCTTGTTTGGAATGTGGATGAATTTTACATCCCACCGACAGAAATGTAGTAAGTGCCAAATCTCAATAAAATACTAAATGTCAGTAATGCCTAACCCGGCTCCCGACAACAATTAAAATTTAAAATTCTTAGGTCATCATACAGAGCATACTCTTTAGCACAATACCATAGGAAAAAAGAAAGTGTCAATTGTTAAGAACCTAAATACACAGCGGGTGTTGATTACAGTATTAACCCAGAGGACAAGAGCAGGAAACAGTTGATGAGTGGCCATATCATGATACCCAGCAAGTGAACTATCACACATTCATGTAAAATACTCAACTGAGCTTACAGATGTAGTAATAGATCACATACTATCATTTCACCAAATATGGGTGCATAAAGTGTGTTTATTTTATACTCTTTTTCAGCCCATTTTTGGAAATGCTGAAAAGATCTGTGTGGTCTAATATGGAATAATATGAGAGAAACACAGGGAAGGGGAACATAGAATTAATCATGACATAATACATAAAAACATGATGTGGTCCTATGCACATGTGTGTTACAGATAAATATGTGACAGTAAGGTCAACAAAATATTTATGGTGTTATTCTAGGATATTACCCTATCATTTTCCTAGAATTTTTATATTAGAATAGTTTTGAATGAATGAATTTGAGTAATCAAAATGTTTATTTGTTGCAGAGAAAACTTATTCTCATGTGAGAAATTTGATGTGTATTTATAGATTTGCAATATAATTATGCTTAATCATTTCACTTTCATTTTACTGTTGAAATGTTTTTCATGATTTTAATGAAGTAGGAATACAATTCTCCCCTCTCTTGCACTTAAAAAATCCAATACCTCTGAATTTCTTTTTAAAAACAGACACACTTTTCCCTTCCTTGAATTCCTCTGCTTTACTCTGTGTTTTATGCTACTTTTGAGAAGAATTAGAAGCCATTTCAAACAGATAATTTTAAACTGTAACACCAAGATGACATATGAAATAACTTGAAGGAAATAATAAAAGGAAGTTATCAAAACTGAATACATAATTTAACTGTAGCTAACTAGCATTCATTACAAAGAGAAAACTTGTAGAACCTCTTAGAGTTCATTTCTAGTAAATAAAAATGTATAAGTAGATTTATAGATATTATAAACTTTCTAAACATTAAATACTTAGCAGAACTGAGTATATATTTTTCATCAGTTAGTGTGTCCACTAAATGTTTATAGGACTAAAAAATTTCAGAATCAGAGTACCATTTATAATATCAATATAGTATCAATAATGAATGCTAAAAATAATCCAAATAATCCAATAAAGTCAAAAAGCATGGCAACTCATTTATCAGCATTTTTATAACAAAATTTCATCTAAGTAAACACAAGACAAATTTGACAATGGACTTCATATCCCTTAGTCTAAGCTTCAACATTTTGCTACATTCAGAAAGCTTAAACAAAGATCATGTCAACCTTCTAATTTAAGTTCTTATAATATAAATAAAGTTCTTCTGTCTGCATTTGAAAGGAATTTCAGTGTATGAGTACATAATCAGTTGCGCTCAGTCATGAACAACTCTGTGCGACCCTTTGGACTGTAGCCCTCCAGGCTACTGTTTCCAAAGGATTCTTCAGGTAAGAATACTTGAGTGGGTTGCCATACCCTCCTCCAGAGGATCTTCTCAACCCAAGGATCAAACCTGTGTCTGTTATGTCTCCTGCATGGGCAGTCAGGTTCTTTACCACTAGGGCCACTTGGGAAGGAGCGGGCTGCAATTTCTGCCTCCAAGGGATCTTCCTAACCCAGGGAATGAACCACATCTCTTCCATTGAAGGCAGATTCTTTCACAGCCATCCAGGAAGCCCATATAGTCAGTTAGGTGGATATTATGATAGAGCTGATTTACAGCAATTTACTCATAAATGGGCTTCCCTGGTGGCTCAGTGGTAAAGAACTCACCTACCAATTCAGGAGAAGTGAGTTCGATCCTTGAGTGAGGAAGATCCCCTGAAAAAGAAATGGTAACCCACTCCAGGATTCTAGCCTGGAAAATCCCATGGACAGAGGAGCCCAGCAGGAGTGGGCTACTTACTGTCCATGGGGTCACAAATGAGTCGGACAAACTTAGTAACTAAACAACAAAAATTAAATATTCAAGCTATATCTGAAAGACAGTGAGCTGCAGTAATGCTGCTGCTGCTAAGTCGCCTCAGTCGTGTCCTACTCTGTGTGACCCCATAGACGGCAGCCCACCAGGCTTCCCTGTCCCTGGCATTCTCCAGGCAAGAACACTGGAGTGGGTTGCCATTTCCTTCTCCAATGCATGGAAGTGAAAAGTGAAAGTGAAGCCACTCAGTCATGTCCAACTCTTCGCGACCCCATGGACTGCAGCCTACCAGGCTCCTCCGTCCATGGGATTTTCCAGGCAAAAGTACTGGAGTGAGGTGCCTGAGTATTAAAAACAAACAAACAAACACATTATTTAAATCAGCTTAAATTCTTTAATATGCTCAGGAAATTCTCAATGTAGAATCCGAGATTAGCACCATATAACGTTCAAGAAAATGCATCGATCTGCAAGAATTGAGGCTACAAATTGCCACTTAGTTTCACAAGTATATGCACATTTAGAATCAAATGTCACTGCTTATAAATGTCTTTGAGGTTGTTCATAATGTTTGATACTGTGAATATTTTCCCATTACATATTTTAGATTGCGATATCATTCTTTGTGATCTAAAAATAGTCTTCATTTTCAATCACATATTTGAAGTTTGGATGATGTTATTTTCCATTATTCTATGAGAATTTTTGTAGCTAAATCTTTGTGAATATCCACAAATATATTCAATAGCAAAGGATATACAATAAGGGAATGAACAATGGGTAGAATGAAAAGGCTTTTGGACCAGGCCTGGTAGGAGGCTGTCTGTGATTGTGGAGGAGTCTCTTTGATCTGAGAATACAGTGCAACAGCTTCAACATGTTGAAAAAATGTACAATAGTTATTAAGAGTGGAATAGGGATAGAAAAACAAAAATCAGGAAATTGGCAAATACAAATTCACTACCTTTATCATTGTGCTTAAATTGTCCCTATACAGCTCAAATTTTTTTCTAAAAAGTTCCGGAACACAAAAACCCTTGCTATACAGCAAAGACTAATATTTGTGTAAGAACAAATTATTGTGATATTTTATAGTAGTGTTAGTGAGTTTTTGTTTTGGGTGAGCTTTTCTAGGTACAATGAGCACAAAGACCATTTTTTCAATTAAGCAAGAAACAGAGCAATGAGAAACTTCTCATTTGCAATCATGCTGCTTGACAATTGTTCAAAACTCCATCAAGATATATAGAGTCAGAAATTAATATTCACATGACTGAAGCGACTCAGCAGCAGCAGCAGCAAGCTTGTATGCATTAAACCTACCTGGTTTAATCCTACCTGTAACGTGTCTACTTTCTGCAAATTCATGGGTTACAGACCATTTGCATTTCATTTTGTCAAACAGGGAGGAAGAGGTGGTTTTTTAACTACAAATTCAGTTTCTTGGGCCATACTGCAGACCTACTGCCTCTACACACTCCTAGGAATCTGTTGTTTTATATAGTCTGTCATTTGTCACTTTCTCTTAAAGGTTGTAACCAGAGCAGCAGGAACAATTTTTTAAAAGGTTTAATGGGAATGTAGTTAAGTATTAATACTTTATTGACTAGTACATTTAATAACTTCAAAATAACCACAACCTGTCTTTTGTTAAAGGGCTCATAAGTGACATAATTGACAAGTGACATAATTGGCTTTTGTCAAGATTTTAGACATAACTCATGTTTGCTTCCTGCCCCCCATCCAACTGATCAAAGAATGTATATCCAAATGGAAAAGACTGAGAAAATATATTATCTAAGGTAGAAGCATATGCTATTTACTAATAGCAACAGCGACCAACAAGAGCAAAATAGCCAGCATGGAGGGAAAACACTGAGAAGAGATTTACACTCTGGCTGCGATCATCGCATTTCTGGTTAGCACTGTGATTCAGAGTCTGTTTGGATAGGAATCCTAAACTACCTGATACCACTATTAATTGAGGTAGTTATCTTTGCTTACAGAGAGCCAGTAGGTACTGGGAGAGATAGCTGATGATTGACCCAGGTCTGTCTGATGAAGCATCAAAGAATCTACAAGCCAGCACTTGAAGACAGGTTTGGTGTGTCTGTATTTGTTTCTCTAGACTTTAACAAGATGAATTCATGTCCTCAGAATTTGAATACTTTTCAAATTGGAATCTTTTTTAAGACCTGAAGGATGTTTTAATTGAGAGAGCCAAAGTAACCCCACATTTTCAAAACAATGTACGGGTATCAAAACAAACTGATCCTAAAGTAAGATGCTGACTCAGCAATTTCTTAAGCAGTTCTCCGGAGCTAAGGTGATCTTAATATCATCTTTGAAAGCCTAATAAAACCTCTTAAAAATGAACATAACTGTTTTTGAAAAGTTTATATTAGAGAGATCAAATTACCATTTCTACAGTTTCATGAAGAGCCTTTGTATTCTCTGTGGGATGGTGCATAAAATAATTTAAGAATAGAACAACAGGGTGTAAACCTAATTTATTTATTGTGACATGCAAGATTTGAAGGTGAGTGATGAACACAGAATAGTAGTCCAAGAAATTCTAAAACTTCATGATACACAGCATAACCTGACATTTTTCCTTAAACATTCTAGGGCAGATAGTTTTGCAAAATATTTTTTCTTTATGATAAACTACTGCAATTTTTCATTTAGAACTTCCATTAACTGTAGAAAAAGTAAAACTGCAAATACAAAGGTCAAAAGAGAATAACACAAAGTCATAGACAGCAAAGTTAATGACAGTATTCTGTGGGAATACTGCAAGCAACTCGATGGCAGTATTGATGATTTCCTAGCAAAATGTTAACCTCCAAAATTGAGAGGTCATGAATAAACCTATTAGAGTTTGGAAATTCTAATAAACCTATTAGAGTTTGGAAATTCTATTAGAAATCTTATATTTAAGACTCTGGGGTCAGGTGTATTCATATTTTAATTTTGCACACCTAAAGAAGCACCATCTCATTTAAATTTTTCAGGTCAGAAAATGAAAAAATCCATATTGTTCATAAAAATGGAAAACTATTAAAAATGGAATACCTATGATAAATGAATGAATCTAGAGATTAATCTGTCAGTATTTTCCTCTTCCAGCCTGCCTCAACCACTAGTTCACATGATGTGCAAACCTTCATAATAGGTTCAGCTATTGCACTTTACATCAAATATTAATACAACAGTTTTTCTAAGTCTCCCAAATCCTTTTAATGTTCATGTTTTGTCTCCTACCCAGGTCTACAAATGATGCATCATTTTATTATCCTTTCTGCAAACATTTTAAACAACTTTGTACCTTACTGTTTCCCTTTGGCAAACCATACCATGGCGAAACCCAATTATTGGGCTACTCTATATCTAGATTCATGCACTTGAACTTATTAGACAAAAATGCATTGCTATGCTGGCATTGAAACACTTCATGATAAACCTGTTAAACCTGGAGTCTTTAATGTTGCCCAGTAATAGGTCATTTATTTTCCCCCATGCAAATTTGGTTTTACAGTTTTTTTTTCTTTTTCTTCAGCTTCCAAAACTACCAGTATGTCCTCACTCTCAGTTAATAACCCTGTTCAAAAGAGAATTTAAACACATTCCCTCATGTCTTCCAAGGCAGTCCAGTGGTTAAGACTCTGCACTTCCAGGGGAGGCGGCACAGGTTTGATCTCTGGTGGAAGAACTAAGATCTTACATGCGGCATGGCATGCCCAAGAAATGAAAAAGTTAAACACATTCCCTCATGTACCCATCCACTATCATTAACACAAGCACTGATTTTCCCCCTACCCCCTCTAGAGAAGTCCACCACATCATATCATCCATCCTACCGTACGTATGCAAGAGCTGTCAAGGACTGACAGAGGATCACCAGGAACATGCACGGAGTAAATGGTAGGCTTCTTTGTTTGCTGTGGCAAGTGAGAGCACAAGGGGCACCAAGGATACTGGGGCAAGAGGGAGGTGGCAGGGGCATGTCATAGGGTTGAGGTTTGTGCTGTGTGAAGTTGGATGAGCCTAAAGCAGTGGAGGATTTTCTGGATGGGGTGCTGGTAGTAACTAAGGGCAATTCAATAATATGAGATCTTTATTCTCATCTAGGAGGCAGAAGAAAGGCTGCCGAACTAGGGCTGTCACTGGAAAAGAAATAACAGTCACACAAATTAGCCGGAAGTAACATTGTTTTGTTTATTGGTAACACCTTATCTCTGTCTAGATTCAGCTAGAAATCCTATGACTTGGCTGTAACAGATAGTTAAAAATAACAACAAATTACCCTAAGAACTATCTTAAGGCATTACTTCAGCAATGTCTTTTTCCTAGTATCATCATTTTTTTTTTCCTTCTTAGCAGATATTTTTTATGCCACACTAACATGATATTTTTCATGTCACACTAACATGATATTTTTCTAATCACAATAACCACCCCCTCAATCCCATTTTTCCATTTTTATTATTGCCCTTACTTCTGTTTTCTCTTATAGCTAAGTTGCTTGAAGGAGGTAATTATGTTTTCGGCTTCAGTTCCTTTCTTCCTACTCTCGAATTCATTCAAGCATTCCCCAAACACGCTGCCAAATTTAGTCTTCTCAAAGACCTCTCAAATCTATTGATCATCATTTCTTTAGAATTTCTGATGTTGTTCACATGACAATGCTTTATCTGGCTTCCAAAAATGAGTTTTCCCCCTGTATTTTAAAGGTAATTCCTTCTTAGTCCTCAGCATTGATTCCTTTTCACATCCCTTTTAAAACACTTCAGAAATCAGTCTTATTTTTTTTTCCTCTCTCTACATTTTCCATCCCCAAGGAAAGGAAACACAAAAAGGCAAAATAGTTGTCTAAGGAGGCGATGCAAATAGCTGTGAATAGAAGAGAAGCAAAAGGCAAAGGAGAAAAGGAAAGATATACTCATTTGACTGCAGAGTTCCAAAGAATAGCAAGGAGAGATAAGAAAGCCTTCCTCAGTGATCAATGCAAAGAAATAGAAAACAACAGAATGGGAAATATCTTCAAGAAAATTATAGATAGCAAGGGAATATTTCATGCAAAGAGACACAAGAAAGGACAGAAATAGTATGGACCTAACAGAAGCAGAAGATATTAAAAAGAGGTGGCAAGAATACACAGAAGAACTGTACAAAAAAGATCTTCATGACCCAGATAATCACGATGGTGTGATCACTCACCTAGAGCCAGACATCCTGAAATGTGAAGTCAAGTGAGCCTTAAGAAGCATCACTATGAACAAAACTAGAGAAGGAGATAGAATTCCAGTTGAGCTATTTCAAATCCTAAAAGATGACACTGTGAAAGTGCTGCACTCAACATGCCAGCAAATTTGGAAAACTCAGCAGTGGCCACAGGACTGGAAAAGGTCAGTTTCATTCCAATCCTAAAGAAAGGCAATGCCAAAGAATACTCAAACTACCACACAATTGCACTCATCTCACATGCTAGCAAAGTAATGCTCAAAATTCTCCAAGCCAGGTTTCAACAGTATGTGAACCATGAACTCCCAGATGTTCAAGCTGGATTTAGAAAAGGCAGAGAAACCAGAGATCAAGTTGCCAACACCCACTGGATCATCGAAAAAGCAAGAGAGTTCCAAAAAAAATATCTACTTCTGCTTTATTGACTATGCCAAAGCCTTTGACTGTGTGGACAACAAACTCTGGACAATTCTGAAAGAGATGGGAATACCAGATCACCTGACCTGCCTCTTGAGAAATCTGTATGCAGGTCAGGAAGCAACAGTTGCAACTAGACATCGAACAATAAACTGGCTCCAAATAGGGAAAGGAGTACATCAAGGCTGTATATTGTCACCCTGCTTATCTAATTTATATGCAGAGTACATCATGAGAAATGCTAGGCTGGATGAAGCACAAGCTGGAATCAAGATTGCCAGGAGAAATATCAATAACCTCAGATATGCAGATGACACCACCCTTATGGCAGAAAGTGAAGAAGAACTAAAGAGCCTCTTGATGAAAGTAAAAGAGGAGAGTGAAAACGTTGGCTTAAAGCTCTAAACATTTAGAAAAGTAAGATCATGGCGTCTGGTTCCATCACTTCATGGCAAATAGATGGGGAAACAGTGACAGACTTTTTTTTTTTTCTTTTGGCTCCAAAATCACTGCAAATGGTCACTGTAGCCATGAAATTAAAAGACACTTGCTCCTTTGAAGAAAAGCTATGACCAACTTAGACAGCATATTAAAAAGCAGAGATATTACTTTACCAACAAAGGTCCAACTGGTCAAAGCTCTGGTTTTTCCAGTAGTCATGTATGGATGTGAGAGTTGGACTGTGAAGAAAGCTGAGCACTGAAGAATTGATGCTTTTGAACTGTAGCCTTGGAGAACACTCTTAAGAGTCCCTTGGACTGCAAGGAGATCCAACTAGTCGTTCCTAAAGGAAATCAGTCTTGAATATTCATTGGAAGGACTGATGCTGAAGCTGAAACTCCAATACTTTGGCCACCTGATGTGAAGAACTGACTCATTTGAAAAGACCCTGATACTGGGTAAGATTGAAGGCAGGGGATAAAGGAACAACAGAGGATGAGATGGTTGGATGGCATGACTGACTTAATGGGTGTGAGTTTGAGTAAACTCCAGGAGTTGGCAATGGACAGGGAGGCCTGGCATGCTGCAGTTCATGGGGTTGCAAAGAGTCAGACACGACTGAGCAACTGAATTGAAGTTTGACAAAGACACTCCTATTTTGTCTAATAAATTTAAATACCAATGACACACCGATTTCCTAACATCTTCAGCGTGACCCTCTTCCCTCAGTTCCAGAACCCTTGCTCCAACTGATTGCTTAGTATCTCCAATCAGGTATCTTTAAGAAGCATCATGCCCAGAATTGAACTTTGAAACTTATCCTCCAAAACAGAACAAAAAGTCCTGATCTTCCTTCAAGTTTTCACATTTCAGTAAAAGACAACCCTGCCCTATTGGTTGCTTCAGACAAAAATCTTGGCATCATTATTAATGTTTTTCTTTCTCAGTCAACATTCATTATTGTCTATTCATCTATGTTTAGATCCCCATCATGTTTTACCACTTCAACTGTACCATTCTTGTCCAAACCACAATCATCTGTTTCCCAGGTGGTCAGAGCAGATCTGAGCATGCCCTCTGATTGGGCTTCATCACTGAATAGTCTAATTTTAATATGTCACTTGTATTATTCTTCCAATAACCAAGTCACAGGACCCTATATGCATTGATGATTTTACATGATGTTCCATTTCATCTCCTATTCACTGTTTAAGCTTTACTGGGACACCTCAGTTATTTTCTCACCTCATGGACATTTACCAACAGTTTTTGGTGTTATTTTTTCCAATTATGAACATGGCTGTCTCCCTCACTTCCTCCAAAGCTTTTTTCAAATGTCACTTTCTTTAGGAGGCCTATTGTAACAACCCAATTTAGAACGCTACCCCTACTGCTGCACTCATACTTACCCTCATATTTATTACTTAAAAATAAATTCCATACAAGTTTAAAAGGAAAATGCAAAAATAGATATTAGGAACATCTACATATCCATATATCCTAGGAAAAAATGTCATGATTCTCATTAGGCTTCAAACTCCAAGTTATATAAGACATAAAAACTTTTATAAATATTAAAGATTGTGTGGCATCAATTCTCTAAGGTAAATTATAATAAGATATTAAATTGGACTTTTCCTCAGGTGATAAGTATTAATAGCCACAATTTTCAAATTAATTTTTCAAATTCAAAACAAAACCAGTCTGACAGGGAGTAGGCAAAAGTTTAAGATAAACAATTCATAAATTAGCAAAATGGCCAATAAAACCTAAGAAACAATACACCAAGGCAGTCAGCAAATAATGGCGTCCCTTCAACTCTATCCCATGGAAGTAAAATCACTTTTTAAAGATTTAAAAAATGTATTTCTATTCTTAGAAGATAAACCTAAGAAGTAAATATTAATAAAGCAACATACAAATATGTCTTGGTAGATCCACACAATAGAATATTCTGTAGCCATTACGAAAGTGAGTTTAATACTCAAGTTGAACTAGATAGAGTTTTTATGAATCTTCGTTGAGGGAGAAAAGTAAGAAATACAATTTAAGCTTGGTAGATTAATGGCTAAGAACCTGTATCTGTGTATGCCTACATTTGTGTATATGAGTGTTGCATTTATATAATGTATATCATACATACCATCAATACATGTATTTATATAAGCATGGAGTTAATAGTGTAGTGTAAGTATTACATTAACGTGGTACATAGAGGTGTATTTGGAGGGGACTTGCTGAGGAAAATGGATGACTGATACGGGAAGAAGGTAAGAAGGGAGATAGAAATAAGGAAAAATAAATATACCTAAAAATGTAGGATTTTATTGATCCATGTATGTATATTTGCCAGAGAAGGCAATGGCACCCCACTCCAGTACTCTTGCCTGGAAAATTCCATGGATGGAGGAGCCTGGTAGGCTGCAGTCCATGGGGTGGCAAAGAGTCAGACACGACTGAGCGACTTCACTTTCACGCATTGGAGAAGGAAATGGCAACCCACTCCAGTGTTCTTGCCTGGAGAATCCCAGGGACGGGGGAGCCTGGTAGGCTGCCATCTATGGGGTCGCACAGAGTCGGACACGACTGAAATGACTTAGCAGCATGTATATTTGCATGACATTCAATTTTTTTAAAATAAGAAAGTTTGGCTTTGAAATAAAAACATTACTATTAAACATTAGAAGTTACTAGATGATATTTGGAGTACTCCTTCAAAGGAATACTCTTAATGATTATAAGTGAAATGACAAGTAAATGTATTGCAAAGATCAATAAGAAAACATGAACAGAACATAGAAGCATATGAAACACTATGAAACCAGCAGATAGTGATATGGTTTCATCACAACATAGCAAAACTATTCAACTATTCCCATATCATAAAATTTCCATCAGCACTGTAGTAACAGGTGATACTTATTAACAGTCTCAGACATTTTCATGCATATGTATTTATCATTTTATATGCTGTTTATACAATATACAATTTCATTCCAAAGAATGAATTTGATTATTTCAGTGAGATAAATCTGTTCTTATAATCTTAAATTCTGATTTCTACTTAAAAAACAAAGTGTAACCTGACTACATGCATCAAATAATCTCTGTATTCACTTACCCTTTGCCCTGTTTAGGTGTTCACTTTTGTTTTCTTTTAAGTCACATTTATACATCTTATATGTCAAATTCAATGTATCATCCCCTTTAAAAATGCTCTCATGCATAGATTTCTAAAGCAAATTGAACTCTCATTTCAAAAGTCATTTATTATCTTGGAAAAGTGTTTTAATAATCTCCAGAAAAATTATCCACGTATACTTAAATGATGACCTCATTATTCTTAGAACTCTGAAAGACGTAAGATAACTGCATTCTGAAGACATCAGTTCAATGTATTATTGCTTAATGAACCCTATACTGAAATAATTAACAAGATGTAGTTCTAACATTTAATCAAAGTATAGCATCATAAGTCTTACTTAGGTTGCTGATTCATTGCAAAACATATGCAACAGAAAATTTCACGCTGAAAGAAAATTTTTCATCATACTCATGAACTCACCTGCCTAACTCCATGTTGACTATTTTACTAATGATTAATTGGCTAAAAAAGGCTCAGCACTACTAAGGGTTATATTTCAACTTTCACCAGCAAGTAGTCTGAAGTTGAGATGCTGCCCTTCTCCATATGTCTTATTACAATTAACATCAGCTGAAAACTGCTGTCATGGAAAAAATGTTATTCACCTGCTGAGAAAACTTCAAAAACTACCCCATTGTATTCCTTTGAGTGACCTCCACAAACTTACCTTCACTGCCATACACACCTCCAGTTGGCTTTGCAATTCCATCTCCAGTATTAGATGTCATGTACTCTGTATTCACTGGTCATGCTCCACTCATTTCAACTTTTTAGTCTTGAAATGGAGTTACTTAGTGGGATGATCACCCCTCCCCTCTGTATCTGACCCTATGGATCCTGCAGCTGCAGCTAATATGTAAATTCTTTCAGGAGGCTGGGTTTTGTTTGTTTTGCCATTTGTCCCATTGCTGTTTTTGGATAGCCCTTCTTTTTATCCTGATATTTGTTTTTATCTCTCTCAAAGAAGGTTTCATATTCTGCTCTTTAATCCAACTACCAGTGCAATTGCTTTAGTCCACTCCAACTAGACTATAAGCTCCTGGAGCAAAGTTATCCTGCCTTGCCTATATGTTTGCTTCTCTCATAAGGCATATTGCAGTACCGTGCATCTACTCAAAAGTCAAGAATAAATGTTTGTCAGGACTAAGAGCAAATTGTATTCCCAGCAACCTAAAATATTGTTAGATATTATATTAGAAATTTAGTCTGCTTCATTTATAAACAAGTGCCCATATAAGTGATTTTCTGAGTTTAGTTTAAAAAACTAACCAAATTTGAAGTTATTCCTACACTGAAGGTAAAATAAGTGATAATACAAGCTAGCCAAAATGGACCCAAACTATATGCCTTCCTGACCAGCATAACAGATGATACAGAGTTTAAAGTCATCACCAAATTCTCCTCATTTGAAATTTTAATAAAAGTCATGGTTACATGAATTTAAAGTCCTCACCAAATTCTACACATTTGAAATTTTAATAATAGTCATGGTTACATGACAGATTATATATGGAGCCGGGGAAAGATGTATTGAGTATCATGCCGAACACACACACAGAATAGACCTGATTTTTTGTTTTTCTTATCCGACCCTCATAAAAGTTCTATATGAACTCTTCGTACAGTTTTTAAGATGACTGGCTTATACTGTGGCTGACTTCTTAGCTTTTAGGCCTCGAGATGACCCACTATCTAGTCAGAGAGACCATTCTGGGCATGCCAAGATTATTAAAATAATCTTTACCACTCAGCTTAATTTCTATTTAGGACCATGGTTTCCAAATATTCAAGACTTCTTACTCTGTTTTGGCTCTTGTAACAACAAAATACCACACACTGAGTACTTTATAAACAACAGAAATGTATTACTCACAGTTCTGAAGACTGGGATGCCAGGATGGTTGGGTAAGTCCCGGTCAGTCACAGATTGCTCCTTTGATCCTCTCCTGGCAGACCCTGCAAGGGAGCCCAACTGAGGCTTCTTATAAGCTTCTTATAATTTTACTGATGGGAGCAGAACGCTCAAGACCTAATCACCTCTTAAAGCGGCCCATCTACTGACACCCTCACATTGGGTATTGGGATTTGAACATGTGAATTTGAAGGGGACACAAATATTGAGACCACAGTAATGGCCATCAGTATCTTCCTTGTTTGTTTAGTTATCTGGTATCTAAATCTCCCAAAGAAATAAAATATCCATGAAGACAAGGACTATTTTTTTTTCTAATGACTGCTGAGCCATTAAGCACACAGCACCCACCTGCAATGCCTAGACCAGTCAGTGGCTCTTTGATCAGTGGCATTAAGATCACCTGGAACTCGTTAAAAATGCAAATCTGTGGGTGCTACCCCAGGGCTACTAAATCAGAACCTCTAGGAAAGAAACTTGGTAAGCAATGTGTGTTGTCTCAAGCCCTCCAAACTGTTGGGTTTTTCTTTTTATTATCTATTTTTGACTGCACCGGGTCTTTATTGCTGCACATGGGCTTTCTCTAATTGCGACCAGCAGTAAGCAGGGCTGCTCTTTGCTGTGGTGTGCAGGCTTCTCACTGCAGCGGCTTCTCTCCTTGAGAAGCATGGGCGCTATGTACGCAGGCTCAGCAGTTGTGGCACGTGGGCTTCACGTGGACTTAGTTGCACTGGGGCATGTGGAATCTTTCCAGACAAGGGATGATGGAACTCATGTCCCCCGCATTGGCAGGCAGATTCTCAACCACTAGACCACTAGGAAAGTCCCCTCCAAGTTATTCTGATCCATGCTAAAATTTAAGAACCACTGGCCTAGAACAAGGCATTTAATAAATATGTGGTGCATAATAAAAGCATACAAATGAGTTAAAGTAACATAAGAATTTCAAACATGTATAACATAATGATAGATCATATTTTGAAAATAGCACAGTAAAATAATATAAACCAAATTAAACCAATTTTATATAATTAAAAGAGATGAATGATAATACCATAGGCTTATTTGTTTTGCCCATCTGTCTCTCTCTCTTCTTAGCCACTGGAAATTCTAAGAAAAAAACTTTGCATGCTTACCGGTGATGACGCAGGACTTGAACAGACAAGCTTAAACATTTAATTTCTGACTCAATTGCCTGCTCTTAGTTTTCTTTCAGGAAGTATGACGTTATATACTTCAGCATAGAGTGAAAAATCTATTATAGCCAGGCTCTACTTTCAGTCCTCCTCATAGGCTTTTGAAAAGCTACCTTTCATAAGATTATTAAGAACTGGTAAGGAATACCAGCATAAAGGACTTCCCAGGTGGTTCAGTGGTAAAGAATCCACCCGCAATGCAGGAGAGATGCAGGTTTGATCCCTGGGTTGGGAAGGCTCCCTGGAGTAGGGAATGGCAACTCACTCTAGTATTCTTGCCTGGAAAACTCCATGGACAGAGGAACCTGGCGGGCTCCAGTCCATGGGGTCGCAGAGTCAGATAGGACTAAAGAGACTGTGCACGCATGCACACACAAACACACACACACACACACCTACACACACACACACCTGCATAAGCATCCCTAAGACCTGAGTTCTGACAAGGAACGAAATTAAATATCCAGATTCAACAAGATTTAAATGATTTATGTGGCTCTCTCCTGAAGCAGCAGATTCTCATTATGGCAAAATTAGTTGAATTTCAAATTAATCAAGCAGGTCAATTATCAGACTATAGGACCAGCTGATCAGCTCCATCCTCGGGAAATAGAATGAAGTTAGTTTTATAAATTATATGAAAAATGATGAAATGCTTCTGCTCTGATACACAGAGCCCTTGGAGCTCAGTGTTTCTCTTCACCAGTATGACTTTACTGAATGAGACAACATAGCGTAATTATTTTTCTCTTTAATCAATGATACAGTGGCCTTACACATCACAAATATGGTACAGGAGTCTGTCTAAATTTAAGATAGGCTTTGAAAATAAGACAGTTTTAACAAGAATCTATGTGCCAGAATTTGAACAGCTATTTGTCTATCTCAGTAACAGACAGGCACTGTCTATTGTAAGCAAAAGCCTCATTGTTTTTGAGTCTAGAAATAATCACATATGATGGCAATGATTTAGCATTCATTTAAGATAGCTTGGTGAAATATTTTTATCATCCTTTGCAAAGGAATAACACAAAAAAATCATCCAGTTTAGTTAGTAAGAGTAAGAAAGCAGCAAATTCCCTGTGTCGGATTTTGTAAGAATTTTCTACTCCTTAGGTCTGCTCTGTGTGGGTGTGTTCATGTCTCACTGCGGTTGCACCAACCAGCACTCCTTCCACACGGCCACGTCTCTAACAGCGTGAATCACCTCCACACGCCAGAGATATCCCCTCTGCTTCCGTCAGAGTAATAAGGTCTGAAGAAATCTGACAGGCTCTTTTGTTGTGAGTGGCATTATCACATTTGTTCTCTATTTCTAATGGGAAATATAGTTTTGAATGTATGTATGGAAGGTAATTTGACAATTATCTAACAATTATTTCTCACAAATCCCTTTCCTCCTTTACTACACATAACACTTCTGTGTGTACACACATTCAGTGACAATTTTTCCATTCCCAACACCTTCAGCCAAGAAGCATTGGCTGCTGAAGACGGTGAGATTTCAGGCAATTTCAGGATGATACAAAGGTACTGATTTTGCTTCTGTCCAAAATGCTTTAATGCCAGTTTGGATACACTCAGTTTTATATGAAGCCAGACCTTGGTAGATTATTTGGAATTGATGTCTGTCACAGAACGAATCCATTTCTTTTTCACTAAATAAACTAAATTGAGTTACTTCCTATCAACTCGAATACTAATAAAAGTGAGATATTAATCATTGGCCATAGATTCAAATGTTTTAAATGAGCTGTCAATAAAACTTCTTATCTTAAATACAACATATATAATTTATGTTTATATATTTTAAAGAGTTAACTTAAAAAATAATAGTTCAAAAAATGACAGTAGGTATACCAGCTGCAAGGTAGGTGAGCAGGAAGCTTTTGGGGAAGACTGTTTCATCTGCTTTGGCACCAACATAGAAAGGCTAGACATGTTTCCTGTATGCACTATATACACACAGAACAGCAACAGCTTGACCACACTCACTCCAATACTCTTACCCAAAGGCAGAAGTGATGCATTATTTTAAGTTATTTGTGGAAAGGGTCCTGTCTAAATCAGTTAAGTAAATCTCTTTAAAACTTGACTACAAGTGGATTTTACTTTCCCAGAAATAAGAAAGCTTTGAAAATGAAATCTCAAATAAAAATATTTTTGTATCTTATTTATTCCAACAATGATTTAACTTCTCAGAAATGATTTTGACATAAAAATTTAAAACATTTCAAAACACAAAGAAATAAGAACTGATATAACAAATTTAGGAAGTATATCACCACATACAGAATATCTGTGGTTCAACAATACAGTGGTTTTGTAGTTTTTAGTTCTTAACAAACATTTATTTTACACTTACTTGTGTTACATGCTTATGTCTAAGATACACTGATGATCAAAATGCACACATTTCCTGCCTTTATTAATCTTACGGCCTAGGAGGAAAGAGAGAACAACAGCAGATATAAATTTCAGGGATACAGGTGGTGTAAGTAAAAAGGGGGAGGAAAAACCTAAAACAAAAAAGCAAACATATGTTTATACCAAGAAATAAATTTGACCTGAAACCGTAAAATTTCCAGAACACATAGGCAGAGAGTTCCTTGACTTCAGTCTTGGAAATGGCTTTTTGGATTTGACACCAAAAATAAAGATGACAAAAGCAATTTTTTAAAAAAGTGCAACTATATCAAACTAAAAATCTTTTGTACAGTGAAGGACACCATCAACAAAACATCAAGGCAATCTATTGAATGGGAGAAAATATTTGCAATCATTCAGCTGATGATGGGTTAATATCTGAAGTATATAAACAACTCAAACAATTCAATAGCAAAAGAATCCAATTAAAAATGGGCAGAGTAACTGAATACACAATTTTTTTTTTTTTCCAAAGAAGTCATACAGATAGCTGATAGGCACATGAAAAGATGCTCAACATCACTAACCATCAGAGAAATGCAAATCTGAACCACAATTAGAACTCATCTCACATCTGTCAGAGTGGCTATCATCACAAAGATAAGAAATAGAAAGTGTTGGTGAGGATGTGAAGAAAAAGGACAACTGAGCGACTGAACTGAACTGAACTGAACTGTGCACTGCTGGTGGGAAGGTAACTTGATGGAGCCACTATGGAAAACAATATGGAGGTTGCCAAAATCACTAAAACTAGAACTGCCGTGTGATTCATCAACTTTACTTTGACTATTTATCTAAGGAAAATGAAAACACTAATTTAAAAAGACATGCAGTCCCTTGTTTATTGCAGCCCTTTTTACAATAGCCGAGATATGGAACAGCTTTAACATATACTGATGGATGAATGAATAAATAAAATGTGGTGCGGGCACAGCTTGTTTTTCACACTTTGTGCAATAAATCATTCATCAAAGATACTGCAATTTTTTTAGAAACTGAAGGTTTGCGGAAACCCTACAGTGTCAGATGACCCTTAGCATTTTTAGCAATAAAATATTTTTTATTAAGATATAAACTTTGTTTTTTTTTTAGACATGATACTATTACACACCTAACAGACTACAGTTTATTGTGAACATAACTTTCATATACACTGGGATACCAAAACATTCATGTGACTCACTTTATCACAATATTTGTTTTATTGTGATGGTCTGGAAGTAAACCGGCAATATCTCTGAGGTATGCCTATGCACACACACACACACACACACACAACACACACACACAAACAGTAGAAAATTATTTGCCCATAAAAAAGAATGAAATCTTGCCATTTGCAGCTACATGAATGCCACTTGAAGGCATTATTCTAAGTAAAATAAGCCAGGCATAGAAAGAAAAAAAATTCCTGTGAACTCACTGATATGTAGACTCTAAAACAAAACAAAATAAAATATGGAACTTATAGACACAGAGAATAGGTTGGTGACTGCTATACGTGGGGAGGTGGGGAGCAGGAGAAATGAATGAAGGGGATCAAAAGGTATACATTTCCAGTTAAATAAATACATCATGTAATGTACAGCACGGCGAATATAGTTTAAAATACTCTATTGAATATTTGAAAGTTGCTGAGAGAGCATATCTTAAAGTTCTCATCACAAAAAAGCAACTAAAATGTCATGTCATTTTTACAACAAATCTTTTGCTCCGATTTGACAGGAAATAAATTTGTTTTCTGAAAAAAAAATAAGAGAAATTTAGAGATTTCAGAATAAAACAATATGGATAGTTCACACATCTCAAAAATTGTTTTTTACTTTATAAATGAAGTACCCAACTGCATTTTAAATGATTCTTTTGGACAAAGTAACTATACATACAACTTCTCGCAAATCCATATAATCATTAAAATTAGAAACACATTAGAAGATTATAAAACCATAATCTTATAAAACCAGTTTATTTATGCTTGAGGAAAAATGTTTTTTGATAAGAGCATATTAAATTCTTTAAAAAGAGCAGGTTTATAAAATGTAAATTATCCTTCTTTATTTCTTTGATTTGAGTCCAACTATTTAGATTTTTAGGGCAGAGCTGATGTAAATGAGAAAATTCTTTCCACAAATCCTAGCCCAAATGATTGTAGCTAGCGTTCTTTGATCCAATAATGCTGAGAAATTATCATGAGAAAAAAGTTCAAGCATCTACAGTGGAATAGGAATAATACTGAAAAGCGTCTGTGAATGAAACTCATTTCTTTTCAAAGAGCATACAGAGTGAAGGAAAAAATCAAGCAGTAATATGAGGGAAGGCACAGAATAGTTTTCCAATTTCACTATAAAAAGTCTGACAAAGAGCAAGTTACCTGTAAAACGTATTTTCCACATTTTCTCTCTTTTCTAATCTATACAATAATAGAGTAATCATAAACGATGGGGTGGTGTAAAGAAAAGGTACAATAAGGGGACATGTAAAAAAGGATTTAGAACAATGCATGATATAAAACAATGGTTACTGAGAATAATGTAATTAAGCAACATTCATCTACTCCCTTATTTTCATCCTCAGCAGCTTTATTGGGATATCAGCACTTTTCTACTCCCTGCCTTTGAACATTTGCCTCCAAGGTGATCAGTCCCATCCCAAACCTCCTGAGAGGTTTCTGACTCATGTGAAGCACTCATGGAGTTCTATCTCCTCTGTCAGTGATTGAAACAGCTGGGAGTAAGGAATAAAATTCTGGTCAATGGCATGTTAGTATAATTCTAGGAAAGGTTTATTCATTCTTAAAAATGATACATTGGAAATGATTGAGCAGTGTTAATTCTGTATGAAATGCCTCGATTGCAGGGTGGTGGTGGTGGTAATGTTGAAAACACAGGAGGATGCACATTTTGATGGAACTTCTATTGCAGTTACTAAAATGGACAAATGCAAGGAATCTGGGACTTTGATGACATAACTGATGTACCATCTTTTATTTTCAGTTGTATCAAATAATACATTCCCTAACTGTTTAAGCCAGTCTGAAATGGAATGTGCTTTCACCATCCTAAAACCACAAACATTTGGGGACTTCCCAGGCTGGCCAGTAGTTAAGACTCTGTGCTTCCAATGCAGAGTTCCATTTCTGGTTGGGGAACTAAGATCTCACATGCCTCATGGCCCCCCAAAATTAAAAATATGAAAGGGATATATCTTTTGTGAACTTAAAAAAAAAAAAAAAAACCATGTCTGGAGTAGCACGTACTTGCAGGCTAAGTCGCTTCAGCCGTATCCCACCCTGAGTGATGCCATGGACTGTAGCCTTCCAGGCTCCTCTGTCCATGGAACTTTCCAGGCACAAATATTGGAGTAGGTTGCCATGCCCTCCTCCAGGGGATCTTCCTAACCCATGGATCAAACCTGAATCTCTTACACCTTCTACTTTGGCAGGTGGTTTCTTTACCACTAGAGCCTCCTGAAAAACTTGTAATGGAGACTATTCTTTAAAAGCACAAAGAGACACAGAGATAAAGAACCGATTTTTGGACTCTGTGGGAGAAGGTGGGATGATTTGAAGGTGGAATGATTTGAGAGAATAGTATTGAAACATGTGTATTACCGTATGTGAAATAGATCGCCAGTCCAGGTTCCATGGTTGAGACAGGGCGCTTAGGGCTGGTGCACTGGGATGACCCTAAGGGACGGGATGGGAAGGGAGGTGGGAGGGGGGCTCAGGATGGGGGACACATGTACACCCATGGCTGATTCAGGTCAATGTATGGCAAAAACCACTATGATATTTAAAGTAATTAGCCTCCAATTAAATAAATTTTTAAAAGTACAAATATCCCTGTTGGAAGACATAATTCTCACCTGTAAACAATATAGTTCTTAGACATTTTTTTCCTTCAAATTCTACAATGAATTCTTTTCATTGAGCATAATTGTCTTGAATAAGGAGTATTCAGAACTTCTGATAGGGAACACGACTGAATCTAAAATGTGAGACAGGTAGTTAATTTCGTAGCTAGAAACACCTGGGTCTAATTGACCAGGGCATAAACTGCATTGTGTGCTCAATCACTTCAGTCGTGTCTGGCTCTTTGCAACGCCATAGACTGTAGCTTGCCAGGGGATTCTCCAGACAAGAATACTGGAGTGGGTGGCCATTTCCTCCTCCAGGGAAATCCATGGAAGCAGCAAGCCTAATGAAACAATGTAGTGGGGCAGAAACAGTTAAATATGCTTTTTTCCCCTTGTTTATAAACAGAAACGGAGAAGGCAATGGCACCCCACTCCAGTACTCTTGCCTGGAAAATCCCATGGCCAGAGGAGCCTGGAAGGCTGCAGTCCATGGGGTTGCTGAGGGTCGGACACGACCGAGCGACTTCACTTTCACTTTTCACTTTCATGCATTGGAGAAGGAAATGGCAACCCACTCCAGTGTTCTTGCCTGGAGAATCCCAGGGACGGGAGAGCCTGATGTGCTGCCGTCTGTGGGGTCATACAGAGTCGGACACGACTGAAGTGATTTAGCAGCATAAACAGAAAAATAGTTGATTTATAACACTGTATTTGTTTCAAGTGTACAGCAAAGTGACTCAGTGATACATACATGTTCTTTTTCAGATTTTTTTTCCTTATAGGTCATTAAAAAATATTGAGTAAAGTTCTCTGTGCTATATTTAGTAGTTCTTTTTTGTTATATATTTCATATACATGCATGCGTGCTAAGTCACTTCACTAGTGTCTGACTCTTTGTGACCCTATGGGCTGTTAGCCCACCAGGTTCCTGCACCCATGGGGATTCTCCAGACAAGAATACTGGAGTGAATTGCCCTGCCCTCCTCCAGGGGATCTTTGTGACCCAGGGATCGAACATGTGTCTCCTGTGTTTCCTGCATTACAGGTGGATTCTTTAATCACTGAGCCACCAGGGAAGCCCCATTTTATGTACAGTAGTCTGTATATGTTCATATCTAATTCCTAGCTTATCCTCCCCCCTTTTCCCTTTGGTAACCATAAGTTTGTTTTCCATGTAGCTAAATAGTAATAGATAATTTTTCCCATATAGAGTATGACAAATATTGAGTATAGTTCTCTGTTTTAAAAGTTCTTTTAAATGTGTATTGGGGCTCCATTTGATAGAATTCTCTATGATGATTGCTGTTGCCTCTTTCTCATTGCATGAACTGACACTGGCTTTCCTCTGTGACGCTCTCTTGGAGGCTACGCATTCCCCAATATTTTGCCTCCTTCAGGATCTGATATCAGGAACCAGTGTCTTCTTCACTTCTCAGTGTCACTTCCAGATGATTATTTCCCTACCCTTTCAAAGTCTCCACTTCAAGACTTCCGCTTCCAGCTAAGAAAAAGCACCCAACAGTAAGCCAAAGATCTAGGTGTGTATGTAAACTTTTGCAATTGATAAAGAATATCTACAAAAAATTTACTAAATTTTATTCTTGTCCTCCCAGTATCAACAGACTTCTGACAATTTTGTTGAAAACAGAGAACTAATGAGCACATGGCAGGGGACAGGGACTAGATAACAACTAGAAAACTGATTATGATAAAAAAAGAAAAGTGAATCTGAATACATGGGAGTCCCTTGGAGGCTGTCAGAAGTGGGGAAGACAGAATCCTAAAGAAGAGGAAGCCACGAAGAGGTGAGTAAAAATCTGTAGCCACGTATTTTGCCCTCCATTCACCAAGGAAAGGGATTATACTAAGAGGCAGAGAATACATTAGCGCTCTGACAGTGTCTCAGAACCAAGACGAAAGTGAGAGACTTGAAGTGTCCAGAATGAGGTGGAAAGAAGGGGAACACTTAAGCCCAATGCTCATCTGGTTTTCCCCAACAAGATTTCTACTGAATTCTGAAACTATCTGATACACAAAACTAAGAAGCCAAACAGAAAAACTTAAGAGAGAAAAACAAAAAATGGTAGAAGTTTTATGACGCTGGGAGGAAAGAGAAAACTTCAGTAAGTTTTTTACAGATATTCTTTAAACATATTACATTTAAAATAAAATCTAATTACCAAGAGTTTAGAGTTGAGCAAATTTTTCACAGATATTCTTTATCAAACTGTGAAAACTTCCCTACACCTCTGAATTTCTAAGAACTGTTATAGCAAATGGATGGTGAATTTTAAGAAGTACTTTTTCTACATGGATTGATATCTGACTTTTCTTCCTTAGCCTCTTAACATGGTAGGTTACATTGATCTTTAACCATTTAACCAGTCTTGCATCCTTGGAATAAACCTTATTTGACCATGGTATATTGTTCTTTTTTAACAACACAGTGGGTGGGACTAGTGGTAAAGAAGCCATCTGATAATGCCAACTGACACAGGAGACACAGGTTGGATCCCTGGGTTGGGAAGTCCCGCTGGAGTAGGAAATGGCAAACCACTCCAATATTTTTGCCCGGAAAATTCCATGGACAGAGCAACCTGGCAGGCTACAGTCCATGGGGTCCCAAAGAGTCAGACATGACTGAACACACACACACATACACACATAAAATAAAATAGCATACTACCAGATTCAATTTGTTAATATTTTGTTGAAGGTTTTTGCATGTGTATTATTCAGGGGAAAAAAAAAAGGTCTTCAGTGGGTTTTTTTTTTTTTTT
>SJYT01065298.1:0-30586 GCA_006410635.1 Cephalophus harveyi | reverse complement strand
GATTATGTCAAGGCTGTATATTGTCTCCCTGCTTATTTAACTTATATGCAGAGTACATCATAAGAAACACTGGACTGGAAGAAACACAAGCTGGAATCAAGATTGCCAGGAGAATGGTATTATACATATCTAAATATTATAGTTCATAGGTTTTGAAAATGTTTGTAGATTCTGAAAAATTAGGAAATAAAGCAAGTCTATAAGAAAGTTTGAATTTTTATTAGAAGTTTGTGTTAGCTAATATTGAATGAATCATAATAGAGAAAGTTATAAATCATAATAGAGAAAGTACAGCTGAAGAAAATAGTCTGTGAAAATATTTATTGCACAAGGACATTCTTCATTAATGTATCATGCAGGTGAGTATGAATTTGGATGCCAGTTCTGCCTAAGGATAAATACTCTTTATCTGACATTTTGATGCAACTAGGACATTTCTCTTATCTTAATTATAATGATTATAATCTGGTTCTACAGTGTCAACAAAATAACCAGCATTGGGATTTTGCTTGTTGCTGTATTTGCCAGACTTCACTATAAATCTCCTCTGTAGCTGTCTCATTGTATTTGGACTGTGAATGCCTTGTCATTCCTGTATCCTGACTGAAAAAAAAATTAATCTCCTAAATTAGAAAATAAATAATTTCAGCTATAAAACTCAGAAATGTTCTTATGGTATACAGGCAAAACTGGCACAGTGGTACAATAAAATTAGTGCTTTGTCTCTTTAGAGACAAATAATGAATAATGATTAAATAAATACACATGATGGTTAAAAAATTTCAATATATAAAAGTGAGAATTATAAAATATGATCTATTCTCAAATCTGAAAATTTTGCAAGAAAATTTTATTCCTTGTCAGAAATTGAATATTGATTGTTGAAATACATTCATTACACTCTTGTGAATCCTCAAACAACATTTTCTAAAAATTATAAAATTTTCTATAATGACATACAAAAATTTAACACAAAGGTGATACTTTTGGATACATGCTTATATCTTTATTGGTGTTTTTAATATGAAATTATTTTTTCATCATCTTTCTCTAACTATGAAATGATAGTAACTGATATTGAGCAAAATGAATATTTAAAAGCAATATCTTTTCTACAATGCACCATGCCATAATTTAAACAGTTATGGTTTTATCATTGAATAAGCTGAAAATGTACTCATTCAATATAGGGCAATGAAAATTTTTAGATTTGTTTTTATTTTGCTAATAGGCCTTCCAAAAATGAATTCTGTTCCTCTGAAGATGATATTGTGAAGGAATATGGCCACATTCATTCTTATTATACTTGTTAGAATTGTGTAAGCAATACCACTTAACAAATTTATACAATTTAAGATCAGCATCTTGTTCCTCATTTGAATTTCAATATGGTCAAATGAAGAATGGTTTAATAATGACCAGATACTAATCAAATGATTTTTCATGAAAATAATTGGACTATTTGGAAAGTTAAAACCCTGAGATCAATTTTGTATGTCTGAAGATGTATTTATGTATCTTTAAGAACCATATAGACATGGTCTGTACAGCAAAAATAATTATTCTACAGATTTGTTATTTCTATTATGTTAGCAATCATACAATAGATGAGTAATAGGCAGAAATAAGATTATAACTTTTGTTTTTCATCTAATACTGTTGGTTTATACTTTCTAAACAATGTTTAAAAAATACAGGCAAAAGCAGGCATCATTGCTGTGTTTACTGGTGATCTTTCTAGCATTTCACTATTAATATAGTGTCCAAAGCTACTGAAAGTGAAGTATCTAATGTACTAGATGGTATACAAATGAGGCCACTTCTCATTTCCACCTCTAGTTCAATGTTTTGTTTATTTAGACTCAGGTCTTCATCCTGTATTTGACCTTACCAACAAGCAAAGACATACAGTTCATCCAGGAAGGAGTAAGCTTGTAACTCAACACAACTCCTCCAAACAAACATAGATAACTCCTTTCCATATGTTTCAAATAGGACCACCCTATACTTTAGAAATTCATGTTGAGCTTACAATGCCTGGTAAATTTTCAGGTAGAAATTTCACTGTGCGGTATCAACTCTGCCTCTGTGGATCCGCACCATCTGCGGGACAACACGCATCAGTTTAACCAATATCTCAATACCTTCGGTTCAGAGCAGTCCTCCTTCCAAAGAATGCGTTTCCGATTTTACACATGCCTTCTGGAGACAATGTTATATCCAGAAGGAGGGACTTCTTTCATAGAAACACTGTTTTTGGCCAACTGGAAAAATGCTTTAAAACTGTCTTGCAGACTGCCATGCCAGTGGCCACCTTCTCCCCTTATTGACCCATTCTCAGTGACGGAAAGGGCAGATTCTCTGAAAAAGAGGCAAGGGGCATTTCTATACCTTAAAGCATGTCTGAATCAAGCTCTGATTCTAACTTTGCTGCTTCTATGGTTGCCATTTATTCTTAGACCAAAGTAAATCGTGAGTGGGTATTCAGTTCAGTTCAGTCGCTCAGTCGTGTCCGACTCTGCGACCCCATGAATCTCAACACGCCAGGCCTCCCTGTCCATCACCAAGTCCCAGAGTTCACTCAGATTCATGTCCATTGAGTCAGTGATGCCATCCATCCATCTCATCCTCTGTCGTCCCCTTCTCCTCCTGCCCCCAATACCTCCCAGCATCAAAGTCTTTTCCAATGAGTCAACTCTTCGCATGAGGTGGCCAAAGTACTGGAGTTTCAGCTTGAGCATCATTCCTTCCAAAGAAATCCCAGGGCTGATCTCCTTCAGAATGAACTGGTTGGATCTCCTTGCAGTCCAAGGGACTCTCAAGAGTCTTCTCCAACACCACAGTTCAAAAGCATCAATTCTTCGGTGCTCAGCTTTCTTCACAGTCCAAATCTCACATCCATACATGACCACAGGAAAAACCATAGCCTTAACTAGATGGACCTTAGTTGGCAAAGTATGTCTCTGCTTTTGAATATGCTGTCTAGGTTGGCCATAACTTTTCTTCCAAGGAGTAAGCGTCTTTTAATTTCATGGCTACAGTCACCATCTGCAGTGATTTTGGAGCCCAAAAAAATAAAGTCTGACACTGTTTCCACTGTTTCCCCATCTATTTCCCATGAAGTGATGGGACTAGATGCCATGATCTTCGTTTTCTGAATGTTGAGCTTTAAGTCAACTTTTTCACTCTCCTCTTTCACTTTCATCAAGAGGCTTTTTAGTTCCTCTTTCAAGTGGGCCTTAGAAAGCATCACTACGAACAAAGATAGTGGAGGTGATGGAATTTCAGTTGAGCTATTTCAAATCCTGAAAGATGATGCTGTCAANGAAGTGATGGGACTAGATGCCATGATCTTCGTTTTCTGAATGTTGAGCTTTAAGCCAACTTTTTCGCTCTCCTCTTTCACTTTTATCAAGAGGCTTTTTAGCTCCTCTTCACTTTCTGCCATAAGGGTGGTGTCATCTGCATATCTGAGGTTACTGATATTTCTCCCGGCAGTCTTGATTCCAGCTAGTGTTTCTTCCAGTCCAGCGTTTCTCATGATGTATTCTGCATGGAAGTTAAATAAGCAGGGTGACAATATACAGCCTTAATGTACTCCTTTTCCTATTTGGAACCAGTCTGTTGTTCCATCTCCTGTTCTAACTGTTGCTTCCTGACCTGCATGCAGATTTCTCAAGAGGCAGGTCAGGTCCACTGGTATTCCCATCTCTTTCAGAATTTTCCAGTTTCTTGTGATCCACACAGTCAAAGGCTTTGGCATAGTCAATAAAGCAGAAATAGATGTTTTTCTGGAACTCTCTTGCTTTTTCCATGATCCAGCGGATGTTGGCAATTTGATCTCTGGTTCCTCTGCCTTTTCTAAAGCCAGCTTGAACATCAGGGAGTTCACAGTTCACGTATTGCTGAAGCCTGGCTTGGAGAATTTTCAGCATTACTTTACTAGCATGTGAGATGAGTGCAATTGTGCGGTAGTTTGAGCATTCTTTGTCATTGCCTTTCTTTGGAATTGGAATGAAAACTGACCTTTTCCAGTCCTGTGGTCACTGCTGAGTTTTCCAAATTTGCTGGTATATATGTGTGTGTATTTATACATGTTTATAAATAAATATATATAGTGCATATATAAAGAAGTTTATTATAAGGGGTTGGCTCACATGATTATGGAGGCTGAGACATCATGAGACCTATAGTCAAAAAGTTAAAAATCCAGGAGAACCAACATGTAGTTATAGTGTGAGGACCAAGGCCTGAGAACAAGAACTCAAGGTATGAGCTCAAGCGTGAAAGCCAGTAGAGTCAACACCCAAGAAAAGCTGAATTTTCAGTTGAATTCAGAGCCAGGAAAAGACTGATGTCTCAGCTTTGCAGTCAGGAATTTCCTCCTACTCATGGAAGAATTGGTTTTATGTCTTGTTCAGGCCTTTAGCTGATTGGATAGGGCCACTCTCATTGGGGAAACCAACGCTCAGGTGTTAATATCACCCAGCAGTGTGTTCACAAACACACCCAGAATAACATTTGACCAAACGTCTAAGCACTCTGTGACCCCGTCAAGTTAACACATAAAATTAAACATCACAAAATGTAACACATGATATTTGTAGTGATAGAAAGTGAAAGTGAAGTCGCTCAGTCATGTCTGACTCTTTGCATAGTGATAGTGACTTCAGCTAATATTATCATATCTTTACCTGTATGACATGATTTTGGCTAGGTGTACAATGGTTTATTTCTACTACAAGACAATAAGATCTTTGCTTCTGCTGGATTTTCCCAAATTTGCTAGAATCATATTTTTTAATATTCTTAATGATAACAGCTTAGGAACTGTGAATATACAGAAGTAAATTAGGGATGGTTTCTGCCTTCAGATCCCTAAACGCTTTATTTGAAAGAAGAGATGAATACACATAAAGGATAAGTCATAGTAGAGTCAATAAATCATGTAATATTTGTAGTACACACAGAAACTGCAGAACAATGTGGTAGAAAGTGTAAAACTTCTCAGCCTGAAACTTGCATGTAATGTTCATACCATTTTAGAGAGAACTGCATTTGAATCCAGCTCTATAATTGAACAACTGTGTGAACTTTGACATTCAGAACTTTGAAATTCATTCAAAATGAACAGTAATAAACTTTTGTCTCATAGTTGTTAAAATTAAATGAATCATGGGACCAGCATGTAGTACTCAAATTACTATTTTAATAATTGTTACCATCATATGAACATTATCTTTATTATTACATAACAGCTATGAGTTTTCTAAAGAATATTAAACACAAATGATTATTGTGAAGAGTAAATGATATAACATGTTTAAGCTTTTAGTTAGTTTAAAATAATAATATAATTATTAACTGGAAGTAATATTGTCATTACTGTGAAACAGAGTGGAAATATGTTATTCTTTAATAAAAATGTGAAGAGCCAGCTCATTTGAAAAGACCCTGATGCTGGGAAAAATTGAAGGCAAAAAGGAGAAGGGTGCAGCAGAGGATGAGGTGGTTAGATAGCATTATAGACTTACTGGACATGAATTTGAGCAAACCCCAGGAGACAGTGAAGAACAGGGGAGACTTTGCATGCTGCAGTCCATCAGGTAGCAAGAAGCTGGACATGATTTAGCTACTGAACAGCAATAATAAGTTTAATTAATTAATCTCAATTAATTCCATGTCAAATAATATTGTCAGAAAAATCTAATTTATCTAAATTTGTAAATTTAAATATATAATTTAAAAGTATACCTCTCATATATATGCATGTATATATATATATATCTCATATATATTTGTCCTGTCATATTTTTGTTATTTTTAATCTTTAGAATATAATAGTTGGATTCAGTGTGGAGAAATAATGTATACATATGAGGATATTTGTTCAGCTATCAACTATCAGTGAAATCTTGGTCTAGTCATTTTAATTTTAGGGCCTTGGTTTCTTCATGTGCATAATGTAACACTGTAACATTATTTTTCAATATTTCTATGATTTTTCTAATAGGAGTCCAAAATAAAGGGTTTGGTCACTCAATCTGTGGCTAGTGACTCACAATAGCTAAAACACAGTGCTGTTTTAGTCCTGAATTAACCAAATTAGCAATTACTAACCTTGACATTTGCTTGCTGTAAAGCCTTCTAGAATCCTTCTCATTGAGTTCTCATTAACCCTCATCTATTAATTTGAGTAAATTCCTTACACACTTAGGAAATAGATGAACATGAAACAATAAAATGATTATCTGTTTACTTAGCTAGAAAATACTTTTAGTTTCTGCCACTTTCAGAAATCATAAAATTATCAGTTCCTTAATTTAAAACTCTACTCAAACCAACAATTTTAATGTGCCTAAACTCTTACTTCAAAAGTAGATTCAACATAAAATAGTAAACTTTTTGTGCAGGGGAATTCTTGCTGTCTAAGAGCCACTTAGAGGATGAATTCTCATTGTGCAGTTAATGTAGATATGGTGGAAAATCAAACTGACACTGCTTCGGTGATAGAGATATTTTCTAGACATAACTTTAAAGTACATTCCTGTTATGCTCAGCTGTCAAACACATTTCTTCCAAAGTAGAGGACAGATAAAAAATTCCTGATTTCTTGAGAAGTGGCTGCTTCATCATCAAGTTTTCAATTCTTTCACACTTTCAACTGGTATCCCTTCAAACTCCCCTTTCTGCACATCAGCACTCACCAGTGACAAAGAATGCAGTTTCCTCATATAGCCTATTCCAAGTAATAAACTTTGCATCTAGTCTTTAGTCTTCATCTTCAAAGCACTTGACAAACATTAAATAATTAATCCACACAACACATGTGGGAAGTAGGCATATATTATTATCACCCTGACAGAACTGGAGGCTCCCTGAATTTAAATAAGTTGCCCGAGGCCACACATTTTATTATCAGAGCTGAAATTAGTTGCTGCTTCCCATTCTCATTTTAAGACTTCACCATATCTCCTCATGTCCTAATAAGAACCCATGTCCACTTTCTGCATAATTTTCATAAAGAATCAACAATGTGTTGCAAATATGATTTGCATATTTGTATTTATCATTTTGGACACACATTTGAATCATTTTGATTCAGATTTAGTAATCAGTAATGATATGAAATAGCTTTTCTTACAGTTTGTTCTGATAGTGACCAAAGGGCTTCACCTTTAAAAAGACATCAGATGATGGCTTCCCAGGAAGGAAATGACGCAATCTTCAACAAGTTAGTGGATCTGTGCTTCAAAATTCCTGTTTTTAAAATAGGATTTTTCTATATGTTTATCCTAACAGATAGAAAAGATTTTCTGGTAAGAGCAAGGAATATTCACTAAGGAAATACTTAGTAAAGTTTTAAAATGGAAGAAATATTTTCATTAGCATTTGTTGGACACCTAGTCCTTGCTAAGACTGTATGTGGCCAAGAATTAATCATAGTCTAAACCTCATGGGCTTAAGAGATAGTCTTATTAATATTCACTTGTAAATAGCTTGTACTTACTAATAAAATCCCCTGATGAAGTGCAGGTCATTCCTCCTACAATTCCTACACTCAGTATCTCAGAATGTGTACATTCTATAACTTACAAGTTAAGGAGCAGTACAAGACAGAGCCGTGCCCTGACATTTATCACAGAATTAGCAGAAATGAGCCCTCATCAAGCCCAGCTGATAAACAGCCTTTGGTGAGCTGAACTCATGTTGTTGGTCTGCTAATTGTCCAGCTATATTCACTTGGCGTTGCTGAGCCTCTAAACAAATTAAGGTTAATTGGAATCAGGAATGGATCAGCAACCTTGGTACTCAATCTGTTTAGCAGTTCTCCTCAACTCATTACTTTTCTTCTTTTAGCTCTTGCATGACCAAAGTGCCACTCATTCTACCTGCCTCTATTGTGACTCAATCTTATTACAAAATGTTTCAAAAGGGAATTATTTGGGGGACACGTGGCAAATCATAGCTCAATAGCATTAAAAGACTCAACGCCTCCAAGATGCACCTTGTGAATGTTGTTTTCATGTGTCTTTTTCAAGTCTCTATCTAATCCCTCAGGACTTTTCATTTTGTCATTTGGGGTCCTCTTTAGGAAGAACAGAACCTAGTCCTGGAAAGGACTTCAACATATCCATCTGATCTAGCTCCTAGTCAGAGATTGTATTAAATCCATTTCATAGATTAAGTAAAGAAACTCTGAATGGGATAACAAATTTTCCCCAAATCTTTTACATAGGGCATTAGTATTTTGGTTTTCTGCTTCATAATTTAGTGACTTTCAACTGTGCTATATTGCCTCCATACTTCTAATAGCTAATATTAGACAATCACTATGTTCCAAGCAATGGTGAAGTGCTTTACATGCATTACATTAATGAATCTTTACAAGCTTTAATCCCATTTCAGAAGAAACACCCTTCATTGAATTAGCCTGATTGCACAGTCCCTACTACATATTCAATAACAATTATTCAACAGACAACCTGTAAACAATTCCAGAATCCACCTCCTGCCAGTTACTACTCTAAATTAAAATCAGGACTTTGAGACACAGCTCTGTGCTTTAGGAAAATAGTGTACATCCCATTCAGACCTAGGCAATGAGGAATAGTGAGCATTAATACCCATCAGAATCTCTCTAAAGAGTATATTCTTGTCATCATGGGTTCATAAAAAAATGAAAACACAGTGAGAATTATTTTATCAATTTCAAAAGTAAGTGAAGTCGCTCAGTCGTGTCTGACTCTTTGCGACCCCATAGACTGCAGCCTGCCAGGCTCCTCTGTCCATGGGATTTTCCAGGCAATAGTACTGGAGTGGATTGCCATTTCCTTCTCCAGGGGATCTTCCCACCCCAGGGCTCGAACCTAGGTCTCCCGCATTGTAGACAGACGCTTTACCTCTGAGCCATTCAAAAGTAAGAATCTACCAAGTTATTGAAGTAATTATGATTCAGTTGCTTTTCTTGGCAGAAGGAAACTGTATGCGCAGTAAATTCTATTTTAACCATGTTTTGGGGCTCCATATACTTTCAACAAGTCTCTTTCGTCATTGTGATGTCCTCCCCTCATTGCTCTCCTCTTGACACTCTTCTGTTCCCTTTACTCCCCAGATTCTTCCTTTCAAACATTTTACTTCCTTGTTCTTCTCAAGGGCATTCAATTCAGAAGCAGAAATATGAAAGCGGCATCCTATATATTAATATCTTCTCTGCTCCAAACCACTTCCTTTCCCGCTAAATCCTGATGTATTTATGAAACTCTGAAAGTAATGGAGTGATATTTGCCACACAGAACCTGGACTTTGGGCCTCTGATGTAATTATTTCTGATGTTTTTCCAGCATGGACAATTGTATAAAATACCAAGAAAGTGCATTTCTTACTTATACTTGAATACATTTTACCATCTTCCTAGCCAAACATTGTGCACGCATGCTCAGTCATGACTGATTCTTTGCGACACCATGGACTGCAGCCTGCCAGGCTCCTCTGTCCATGGAATTTTCCAGGCAAGAATACTGGAGTGGGTTGCCATTTCCTTCTCCAGCAATTCAATTATTATTCATCCTTTGAAAAACTTCTAAGCTAAAATTATGAAATTGTTAGGGGAATTAAAAGATGCTTAGTTGATTTGTGCCAAATGTAAAATTTATAAAGCTTCTGACTGTCTAAAGGTATAATTCTCAAAACCTGTGTGAGTTAGAATCAATTGGGACTTTGTAACAAATTTCTGAACCCCACGACCAAAAGTCTTAATTAGACTGGCTTACATCTGACAGAATCAATTTTTTAATGTACATGAAAGTTTCTATTTATAGAAATATTTTTATTTTTTAAATTAAAAATCAACTTATTAAAGTAATGAAGTAAGAAATGAAGATTCTATAGATGCTTCACTGAAGTATTTGCTGCTGTTTAATTGCTAAGTCATGTCTGACTCTTTACAATCCCATAGACTCTAGCCTGCCAGTCTCCTCTGACTATGGGATTTCCCAGGCAAGAATACTGAGTAGATTGCCATTTCCTCCTCCAGGGAATCTTCCGCATCCAGGGATCAAACCTGCTTCGTAGGCAAATTCTTTACCACTGAGCTACCCAGGAAACCCAACTGAAATATAACTGATATGAAATAAATTGCATATGTTTAAATTGTATATTAGACAAGTACCCCCATGAAGTATCACCACAATCAAGATAGTGAATACACCCATCACTTCTCCTCACATTTCCTGTTCACATTTATAATTTTCCTTTTTCTCTCTCTCTACACCTCATCTCCCATTCTTGGACAATAACTCATTTGCTTTCAGTAAATCAATTACTGATTTACTTTTAGATATTAGTTACATTTCTAAAATTTTAATTGAATGAAATTCTATATGGAATAGGCTCTTGGGTTTTTTTTTTAAGGGAGAGATGTTTGGCTTTTTTCACTCAAAATAATTAATTACTTTTGAATTTATTCGTGTTATTCATGTATTAATAGCTTATTCATTTTTCTTTCTGAGTAGTATTTTTAAATTATCTGAATATACCACAATTGATTTATGCATTTGCCTGTTGATGGACGTTTGGATTCTTAACAGATTTTGTAACATATAAAGTTGATATAAACATTTTTGTACAAATCTTTGTTTGCACATATGCATTTATTTATATTTTGGAAATAGCTATATGTCGTAACAATAGTCATATGGTAAACAGGTTATGTTTAATTTCTTATGACACTGAAAAATTGTTTTCCAAAGTGGTTGTACTATTTTACACCCCCTCTTAGTAGTATATGATAATTCCTTTTGCCTCATATTCTTACCAACACTTGATACTGTCAGCTTTTAAATTTTAAACTAATTGTAAGTCCAATAAGCATATAGAAGTTTCTCACTGTGCTTTCAATTTGCAATTCACTCTATAATGTGGAGTCTTTCATGTACTTATTTGTCAACTGTGTCTCATCTTTATTGACGTATCAGTTCAAAGGTTTTGTGCATTAAAAAATAGATTATCAAATATATATTTTCAAATATACCTCTTGGATTCTCTTTGGTTTCTAATTCATTGAGTACTTTTATAGAAATCAATTCGATTTTTGCAAATTATTGTCTTGTTTCTCATCTAATAATTGATCCATGCCATTCTGGATCAGTTTCTATTGAGATTTCTTTTCATTATGGCTAGCATTTTCCTGCCTATTTGTATGTGTGGTGATTTTTGTTTCAGTTCAGTTCAGTCGGTCAGTCATGTCCGACTCTTTGCTACCCCATGAACTGCAGTACATCAGGCCTCCCTGTCTATCACCAACTCCCGGAGATCACTCAAACTCACGTCCATCGAGTCAGCAATGCCATCTAGCCATCTCATCCTCTGTCATCCCCTTCCCCTCCTGCCCCAATCCCTCCCAGCATCAGAGTCTTTTCCAATGAGTCAACTCTTTGCATGAGGTGGCCAAAGTATTGGAGTTTCAGCTTTACCATCATGCCTTCCAATGAACACCCAGGACTGATCTCCTTTAAAATGGACTGGTTGGATCTCCTTGCAGTCCAAGGGACTCTCAAGAGTCTTCTCCGACACCACAGTTCAAAAGCATCAATTCTTCGGCGCTCAGCTTTCTTCAAAGTCCAACTCACAGATCCATACATGACCACTGGAAAAACCATAGCCTTGACTAGACGGACCTTGGTTGGCAAAGTAATCTCTGCTTTTTAATATGTTGTCTAGATTGGTCATAACTTTCCCTCCAAAGAGTAAGCGTCTTTTAATTTCATGACTGCAATCACCATCTGCAGTGATTTCAGAGCCCCCAAAAATAAAGTCTGACACTGTTTCCACTGTTTCCCCATCTATTTCCCATGAAGTGATGGGACCAGGTGCCATGATCTGAGTTTTCTGAACGTTGAGCTTTAAGCCAACTTTTTCACTCTCCACTTTCACTTTCATCAAGAGACTTTTTAGTTCCTCTTCACTTTCTGCCATAAGGGTGGTGTCATCTGCATATCTGAGGTTATTGATATTTCTCCCAGCAATCTTGATTCCAGCTTGTACTTCTTCCAGCCCAGCATTTCTCACGATGTACTCTGCACAGAAGCTAAATAAGCAGGGTGACAATATACAGCCTTGATGTACTCCTTTTCCTATTTGGAACCAGTCTGTTGTTCCGTGTCCAATTCCAACTGTTGCTTCCTGACCTGCATATAGGTTTCTCAAGAGGCAGGTCAGGTGATCTGGTATTCCCATCTCTTTCCCATCTCTTTTCACAATAAACTGTGGAAAGAGTTTATTGTGATCCATACAGACAAAGGCTTTAGCATAGTCAATAAAGAGAAATAGATGTTTTTCTGGAACTCTCTTGCTTTTTTGATGATCCAGTGGATGTTGGCAATTTGATATCTGGTTTCTCTGCCTTTTCTAAAACCAGCTTGAACATCTGGTTAAGATTTTTGTTTGGATACCAGCAATTGTAAGTTTTGCCTTTAGGATGTTTAAGATGTGTTCATGCCAATAAATTTCTTGAGCTTTTTTATGGGAAACCACTAGGTAATTTGCAAGCAGTCCAATCCTTTTAGGTCTGCTTAAGGTTTGTTTGGCAAGATCAGGGTATCAGTTCAGTTCAGTCACTCAGTCATGTCTGACTCTTTGCAACCCTATTGACTGCAGCATGCCAGGCTTCCCGGGTAGCTCAGGGTATAGTAAAGGGTTCATCTTTCCCCACTGGTCTTCCCTGGTAGCTCAGCTGGTAATGAATCCACCTGCAATGCAGGAGACTTTGATTCAATTCCTGGGTTAGGAAGATCCCCTGGAGCAGGGATAAGATACCCACTCCAGTATTCTTGGTCTTCCCTGGTGGCTCAGATGGTGAAGAATCTGCCTGCAATGTGGGAGGCCTAGGTTCGATCCCTGGGTTGGGAAATTTCCCTAGAGGAGGGCATGGCAAGCCATTCCAGTATTCTTGCCTGGAGAATCCATATGGACAGAGGAGCCTGGCAGGTTATATGTGCCTCTTTGTTTGGCAAGATGAGGGCATAGTCAAGGGTTAATCTTTCCCCACTACTGACGCAAGAACTTTCTTAGAGATCTATGCCGTGGGCTGTAATTTGTAAGATTTTACACTCTAGCTGCTGGGAACAGTACTGTTCTAGACCCTATGTGAGTTCAAGTATTATTCCTTCTGATCTTTTCAGATAGTTCTTCCTCAGCCTTGAATAGTTTCTGCATATATGTGCTGATCAAACCTCAGCTGAAAACTCCAGGGAATCCCTCTCGGGGCTCTGCTTGTTTCTCCAGGCAACTCTTTTTTGTCTGGTATTCCATCCTGTAAAATGTGGCTGCCTTGGCCTCCCTGGACACCCAGTGGTGTCTCTGTAACCCAAGAAAAAGTCTGGAATGTGTTTCCCTTGGAACAACCTGTAAAATTGTCTCCTGGAAGTAACCTGGAGCAATCCAAGAGCTCATCACTTCATTTATTTCTCATCTCCAGGCTCACTGGCCTTCGTTGCCTAATGACCAATTTCTTTAAAATTGTTTTCACATCACTTGCCTGGTTTTCTAATTGTTTCAGGAAGAAAAGTGCCTTTGATCCTCCACTATGCCACCTAAATTACATATTAAACTTTTTAAGTCAATTTATAATCTTTTCTTGTAATTGTAAATACAATAAATATTTAGCAATCACTTTATTTTTGTTTTATATTTTATTCAACAATTATCTAGATATAGTAAATACTTTAAAATTTGTTGAATGATAAGATTCTTTATTTTAGTTATTTCTATATTTATTTTTAATTGGAGGATAATTGCTTTACTATGTTGTTTGTTTCTACCATACAACACCATGAATAAGCTATAAAAATACATAACAGTGGTTTTTGATTAATATTTTGCCTAATTTATAACTGTATTTAAACAGTTAATCTACAAACATCTAATCTACATTTATCATTTTAAATATTCAAATTGCATGCTCAGTAATGTCTGACTTTTTATAACTCTTTGGACTGTAGCCCACCAGGCTCCTCTGTCCACGGGCTTTTTCAGGCAAGGATACTGGAACAGGTTGCTGTTTCCTCTTCCAGGTGATTTTCCTGACCCAGGGATCAAACCTTAGTTTCTTGCATTGCAGACTGATTCTTTACCTGCTTCCCTGATGAGGGAAGCAAACTTTATCTATAATTTAGCTACCACACTGAGAGTATTCTCAGTGCAGATGTGAAAGCATATTGGTGTGCTGTGCAGGAATTGCAAAGCTTATTGATCTCCTTTGAGCTCAGAATGGCTGGGTGGGATCTTGTGTGTATATGTGCACAAAATGGAAAACAGCAGCACAAACTCTTCTAACAAACAAAATTTTCACAAATTCTTAAGTATTTCTTTACCCCTTGTTGCTCAGTTGCTCAGTCATGTCTGACTCTGTGACCCAATGAACTGCAGCATGCCAAGCTTCCCTTTTACCCCTAGTGAATTATAAATATATTAATAGTAAATATTAAACTTTCAAAGTTATTCCCATGTTCTCAAACACTAGACATATTCTTACTTCAATTTAAAATCTCAACCTATAATTAATTGTTTCCTTAAACATTTTAAATTGAAATTACGACTGAGATACTATAACAAAAATAAAGAGCACAAGCACTTTACCAAAAGCAGACAGACTTTTTTCCTTCACATAAAAGTATTCGTACTGTAGCTTGATTTGCTTTATCATATTAACCTCTGATAAAATGTTTTTACCCAATAAAGTGACCAATATACTTTCGGTGGCTCAGGCAATAAAGAATATGCCTGAAATGCAGGAGTCTTGTGTTCAATCCTTAGATTGGGAAGATCCCTTAGAGAGGAATGGCTACCCACTCCAGTATTCTGGCCTGGAGAATTCCATGGCCAGGGGAGCCTGCCAGGCTAAAATCCATGGAGTAGCAAAGAGTAAGACACAACTGAGAGAATTTCATTCCTCATATTTTCCCAAGCAAACTGGGATTTTTCTGTCTGACAAATAAGGTTGTGTATTGACCAAAGAAAGATTTGGCAGGGAAGTGGGTTTCACCTGCTTTGTTTTCTGTTTTTCTCCCAAGACAAAACTGGAAAATGCTGAAAGGCTCACTAAACAGATTCCATAGTTACTGTCGTCTAAAAATATACACACAACGTGAAAGTAGAGAGCTATTTTATTTGGTGGGAATGTTTAGGACTCTGAGCCCAGGAGACAGCATCTCAATAGCTCGGAGGAAACTGCTCCAAGGAGGAGGTAGGGGAAGTAAGGCTACATACATGTTTGCAACAAAGGGAGCAGCAGTCTGAACATCAAAGATCAGGTATCAAGTTAAAGAATTTAACATTCTGTGTATGGGAAAATGCAATCCTCTGGGTTCACTGAATTCATTCCGTTCATCCGCACCTCAGCTATCTCGAGCTGATCCTTGTTTCCTTGTTCACTTTAAGGAGTGCAGATGGCTGCTTCCTGTCTTCTCCCAGCTCCTCAGCAATCACCGTGGGGGGTGGTAGTATCTGTTCCACCACAGTTTCGGGAGCCCTCATTCACATTCGGAGGCCAGAAGTCACTGATGGCTGTGACATTTCTTACTTATTGTTATGGCAGGAGATATTTTCATTTCACATTACAAAAGTGTGTAGTTTTACAATTTTCATTCCTTAATTCAAGTTACGTACACATTAGTCTAATTAGTTCATCACATCTGAGTAGTCTACTTACTCATCCAACTTTAATATTCCGATTTTGCATTTTGGGCTCCCTCTTTATAGATATAATTTCGTTTATTTATGGCTGTGTTAGGTCTTCGTTGTTGCCTGAGCTTTCCTGTAGTTGCGGTGAGAGGCGGCTACTCTCTAGGTGCAGTGCATGGGCTTCTCATTGCGGTAGTTTCTCTTGTTGCAGATCATGGGCTCTCGGGCACAGGGCTTCAGTAGTGGTCGTTGGTGTGCGTACACCCACCAGGCTCCTCTATCCATGGAATTTTCAGGCAAGAATATTGGAGTGGGCTGCCATTTCTTCCTCCAGGGATCGTCCCCACTAGGGATCAAACCCATGTCTCCTGCATTGGCAAGTGGATTCTTTACCACTGAAGTACCAGAGAAACTCTTTGGCTCTCTTAAGACATTATATTTTCTTCAAATTTGAAAATCGCATGCCCTTGAATAGTGCATGCAATGTTTCTGAATTTTATACTTTACCATCGGAATTGTGTAGATGGAATTTCATATTGTATGCTTCTTTTTTGTCATCTGGAAGCACCATTTTATGTATATTTTAGATTAGTTTCTATTGGATTTTGGGTGGCATCATGGCTTTCTCTGATTCTAGGGTACTTTACTAAAATTATACTAGCCACAGTGCCTAGGAAGCTATACATTTTAAAGAGTATTAACCAGTGATTCTGAATTTGGTTTTTCTGATATCTCATGATTGCACTTTAAGGCAAAGACACATTAAACCCTTAGAAATACTCCAAGTTCCATACTGGAATAATATGATTGGTTACTGTCATGCGAGTGTATGTTCCTTGATTCTTTGTCTTGTCACAACAAAGATTTGGAGTGATGGACATTAAAGCCTCCTCGGCGTGTCACAGCTCTCAGGTCTTGGATAGACCGTGTTATAGCTCTCAGGTCTCGAATGGACCATGTTATAGCTCTTAGACAAATCAGTGTTACAGTTTCTTTTATATATTGACTACCCATGGTTTTTATTCAATTATCTTTGAGTATTTTGTGTACACAATTTTCAAATGTAATCAATAGTGTACAAATATATTGTGTACATTAAGCATTTCTTCTTTCATGTTTAACAACAAAAAAGATACTACTGAGAGAAATAGGTTTTAGAGGGTTTTTTCATGGGGAAGGATTAGAGTTGTTTTGCTTTAACTTATATTTTCTTCCCTTTTCATATAGCTACCCTGCTCTAAGGCAGAAAGAAAAAGAGTATAGATGAACTTTCTCCTGTATTATATCCATTTCATATCATTTCCTCTTTCCAATCATATCATATTCAGATCATAGCTGTATCATTTCCTCTATCATATCCAGTACAAAGCAAGATATTAACAGCTTGATATAAAATGAGGACCTAAAAATATTCTGTAGCTGTACTTTTAATGGAATAACAGATTTTAGAAGTTATTCACTTTAATAATTAATATTTATTATGTTACCAGCCTTCATAAATAATTTCTTGGGTGGCTTTCAGAAAATTCACTTATGGTAAGAACTTGGTGTATACCAAAAGTATATGGATTCATTCTTGGTGTGTGTGATGCATACATGTGTGGTGTGTGTGTGTATGCATACATGTTGTTCTCTATGTTTGAAAACACTGAGTTAACTTGATTCATCTCAAGTTTTAACTGAATCTCTTCTTTTCTCTTTAATTGAGTCTCTTCTTTTAATTGAGTCTCTTGCAGAAAAACCTCTGCAAAATTCTGTAATATGAAAGAATTAAAAAGTCATGTATATACTCCTGTGTATAAAATAGATGGCTTATGAGAACCCACTGTGGAGCTCAGGGAACTCTGCTCAGGGCTCTATGGTGACCTTGATGGAAGGAGATCCAAGAGGGTGGAGATATATGGATATATATATGGTGGATTCACTTTGCTATGAAGAAATTAGCACAACACTGTAAGTGACTATACTCCTATAATCTTTTTTCCTTTTTAAATCAGTCACTTGTTTCAAGACCATGTTATCTAGAGAAGACAAAAAGAACAAATCTGGAAAACAAAAAGAATAAAAGTGGTTTGTAATTAAATTCCACATAAGTAGAAGTCATAGTTCAGCTTTGTTTTTTATCTTACAATTTGAACAAAATAGGTGGCAGTAAAATAATTAAAATAATTCATCAAACTCTACCCAAACAAAATATACCTAATTAGAGCTTATTCCTCAAAATAATTTTTTAATAGGTTATAAACATTTCAGTGGCTTTGAGAATTCCTTTTATTGAGGGGGATGGAGATTCTCTAGGGATATCTTAGAAATGAGTTTTGCTGTTTTATACTTATATTTTAAAATCAAATTATTATTATTCAAACTACTCAAAAGACTTTGCTCAGAGAGTCAGGCAGACTCTTGTGGCTTTGGGCAACTTATTTTAAGTCCTCCTAGCCTGTACCAGACCATCTGACCTGCCTCTTGAGAAACCTGTATGCAGGTGAGGAAGCAACAGTTAGAACTGGACATTAACAACAGACCGGTTCCAAATAGGAAAAGGAGTACGTCAAGGCTGTATATTGTCACCCTGCTTATTTAACTTCTATGCAGAGTACATCATGAGAAACGCTGGACTGGAAGAAGTACAAGCTGGAATCAAGATTGCCAGGAGAAATATCAATAACCTCAGATATGCAGATGACACCACCCTTATGGCAGAAAGTGAAGAGCAACTAAAAAGCCTCTTGATGAAAGTGAAAGAGGAGAGTGAAAAAGTTGGCTTAAAGCTCAACATCCAGAAAACGAAGATCATGGCATCCAGTCCCATCACTTCATGGGAAATAGATGGGGAAACAGTGGAAACAGTGTCAGACTTTATTTTTGGGGGGGCTCCAAAATCACTGCAGATGGTGACTGCAGCCATGAAATTAGAAGACGCTTACTCCTTGGAAGGAAAGTTATGACCAACCAGATGGCATATTGAAAAGCAGAGACATTACTTTACCAACAAAGGTCCATCTAGTCAAGGCTATGGTTTTTCCAGTGGTAATGTATGGATGTGAGAGTTGGACTGTGAAGAAAGCTGAGCGCCAAAGAATTGATGCTTTTGAACTGTGGTGTTGGAGAAGACTCTTCAGAGTCCCCTGGATGGCAAGCAGATCCAATCAGTCCATCCTAAAGGAGTCAAGGCTATGGTTTTTCCAGTGGTAATGTATGGATGTGAGAGTTGGACTGTGAAGAAAGCTGAGCGCCAAAGAATTGATGCTTTTGAACTGTGGTGTTGGAGAAGACTCTTCAGAGTCCCCTGGATGGCAAGCAGATCCAATCAGTCCATCCTAAAGGAGATCAGTCCTGGGTGTTCTTTGGAAGGACTAATGCTAAAGCTGAAACTCCAACACTTTGGTCACCTCATGCGAAGAGTCGACTCATTGGAAAAGACTCTGATGCTGGGAAGGATTGGGGGCAGGAGGAGAAGGGAACGACAGTATGCTAAAGCTGAAACTCCAACACTTTGGTCACCTCATGCGAAGAGTCGACTCATTGGAAAAGACTCTGATGCTGGGAAGGATTGGGGGCAGGAGAAGAAGGGGACGACAGAGGATGAGATGGCTGGATGGCATCACCGACTCAGTGGACATGAGTTTGGGTGAACTCTGGGAGTTGGTGATGGACAGGGAGGCCTGGTGTGCTGCAATTCATGGGGTCGCAGAGTCGGACATGACTGAGCAACTGAACTGAACTGAACTGAGCCTGTTTCCTCAACTAAAAAATATTAGATGTACTTAGCTCATTGGGTGGTTATGACGACTAAATATGATAACGTTCATTACTCTTAGTTCAGGGTTTGCTACACATTGTAGGTACTCCATATTGTTGTCATTGTTATTGTTTTTATTATGTATTTTTCAAGAAGCAGGTGTATTTAAATGCACTCCTGAAAAGATGATTTTCCTAGAGAAGATCTGTAAAGTTTCGAGGTAATTCCTAAAGAAGAAATCTAAAAATATGAGTATTGGCAGCATTGTCATAACAAGAGTGTTGTGTTTCCAAGGCACCTGCTTCCAAGGAGAGTGGGTTTTGTTTATATTCGATACTTTTTTAAACATCTGAGGTAATACTTAGTGGCCTTGCCACTGTACCTGAATACACTGGCAGGCTAACTTGATGTTTCTGTCAGATGAACTTGAACGTCCATAAAATAGCTATCTAGTTTACATCTAATTCATTATCTACTATGTAAATGATTCCCAATCTCTAGTACTAATCTGAGACTTTTTCTGAAACGCCAGACTCCCCTATCCTTCTTGCAAATCTACTCCTTCCTATCTGTCTCCTAGACAGAGCCATTCTTCCAGTGCTCCACTTCGGAAACCCTAGGAACAGCTTAGATATTGTCCTATGCCCTGTCTATCAACAAGTCATTTCCACTTTATTTGTCCTCTATTTATGTATCCATTTAATAACTATTATACGAACACCTGCATTGTTCCAGATTCTTCTTCATTTATACTAGCAGAACTTTGATCAAAGTTCACCAAACCTACCACCATAGACCCCTCCTTAGTGTCCCTTCTTGTTCCTCATCCAATATACACATCACAACACATGCCTCCTTTATAACACAAATACTATGTGCCTCCATGTCCTTCTGCACAGATTTCACCTACGCTCATTCTTCAAATGTCATTTCTTGTGGTCTATGTGGATACACTATCAATGAAACTGCCATTGTGAAATGATTTCTGTATGTAGGAATGGATTTTATTTACTATTCATGCTCTCTAGTCTAGGCTTACTAGGACTAAACTAGTATATTTGTTAGTCTAAAACAGCCTTGGGTCTGACTGCACAAAAAGTTGTGGGTTTTTTGTTTTTTAGTCCTTGTTTTTAGAAAAAGTTTTTTAACTAAAAAAATGTGATTTTATGTATGGTTTTGTTTAGATACTGTGGAAAGTAAATTGTATCGCAGATTGATCTAACATAAGAGAAAAAGAAATTATTAGTCACTAAGTCGTGTCCAACTCTTTGTCACCCCATGAATGGTAGCCCACCAGGCTCCTCTGTCTTTGGAATTCTCCAGGCAAGAATACTGGAGTGGGTTGTCATGACCTCCTCCAGGGGATCTTCCCAACACGGTGATCAAACCTGGGTCTCCTGAATTGGCAGGTGGATTCTTTACTGTTTGAACCACATAAAGGTTATATAAATTCTTTATGACATGTTTTTAACCAGTATTTTTTTTTAACAAAACTAGGAAATATAAGAAAATGTCTTCAGATAGATCAGGGTTTCTCAGCCTCAGCCCTGTTGACATTTTGAGACATATAATTTTTTGTTTGGATGAGCAGGGTGAGGGGTGAGAGGCTTTTCTGTTCATTGTAGGATGCTTAACAACTTGTCTGGCCTGTACCCACTAAATCTCAGCAGTCCCACCTCAACTCCATTTGATACTAACAAAAATTGTCTGCAGACACAGCCAAATGTCCCCCGGAGAAAAAAATCACTCCACCTGAGCACTACTGGTCTAAACTCTCAATTCTCCAGGTTTCCAGGATCACATTTTCTTGAGTACACAAGTAAATATTCTCAGCTCTTATCCAATTAAGTATAGGCTTCACTTGGTAGTGGACCTTTAAACTACTCCTATACCATCCATGTGGCAGCCTGAGCCCCACCTGTCATGTGACCCTGCAATTGCCTCAGCCCCTATGCTTGTCCACACTAACTTCTTTCATTCTTCTCCCCCCAAAAAACAATCAGTAAGCCAAAGGCTCATGTGATTGCCCGATTTTAAGTGTAAGAGAATAAATACATCAAAAGGCAAGTAACAATTTTACATTCAATATCAATCATTACTGTGTCTGCAAAATTATGGACTATATCCCCCATTAGGAATTTCTCCCTGTATCTTTCTCTATGTTTCTTCTAACATTCTGTTACTGATAGGTCCTCATCTTCAGGCCCTCCCACATTATTTGCTTTTCATGCTTTTCCTTTATTGTCACCTTTTTCCTCATTTCATAATCTCAAACTCTTATGTTGACATGTAGAGCAATTATACTTTGCTGCTTTTTTACATTCCCCCATTTGAGCAATCAAAAAAGCCCCTTGAGACTTTCCAGGGGTTTTTTCTAAATACTAGAATCTATTGACCAGTGGATGAATTATAGCCCTGCCCTAAATGCTTAAATAGCATTTCTCCCTATAGAATGTGTGCCAACTGTTCCCCTTACTCTTCTCTTTCAGATCTCATTTTAAATATCATTTCCAGAGAAACTTTTCCTGACTCTCAACAAATAATTCCCCAATGAGGCTACTCTCTTTCTTAGCTGCTAGCTCTTATTAAGACCCATAACTATTGATATATACTGAAGTGAAGTGAAGTTTGCTCAGTCATGTCAAACTCTTTGCAACCCCATGGACTATACAGTCTATGGAATTCTCCAGGCCAGAAAACTGGAGTTGGTAGCCATTCCTTTATCCAGGGGATCTTTCCACCCAGGGATCAAACCCAGGTCTCCTGCATTGCAGGTGGATTCTTTACCAGCTGAGCCACAAGGGAAGACCTATTAATATATATCCTTGGGTGTAATTTTTATGTGTGTGTTTTTAATTAATCTGTAAGCTCCATAGGGGCAAGCATACACAGGGCCTTTTCAACTAGGTGCAGTGTCTAGTACTTAATAACTGTGGTGGTTTTTTTTTTTTGAAAAATTTTTAATTTTAAATAAAAAAGTGAATAAGTAAAGGTTACAGAAAGTAGCAGTGGGAAAAAAGGGAACTTTGCCAACAAAGATCCGTCTAGTCAAGACTATGGTTTTTCCAGTGGTCATGTATGGATGTGAGAGTTGGACTGTGAGTGCCAAAGAATTGATGCTTCTGAACTGTGGTGCTGGAGAAGACTCTTGAAAGTCCCTTGGACTGCAAGGAAATTCAACTAGTCCATTCTAAAGGAGATCAGTCCTGGGTGTTCATTGGAAGGACTGATGCTGAAGCTGAAATTCCAATACTTTGGCCACCTCATGTGAAGAGCTGTGTCACTGGAAAAGACCCTGATGCTGGCAAGGATTGGGGACAGGAGGGGAAGGGGACAACAGAGGATGAGATGGCTGGATGGCATCACCGACTCAATGCACATGAGTTTGAGTGAACTCCGGGAGTTGGTGATGGACGGGGAGGGCTGAGGTGCTGGGATTCATGGGGTCACAAAGAGTCGGACACGACTGAGCCACTGAACTGAACTGAACTGATCCCTTCTCCAGTGGATCTTTCTGACCCTGTAATCGAACCAGGGTCTCCTGCATTGCAGGCAGATTCTTTACCAACTGAGCTACCAGGGAAGCCCTGAAGATAAATCTAAAGTGGCCCAAAGCAGGAAAGATGGAATGACAACCCAAAGGGAATTCAACAGCTGTACAGGTACCATCCCTTAACTGCAAAGAATGTGACAAAAGCTTCAATACATACTCATTTACCCTGTAATTATTTACTAGGTTACAAATCCTTTTTAGCTCCAGCAAGATGTACAAAGATTTCTAAAACTATCTATTTAAAGAAGCAGTGATAATTCTTCAAGAAACATAAATAATTGAAAATACAAACAATAACTCTGTATTGCATAGACTTCCTCTGAAATCAATATTTAAAAATCTATCAAAATGTGAATGAATACCGAAGAAAGAAAAAGAGAAATAAGGGAAGAGGCAGCCACTGGCCTTGACCAGCAGAGGAATTAGGTGAGACAGAAGCTTCAGGCTCCCCCAGGGCTAGAAGAGATGATAAACATGCAAAACAGCTTCTGGTCAAACAGCATACCCCCTCTCTAGTACATTTCCAAAGCTCTGCCAACACAAATAAATAGACCAAAGCTAAATTCATTCTGAAAGAACCATTTAATTTCAACATCAGAAATAACATCTTCTCTAAAGATAACTTTTGTTTCAGGAGTCCCCACTTATATAAACAACAGAGATACACAGGCAAAGACACACAAGAACGTAACATACACACACAGGCACTTGAGCTCACCAGTAGCTAAATAGTGCTGGCTCAAGTGAAGCTTAGAAACATAGGCTACTGGAACTATAGGCTCTTTAAGGGTTTTGTGGGATTTGTTTTATACAAAGCCTCCAACCTTTATTTTTAAAATGTGGAGAAAGTGGGCCTCAAAACACTGGAATTGCAAGCCCAAGGTTACTCACCAAGACAAAGGATATGCTAGCAAGAATTAGAATCCTAAACTTGAAGTCCTACAACCTGGGCCCCATTTCCCACAACACTTACAAAGGAAGTGTTGGCATAACCAACATAACGTGGGTAACATTGAATTAATTGACTTCTTTTCCCTGTATCTATCTGTATCGCTACCCTATGATAATTAGTTCTGAACTGTGGATGAAAATATTGGAACTAAGAAGGGGATCTAGAGCTTGGTGGTGGGCATACAGCTATCACAGAGGCAGAGCTAGAATGTGAGCATGATGTCTGAATAAACTCTCATTGTTCCCATTATCAAATTGTAAGGGACAAAATAAATAAGATGTTAAGGACTATGTCCTTACAGAAATCGTGTTTTCTGTTCAAGATATTATCTTTGCCTGAAATAACAATATAAAAATATTAAACCAAATTTATAGATTCATAGTAGTGTGGAAAGTCAACGGCTGAGTTACCATGTAACAAGGGCTTGCTAGAGGAGCCCATTTGAAAATGGGAGCCTAAAGAGCTGAGACGTCTGCAACTTTGTACATTTGGAAAGAGGCTCCCAAGCTGAGAGTCCAGGAGAACTCCAGGAGAGTGCTAAGGTAGGAACGAATGGGCCCTGAGAAAAGCAGCAAGCTTGAGACGGAACACCAAGTAAGAGACAGATGAGTATCAAAACTCTGAAGAAAAATGTTCATAAGAAGAACACCAATACAGTATACTAACGCATATATACGGAATTTATAAAGATGGTAATGATAGCCCTGTATGCAAGACAGCAAAAGAGACACAGAGGTATAGAACCAGTCTTTTGGACTCTCTGGGAAAGGGCGAGGGCGGGATGATTTGGGAGAATGGCATTGAAACATGTAAATTATCACATGTGAAACGAATCGCCAGTCCAGGTTCAATGCATGATACAGGGTGCTTGGGGCTGGTGCACTGGGATGACCCAGAGGGATGGGATAGGGAGGGAGGTGGGAAGGGGGTTCAGGATGGGGAACCCATGTACAGCCATGGTAGATTCATGTCAATGTATGGCAAAACCAACACAATAGTGTAAAGTTAAAAAAAAATTTAATTAATTAATTTAAAGAAAAAGAATTTCAAAGGAAAGAAATAAAAACAAAACAAAAAAGAAAAGAAAAATGTTCATCAGAAATTAGAAATTTATATCCAATCAAACCACCTTCAAATGCAATGGCACTGAATATACAGAGGCACTGTTAGACATTAAAGAATTTAAAAACTTTAGTATCCACAAATTTATTCTGAAGAACTTCCACATCTACATATTTCAGCAAAACTTTTAAAAATGAACACAGAATAGTTGAAAAAAAGTGAGAAGACAAGAAAGTATTACAGACACACAGATCAACAGAATGAAATTTAGAGCCCAGATATATACCCACATTATATAAAGACGATAATTTACAACAAAGGAGCACAGACTATACAATAGAGAAAAGATGCTGTGCTCTGCTGTGCTGCGCTCAGTTGCTTAGTTGTGTACAACTCTAAGACCCCATGGACTGCAGCCCTCCAGACCTATTGGCCCATGCAATTATCCAAGTAAGAACACTGGAGTGGGTTGCCATTTGTCTCCTCCAGGTGATGTTCCCAACCCAGAGACTGAACCTGCATCTTCTGCATTTGCAGGCTTATTCTTTACAACTGAATCACCTGGGAAGCCCAAAGAAAGGATAATCTCTCCAATTAATAATGTTAAGAAAACTGGACAGCCACATGCAAGAGTAATACTAGATCACTATCTTATACCACATACAAAAATTAACCCAAAATAAATTACAGACTTGAATATAAAACCTGAAACCATAGGATTCCCAGAAGAAAACAGAGGAACATAGGCAGGAACTTTATTGACCTCAATCTTAGCTGTGTTTTTGTGGATCTGAGTCCAAAGGCAAGAGAATCAAAAGCAAAAATAAATAAATAGAATTATATCAAACTCAAAAGCTTCTTCGCAGTGAGGGAAGGCATCGTCAAAGCAAAAGGGCAACCTTCTGAATTAGAGAAGATATTAGAAAATCAGTTGACTGATAAGGAGTTAAAAATCAAAATATATAAGAAACTCATACAATCCAACAATGACAAAAACCTTGATTTTAAAAATAAGCAGAGCAGCTGAGTAGACATTTTTCCAAAGAAGACATGCAGATGGCCAACAGGCACATGAAAAGGTTTTCAACATCATCATTCATCATCATTATTGCTGCTGCTGCTACTAAGTTGCTTCAGTCGTGTCCGACTCTGTGTGACCCCATAGATGGCAGCCCACCAGGCTCCCCCATCCCTGGGATTCTCTAGGCAAGAATACTGGAGTGGGTTGCCATTTCCTTCTCCAATCATGAAAGTGAAAAGTCAAAGTGAAGTCGCTCAGTTGTGTCCGACTCTTAGCGACCCCATGGACTGCAGCCTACCATGATCCTCCATCCATGGGATTTTCCAGGCAAGAGTACTGGAGTGGGGTGCCATTGCACTCATTATTAAGGACATGCAAATTAAAAACACAATCAGATGTCACTTTAAACCTGTTATAATGACATTTTTGAAAAGAAAAACAAACAAACATTGCAGAGGATGCAGAGAAAAGGCAACTTCTATCTACACTGTTTATTTCAGTGTTGACCATCTGGTGATGTCAATGTGTAGAGTCTTCTCTTGTGTTGTTGGAAGAGGGTGTTTGCTATGACCAGTGTATTTTCTTGGCAAAACTCTATTAGTCTTTGCCCTGCTTCATTCCGTATTCCAAGGCCAAATTTGCCTGTTACTCCAGGTATTTCTTGACTTCCTACTTTTGCATTCCAATCCCCTATAATGAAAATGATATCTTTTTTGGGTGTTAGTTCTAAAAGGTCTTGTAGGTCTTAATAGAACTGTTCATCTTCTTCAGCATTACTGGTTGGAGTATAGACTTGGATTACTGTGATATTGAATGGTTTGCCTTGTAAATGAACAGAGATCATTCTGTCGTTTTTGAGATTGCATTCAAGTACTGCATTTCAGACATTTTGTTGACTATGATGGCTACTCCATTTCTTCTAAGGGATTCCTGTCCGCAATAGTAGATATAATGGTCATCTGAGTTAAATCCACCCATTCCAGTCCATTTTAGTTCCAGTTGAGCTATTTCAAATCCTGAAAGATGATGTTTTGAAAGTGCTGCACTCAATATGCCAGCAAATTTGGAAAACTCAGCATTGGCCACAGGACTGGAAAAGGTCAGTCTTCATTCCAATCCCAAAGAAAGGCAATGTCAAAGAATGTTCAAACTACCACACAGTTGCACTCATCTCACACGCTAGTAAAGTAATGTTCAAAATTCTCCAAGCCAGGCTTCAGCAATACGTGAACCGTGAACTCCCTGATGTTCAAGCTGGCTTTAGAAAAGGCAGGGGAACCAGAGATCAAATTGCCAACATCCACTGGATCATGGAAAAAGCAAGAGAGTTCCAGAAAAACATCTACTTCTGCTTTATTGACTATGCCAAAGGCATTGACTGTGTAGATCACAATAACTTGTGGAAAATTCTGAAAGAGATGGGAATACCAGACCACCTGACCTGCCTCTAGAGAAACCTGGATGCAGGCCAGGAAGCAACAGTTGGAACTGGACATGGAACAGCAGACTGGTTCCAAATAGGAAAAGGAGTACATCNAAAAGCAAGAGAGTTCCAGAAAAACATCTATTTCTGCTTTATTGACTATGCCAAAGCCGTTGACTGTGTAGATCACAATAACTTGTGGAAAATTCTGAAAGAGATGGGAATACCAGACCACCTGACCTGCCTCTTGAGAAACCTGGATGCAGTCCAGAAAGCAACAGTTGGAACTGGACATGGAACAGCAGACTGATTCCAAATAGGAAAAGGAGTACGTCAAGGCTGTATATTGTCACCCTGCTTATTTAACTTATATGCAGAGTACATCATGAGAAACACTGAGCTGGAAGAAGCACAAGGTGGAATCAAGATTGCCGGGAGAAATATCAATCACCTCAGATATGCAGATGACACCACCCTTATGGCAGAAAGTGAGGAGCAACTAAAAAGCCTCTTGGTGAAAGTGAAAGTGGAGAGTGAAAAAGTTGGCTTAAAGCTCAACATTCAGAAAATGAAGATCATGGCATCTGGTCCCATCACTTCTTGGGAAATAGATGGGGAAATAGTGGAAAGTGTCAGACTTTTCTTTTTTGGGCTCCAAAATCACTGCAGATGGTGACTGCAGCCATGAAGTTAAAAGACGCTTCCTCCTTGGAAGGAAAGTTATGACCAACCTAGATAGCATATTGAAGAGCAGAGACATTACTTTGCCAACAAAAGTCTGTCTAGTCAAGGCTATGGTTTTTCCAGTAGTCATGTATGGATGTGAAAGTTGGACTGTGAAGAAGGCTGAGTGCTGAAGAATTGATGTTTTTGAACTGTGGTGTTGGAGAAGACTCTTGAGAGTCCCTTGGACTGCAAGGAGATCCAACCAGTCCATTCTGAAGGGGATCAACCCTGGGATTTCTTTGGAAGGATTGATGCTGAAGCTAAAACTCCAGTACTTTGGCCACCTCATGCGAAGAGTTGACTCATTGGAAAAGACCCTGATGCTGGGAGGGATTGGGTGCAGGAGGTGAAGGGGACGACCGAGGATGAGATGGCTGGATGGCATCACTGACTCGATGGATGTGAGTGTGAGTGAACTCCGGGAGTTGATGATGAACAGGGAGGCCTGGCGTGCTGCGATTCATGGGGTCGCAAAGAGTTGGACACGACTGAGCGAGTGAACTGAACTGAACACTAAAAAATGATCACTGCCACAAGTCTAGTTGCAATTCATCACCATAATTGACCCTGTCACCTATTTTGTTCACTCTCCAGCCCCCTTTTCCTCTGTGTGTGTGCTGTTACTTCAGTCATGTCTGACTCTCTGAGACCCCATGAGCTATATCCTGCCAGGCTCTTCTGTCTATGGAGTTTTCCAGGCAAGAATATTGGACTGAGTTGCCATTTCCTTTTCCAGGGGATCTTCCTGACCCAGAGATTGAACCCATGTCTCTTATGTCTCCTGCATCAGCAGGTGGGTTCTTTATCACTAGTCCACCTTGGGAGCCCCTTTTCCTCTAGTAACGACTAATCTATGCCTGTATCTATGAGTTTATTTTTGTAGATTGCAGATATGAGTGAATTCATATGGTATTTGTCTTTCTCTCCATGACTTCTTTCACTTACCATAATATCCTTCAGGTCCATCCATGTTGTCACAGGCAGCAAGATTTTATTCTTTTATAAGAACAAAGGTCTGGGTAGTATTCCATTACAGATAGATACCACATCTGCTTTAATTCATTCATCCCTCTGTGGGTATGTAGCTTGTTTCCATATCTTGGCTATTGTTAATAATGTTGCAACAAACATTGGGTTGCATATATCTTTTTGAATTAGTGTTTTTGTGATTTTTAGATAAAAACTCAGAGATAGATAAATACCCAGAAGTAGAGTACCTGGGTTATACGTCAGTTCTGTCTTGAATTTTCTGAGGAAATTCCATGCCGCTTTTCATAGTGACAGCTCCAATTTACTGTCCCACCAACAGTGTAGATCAGTTCAGTTCAGTTCAGTCGCTCAGTCGTGTCCGACTCTTTGTGACCCATGAATCGCGGCATGCCAGGCCTCCCTGTCCATCACCAACTCCCGGAGTTCACTCAGACTCACATCCATCGAGTCAGTGATGCCATCCAGCCATCTCACCCTCTGTCGTCCCCTTCTTCTCCTGCCCCCAATCCCTCCCAGTATCAGAGTCTTTTCCAATGAGTCAACTCTTCACATGAGGTGGGCAAAGTACTGGAGTTTTAGCTTCAGCATCATTCCTTCCAAAGAAATCCCAGGGTTGATCTCCTTCAGAATGGACTGGTTGGATCTCCTGGCAGTCCAAGGGACTCTCAAAAGTCTTCTCCAACACCACAGCTCAAACGCATCAATTCTTCAGTGCTCAGTTTTCTTCACAGCTGTCTCTTATACACATCTAGATGTGTATAAGAGACAGACCTAAGGTAAGGTAGAATTTTAAAAAGAGAAGAGAGGAAAGGATAGTACACATGAAATTCCTAGTCCACAATGTTTCCTAGAATAGTGCCTGGGCTAAACTGCAGTTGTAATTGAAATTATCCATTTATATCTTGGTGGTGGGCTATGGAGTAAAACTAAGTAGAAGGTTATTGGTGAGGTGAACTAAATGGGTAAATATCTTTTCTTGGCCAGGGTTTAGACAGCCATATAATTAGAGAACACAATGAAAACAGGAGAGGAGAAGATGGACAACAGGGGAGTGTTTGATGTGGTCTGTGTTATCTGTGGGTTGGCCCTGCACTTCACCAGCGCTGGTTACAAATGAGACATTACTATACTAAATTCCAATGGCTTTGAGTTACTACCTATTTATCAGCACAGTTCTGGGCTTACTTAGTGGGCCTTTTCCCTCGATATTTCTGAGGTTCCCTGGGGGAACATTTCTGTGCCCTTGATTCAAGTTTGCCTTGCAGATTGATTGCTGCCAAGTGCTGGGGAACTAAGACACTGTTCTCAACTACAACTCCTAGCCCTCAAAGCCTCACCTGCTTGTTTTCTTTCCTCCAACAATCCTGCCATGCTACAGATGATGGGGTTGATAGAGATCTGAAGGTCCAGAAGGTCCCCAAATATTTGCATCTCTC
>SJYT01065297.1:189114-204645 GCA_006410635.1 Cephalophus harveyi | reverse complement strand
TGTAAAAGAATGAAATTAGAACACTTTCTAACACCATACACAAAAATAAACTCAAAATGGATTAAAGACCTAAATGTAAGACCAGAAACTATAAAACTCCTAGAGGAGAACATAGGCAAAACACTCTCCGACATAAATCACAGCAGGATCCTCTATGACCCACCTCCTAGAATAATGGAAATAAAAGCAAAAATAAAGTTTGTTTCTTAAACTGACAAATCTCTGGAAAGTTTGACCAAGGAAACAAGAGATCAGGCAAAAGTAAACAATATCTATCCAAATCACATATTATCCTTTCAAGATAAAGGCAAAGTATTAACAATATGTAAGAAAACAACTTTTTTTTTTTTTGAGGAAAAAAAACATGGTATGGAGAGATTGTTTTGATAATGAATATTTGGAAAATTTTCCTTTGATACATGTGGGGGTTGCTTATAATTATGTTACCTATAAAAATATTCGTATCTCCATGCTTTAAAAATTTTCAGCAGAAACTATGACTATTCTGTAGACAGAATTTAAAACAGTATTATGGTCAATAAGTGGAAACTAATATTTTGATTTTACAAGCACAACCAATGATCTCATTTGGGTTTCAACAACTTTGTGAAATATATTTTTCTGTTCAGTACATGGCAATGCCATCTCCCCCTTCCTCTCCATTATGACAACCAAAAATGTTCCCAGATATTGCTGGATGTCCACAAGGGACAAAACCACCCCTAGCTGAGAACCACCAAACTATAATAATGTTGATTTCAGCACTGTTTCTAAAAATTAAAAATAATATAAACATTTCCCAACAGAAATGGATTAACAAATTATTACAAATTCACAAAGTGGCAGACCATTCAGTCTTTAAAAAATAATTTACAGAGAATATGCAGTGATGAGGAAGACATTTCCCATATAATGTTACATAACATTATTTTTTATAATGTGTGTGTATATACTGAAAAACAAAACTTCACAGGCAAATGTGAACAGTACTCTCTTTAGGTGGTGAAGTCAAAACGCTATTTTTTTGCTTTGGCTATATTTTTAAAAATTCTGCAGGAACAGTGCACTGGTTTTATAGTAAGAATACAAACAACATTTTGTTATTGCCTTTTAAAACTATAACTTGAAAGGTAATTTCCCAAAAATATGACCAGAGAAAGAGCTGCTTTGATGTAGGATGTCAATTTGCAGTTCCAATCAAATCATATTAACAAGATAGCTGCTCACAGTATCTAATCATCAGTTCAGTTCAGTCCCTCAGTCTTGTCTGAATCTTTGTGATCCCATGGACTGCAGCACACCAGGCCTCCCTGTCCATCACCAACTCCTGGAGTTTACTCAGACTCATGTTCATTGAATTGGTGATGCCATCCAACCATCTCATCCCCTGTTGTCCCCTTCTCCTCCCACCTTCAATCTTTCCCAGCATCAGGGTCTTTTCAAATGAGTCAGTTCTTCACATCAGGTGGCCAAAGTATTGGAGTTTCAACTTCAGCATCAGTCCTTCCAATGAATATTCAGGGCTGATTTTCTTTAGGATGGACTGGTTGGATCTCCTTGCAGTTCAAGGGACTCTCAAGAGTCTTCTCCAACACCACAATTCAGCATCAATTCTTTGGTGCTCAGCTTTCTTTATGGTCCATCTCTCACATCCGCAGATGACTACTGGAAAAACCCTAGCTTTGACTAGACGGACCATTGTAGGCAAATTAATGTCTCTGCTTTTTAATATGCTGTCTAAGTCAGTCATAACTTTTCTTCCAAGGAGCAAGTGTCTTAATTTCATGGCTGCAGTCACCATCTGCAGTGATTTTGGACAAAATGTGGTCCACTGGAGAAGGGAATGGTAAACCACTTCAGAATTCTTGCCTTGAGAACCCTATGAACAGTATCTAATCATAAACTGCCCTTAACTGGAGATGATACTCTGGAAGTTATGAATTTTTAGTGAACCACATCAGGTTACATGGGTTGCCTGCCTCCCTGCTTTCCTGACTTCCTGCCCATGTTCTTTCCTTCTTTCCTTCCTTTTTTAAAAGAAAAAAACTGTCTAATACCTTTTTGTTTCTTTTACATTTTCTTGCTGTTTCTGAGAAATGTAAAGCACAAGAGTCTCATTCACTGGGGTTTTGTTCTCACAACAGCTAGAAGTGGAAAGGTGAGCAAACTGAAACCTTAAAAAAATTATCAGTAGGTCTATTTTCCCTTGAACCTGAACACCTGTGAAGAGTCCATACTTAGCTAGAATAAGACCAAACCTAACATGGGATATAAATCAGATAATATCCAAGCTAATTTGCATTTACAGCAAAATTGCTTCCTTGGTTGAAATTCTAGTTTTTCCCTGCCTTTCAGACACTATGTAAATATAAATTCATATATTTTCTTTTCTAAATTTTGCAACCAGGGGTTTCCCTGTTGGCTCAGTAGTAAAGAATCCGACTGCCAACGCAGGAGACATGGGTCCAGTCCCTGATTAGGGAAATCCCACATGCCTCAGAGCAACTGAGCTCTTGCATCACAACTACCGAGCCAGTGGTCTAGAGCCTGGGAGTCACAACTACTGAAAACCTCACTCCCTGGAGCCCAAGTTCTGCAACAAGAGAAGCCACTGCAAAGAGAAAGCCCTCACACTGCAACTAGAGAGTAGCCCCTGCTCTCTTCAACTAGAGAAGACCAGAGCAACAATGAAGACACAGCACAGTCATAGAAAAATAAGCAAATAATTTAAAAAAATAAATGCATTTTGCAGCCAGATCATAAGAGCAGAATCCATTATTCACTCTTGACTGTATTTAGCAATGACTGGATCCGTGTTTCTTTCAAAGGCTCACAATCACTGCTAACTGCATTCTAAGAGCCCTGGTGGGTCTCTTTTAATCATCATGATTTCTCAGGTGACCATCTTCTGAGCCTTTATTTGCCATAACTTCCTCAAAGTTTGCTTAAGTAGCACCAGTTCTAACAGCCCTTCAAGATGACTATTCAGTTCAGTTCAGTTCAGTCGCTCAGTCGTGTCCGACTCTTTGCGACCCCATGAATCGCAGCACGCCAGGCTATCCAGCCATCTCATCCTCGGTCGTCCCCTTCTCCTCCTGCCCCCAATCCCTCCCAGCATCAGAGTCTTTTCCAATGAGTCAACTCTTCACATGAGGTGGCCAAAGTACTGGAGTTTCAGCTTTAGCATCATTCCCTCCAAAGAAATCCCAGGGCTGATCTCCTTCAGAATGGACTGGTTGGATCTCCTTGCAGTCCAAGGGATTCTCAAGAGTCTTCTCCAACACCACAGTTCAAAAGCATCAGTTCTTTGGCGCTCAGCCTTCTTCACAGTCCAACTCTCACATCCATACATGACCACAGGAAAAACCATAGCCTTGACTAGATGGACCTTAGTCGGCAAAGTAGTCTCTGCTTTTGAAAATGCTATCTAGGTTGGACATAACTTTTCTTCCAAGGAGTAAGCGTCTTCTAATTTCACGGCTGCAGTCACCATCAGCAGTGATTTTGAAGCCTAAAATGGGCTATTTAATTACAAATTGAAAATTTGAGCCTGTTAGCATGAAGTAAAGAGCAACAATTCCCTCACCTGTATCTCCAAGGGACACACAAATCTTTAAATGTTGTGTGAGAGGCCACCACATAAATACAATATATACTGCTTCAAAAGTCACAGCCACCCCCAAAGACACTTAAATCAAACTGCACTAACATCTGGTTTTCTATAAATCAAAACCTTGGACACTATGTTTAAAGGACCATTTGCCTTTTAAAAGGAAAACCTTAATGAAAGAAATAGAGTGATTTTAAAAATTGCGGGCTTCATGCAGAAACACTCCCCTGATAACATCCTCATATGTTTATTCTTATGGCATATCTTTTCAGCCTAAGATATGCTAACCTATTTGGGATACTTTGTAAATCTCTTTCCTTTGGAGCACTAGCAAGATGACTCTTGATATTTAGCAAAAGGCGATAGATCGGGGATTGAACTGGGGTAGACTTACTTTACCTTTATCAGCAATGTGCAAACTTACTTCATTGCTGAAATATCACTGTCTACCATAACAAGCTTCCCTCATCTTCAAGCTGATCATTTAACAAAGTAAAAAAAAAAAAAAAAGAAACAACCAAACTTTTGCCCATGATAGACTCAGACTATGGGGTGTGATTATTACTAAAATTTACTGCAACAGACTCGATTTTATTTTCTGCCTACTTTTTTTAAAAAGCAGCCTACCTCTGCTGCTGCTGCCAAGTTGCTTCAGTTGTGTCTGACTCTGTGCGACCCTATAGATGGCAGCCCACCAGGCTCCGCCATCCCTGGGATTCTCTAAGCAAGAACACTGGAGTGGGTTGCCATTTCCTTCTTCAATGCATGAAAGTGAAAAGTGAAAGTGAAGTCACTGAGTCGTGTCCAACTCTCAGTGACCCCATGGACTGCAGCCTACCAGGCTCCTCTGTCCATGGGATTTTCCAGGCAAGAGTACTGGAGTGCGGTGCCATTGTCTTCTCCAGGCCTACCTCTAATGCCTATTAAAAAGTTATAAACTAATCACTTAAATATTTTTCTATATTTCACCTTCACCTTTGAGAAGCTACCAGGAAAATCTGTAGCTCCATAGTTATCTTGGTTGTTAATGAGCAGTAACTTGGACACTCTCCTTAGCACAGCACATTTTGATAGTGCTTTAGATGGTGGTGGTGAGTTATAGAACCCATGAGTAATGAGGAGAAGAAGGTCCCCACTTTGACAGTGTTGTTACAGACAGAGACATCTAAGGAGTGACAATAGAAAGGCACAAGGCAGTTCTGGAGCTATTTCTTGAACTAGTATAAAACCACTGAACAAATATGTTAGAAGACTGTTCAGCTTCTTGCTCCATTTTTCTCTTCCATGGTTCATTTTATTTTCACAGTATAAGAGAGTTGGGGGACTGAAGACAAAAGAAAAAATGATTGGGAGGCAATGGCATCATAGGTAACAGTGTGTACATTGCGCTCTTTGAATGCACTTCTTGCAAGTGGATGGGTTATTAAACTGATTTCCAAAATTAATTGTGCACACATCATCTGGAGATCTTGGTAAAATGTACATTCTGATGCTATGAGTCTGGAGTGGGGCCTGAGATTTTGCATTCCTAGTAAGTGCCTGAGTGCTGCTGCTTCCCTGGGATTGCCCTTCAAATAGCAAAGCTATAAAGGACTTCAACCCATTGGAGTCTGAATCCTGTGTGTGTGTATAGTCACTCAGTCTTGTCTGACTCTTTGTGACCCCAAGGACTGTAACCCCGCCAGGCTCCTCTGTCCATGGGATTTTCCAGCAAGAATACTGGAGTGGGCTGCCATTCTCTTCTCCAGAGGATCTTCCCAAGCCAGGGGTCAAACCTGGGTCTCCTACATTGGAGGCAGATTCTTTATCACTGAGCCACCAGGAAAGCCCCAGAGTTTGAATCCTATCTAATGTCAGACCATTCAGTATAGCATCTGCCCCCCTTATACTGAAAATAAAAAAACAAAATCATAGGCTGAATAAGTCCCAAATCAAGGCACATTTAACAAATATGTTCTTACCTTTCATTTACAACTCATTTAATTGTAGTAAACACTTCCAGGGCTAAGGAATATTACCCCCCATTTCCTGGGAGAGGAGAATGAGGAACAGAAGTGTTAAGGAGTCTGTCCAAAGTCACATGCCTGGAAAGTGATGGAACATTTTGTACTGAGGTTTCGTATGTTCTTATCCAGCTTCTTTGTACAGCGTTTTATATGAGTACAAAGGCTTTCATACTTATGAACTCGTTTGATCCTCATGATATATGCCTTGTGAGAAAAGTATGATAGACCTTATTATCTTTATTTTGTCGATGGGGAAAGTAAGGCAGGGAAGATTAAACAGCATGGCAAGGTCCCACAGCTAATTAGGAACAGAACTAGAGCTGTCACTGAGTCCTTCTGATCCCCTGTCCTCTCTTCTCTTTTATCATTATCATGCTACTCAAGAGTAATCAATTTGTAAACTAGAAAGAAACAACAACAACGACTAGGAATATGCTTCAGAAATTTCCAATAGGAAAAAATCAGCATTATTTAAGAACTAAACCTACTAAAATAACTTTGAAGTAGGGGATATGAGCATTCAGCTTTCATTTCACTTTCAAAGCTTTCAAGACATACATTTCCAATGTTTCCTAAATCTATGATGACATCCCAGGTGGGAGGGTAATGAGGGGGTACAGATCACACCCTTTAAACCTAAATCATTTTTGTGATTACCTTATTTTTACTCTCATACTTCATATTAAAATATGAATTACTTTTCTTGATTTTACAGGTCTATCCTGGGTGGCTGGAAATAAAACTCTTTTCAGGGGAATCTGCTTCTTTTCTCTTAACAAAAATAATATTCATTTTATTGCACAGATATTTTAATTTCTGTATCTTCAATCTTTCTCTTAAGCGCTTCTTTTCTAGCAGTACTTAAACCTAAGCATCTTCCTCCCATGGGCTTAGTGGTAGAGAATCCGCTTGCCAATGTGGAGACGCAGATTCAATGCTGGGTCAGGAGGAGGGCATGGCAACTCACTCCAGTATTCTTGCCTGGGAAACCCCATGGACAGAGGAGCCTGGTGGGCTACAGTTCATGGGGTTGAAATGAGTTGGACACGACCTAGTGACTAAACAATAACAACAATCTTCTTCCCATTGTTTAAAATAAAAGACTCCTTTTAACCTACATGTTATTACATATACCACTCTACTTCTTTCCTTTTCTCCAGAGACAAGCATGTTTAAAGATCTGTCTATACACACTTATCTCTGCTTCTCTGTTATACTCCTCAGCCCACTATAGTTCCAATTCAGCCCTCATCACTCTACTGAAAGCACTAAAAATTACCCACATATTAGTTAACTCCATCATTGGAAAGACTGATGCTGAAGCTCTAATACTTTGGCCACCTGATGCGAAGAGCCGACTCATTAGAAAAGATCCTGATGCTGGGCAAGATTGAAGGCAAGAGGAGAAGGGGATGACAGAGGACGAGATGGTTGGATGGTATCACTGACTTAATGGAAATGGTGAAGGACAGGGAAGCCTGGTGTGCTGCAGTCCATGGGGTTGCAAAGAGTCAGACAGGACTGAGTGACTGAACAACAACAACAATGGGCCTGCTTGACTTTCCAGGAGCATTTGATGGCTTTAAGGCTCCCTTTCTTTCTTTTTTTTTAATGCTCTCCACACACCCCTACCCCTAGCTTGTGAAGCCAAGGCTTGTAAAGCTCAGTTTCTTCTAACTTTCATGCTTATTTTTTCTCAGCTTCCATTGTAGATCCCTTTTTCTATGTCTGCTCCTCATTAATTTGACCAATATTTATTGAGCCATACTCTGTTCTTTGTATTATACTAGGTGCTGGGAATAAAATTGTAATTAAAGCATATGTTGTCTCTACTCTCCTGGAATTTACATTCTAACAGGGAAAGGCCCAATAAGTCAAGAAGTCAAGGAATGCTTCTCCAAGAGAATGATGATTTAACTGAAATCTAAAGGGCTACCCAGGTGGCGCAGTTGTAAAGAATTTGCAAGCCAATTCAGGAGACGCAGGAGATGAGGGTTTGATCCCTGGGTCAGGAAGATCCCCTGAAGTAGTAAATGGCAACCCACTCAAGTATTCTTGCCTCTGTGGGGTCACAAAGAATTGGACGTGACTGAATACAAGCATGAAAGAGTGAAAAGGAATTGATCAGCCAATGAGAAAAGGAAAGAACATTTTATGCACAGGGAATGTATGCAGAAACATTTGCATCACGAGGAGCAAGTGTCATAGCTTTAGGCCGGAAAGGTTGGTAGAAACATGTGAAGGATTTTCTTTCTTCTGTAGGAAGCACTGAAATGTGGTAGAGGGAAGTGATCGGATCTGCATTTCTGATAGACATGGAAGATCACTCTGGCTATAATATAATGAAAACTGGAGGAGGTAATAGTGGATCTGGGCAGATCTCTAAGAGGCAACCGCAGTGATCCAGCCTATAGATGATGATTGTTTCATGTAGGGTGATGGCAGAAGGTTGAGAGGACAAAGTGTTGGATTAGATAAGAGAAATGAGGAAGACTGCAAAAGTAGCTCTTGGGATAAAATATCATTGAATTATTTGTGTCGGGGTAGATTAGGGGGTTCTAGACAGTTTGGGAGACAAACGGTAGTGCAGGAAAATGGACACCATTTCCATTTCAAGGAAAAAGGGACAAAGAATAGTAAATTTGTAGGTTTCGAGACAGGAAGTTATCCCCATCCCAAAATTTTTGTGTTTGACATGAAGAGAGTGGTAAATTTAACTCCTGACACTGAAGAAGATCACAGTGAGGTGGTAAGTTTAGTAAAGTATAAAAAGTTGGAAATTACATTTGAAAATAAGGATGGACAAACTTTAGAAAATTCCTGGCCAGGGCTTCTTTGTTGGCTCAGTGGTAAGGAATCCGCCTGCCAATGCAGGAGACACAGATTAGATTTCTGATCTGGGAAGATCCCACGTGCCACTGAGCAACTAAGCTCATGAGCTGCAACTGTTGAGCCTGTGCTCTAGAGCCTGGAAGTTGCAACTGTTGAGCCCACATGCTGCAACTCCTGAAGCCCCTGTGCACTAGAGCCTGTGCTCTGCAACAAGAGAAGCCACTGAAATGAGAAACCCGCACACCAAAACTAGAGAGTAGATCCTGCTTGCTGCAACTAGAGAAAAGCCTGTGTGCAGCAACAAAGGCCCAATGCAACCAAAAATAAATAAATATATAAAATTATTTAAAAAAAAAAGAAAGAAAAATTCCTGGCCAATGGGTTTCTGACTCCAAAGATGAAAGTAAATTCTTCATCAGTGAAAATCCTTGTTGTATAATGCAGAAAACCATCACTCTCTCCATTCTTTTGAAAATTCTAAGTGGGTTTTAGGAGAAACACTGGGGTAAAGGAAAATACGATAACATTTTTCTTTCTCTGCTATAATGAGGCCACCATCTAGGGAAGAATGGCACACACATACCAAGCATTAAAATATTTACATTGATTCAGTGGTCTGGAACCATATAAATATTGAGTTGGCCAAAATGTTCATTTGGGTTTTTCTATAACATCTCAGAGAAAAGCCTGAACAAACATTTTGGCCAGCACAACAGAATTTACAAAATGTTTGCATAAATGAATTTTCCTAGGAAGGCAATTGAGCACTACCAGAAGTTAAGTAGATGAGATCTGGCAGAAATTCACAAACACCTCCTTAATAATGAAAGGTTAAGTTCTGAAGGTGAGGGGGAGCTCTGGGAATGAGTTTTGCTGCTGAGTTCAATAGCAATCAAAATGTTGCTAGTCAAATCCTGGAAGGCATCCCATGAAAAAAGCATGAGGGTCAAGGGTAGGTGTGGACACATCAGTTATTTGGCATAGGGGCAGGGATATTTGCTACAAAAAGTGGAGGGCTCTCATGAATAATCACACACATAGAAGAATCTATTTAGGGACAACATTCCTCACAACTCTTATTTTCTTCTTCTCTCTGACTGTCAAAGCATTGAAATGTCTGTTATCTACCCTTCCCCTAACATGCTACTCATTGCAACTAGGGCAATCTACTGGTCTCCAGGGGTCAAAGACGTGATGTAGGAGGGATCTGCCCACCTGGCTAGGGAGAACCAATTGGAATTGCATGGAGAGAGATCAATAAAACTCCAACACTGAGTGAAGGGAAAGAGACGGCACATGAAAAGATGCAATGGGAGAACAAAATTTTGAAAGCATTAGTTACAGAAAAACAGAAGCAAAGAGAAAGCATATGATATTTGTTCAGAGTAGTGTTTAAGAAAACATAACTACCCGAAGTAAGAGCTAGGACACAAGATATGGTAAGAAAGAAAGGAAGTGGAAATCAAAAGAATGTTAGATATAAAGCTAAGTAGAGAAATGGAAATTATTTAGTGTATTAAAAATCTGTACTGGAAACAGTAACAAGGAAACTTGACTGCAAAATCATTAAGGTGGAAGAAAACTTGAGTATTTTCCATTAAGTAGAGAGGAAATGTAGAGAGATAAAAAAATTATGAGAAATTATAAATGTGGAGGCCAGAGAGGAGAGATTCAGCAATGAAAATAATCATATTTTTGAAGAGCATATCAGAAGAAATGGAACAGAAACAGTAACAAAAGATGTAATAAGAGAAAACTTTTCCCATCAAAACAAAGACTTGGAGTTTTAGATAAAAATGAGAACAAAATAAATGTTTGGAAAATTTCCTAAAATATATGATTGTCACAACTTGGAAAAGAAATAAAAATAATATTGACTGCATTTCATTTTAGGTATTATGTTTTGATCTAGCATGTATTGTTATGTATGAACTGGAGCCAAAGCAAACATTCATTGGTTGGTAACACCTGAATGTTTCTTCATTTTTAAGTATAAACTTTGATTCCCTGTGTAAACTAAAATGAAAGGGGCAACAACAATTGTAATCTTGCTTATCTCAGCATGATTTATGAATAAGTTAATGAAACAAAAAAGTCCTTCTTTTGGTTGTAAAAGCCTTTTACTATTGTAGTTCAGCTCATATATTTTGGATGAGGCTTTAATCCAGAACTTGACAATGAAGTCATTCTTATTAATCCATCAACCAACTGAGAAGTTGGCAACAGCAAATAAATAGGGGTCTGAGATGCATAACTAACATAACATGCATCCCTTGGGTACTATATGTATCTAATGGAAGAACATCAAGATATTAAAAAGATTAGCTCAGTAACACAATTAGAGGGAATTAGCCATGTGGGTAACTTTCTTCTTTGTCCTCTATTTCTAACAAAGAGGCCTTGGATCATTGTTTAAGTGCTTCTGCTCAATTAAGTTAGTCTGTGAAGAGGTTAGAAAATAGTATAAAAATACTTAGCTTCATTACTCTGGTTAAATTAGGAGTCATTTGGGAAAACTGTCTAAGTACACAGATTTTTTCCAAAGATAGGTTCTTGATGTTTTTGGCTTTCTTTTGGTTTTGTTGTGGCAAAAATCATCCCCTAATTCTCAGTGTCTTATGTATAATGTTTGCTTTTCACTTATGTTACATTTGGGCTGTGGTGACGCTTACTCCTTGGAAGAAAAGTTATGACCAACCTAGATAGCATATTGAAAAACAGAGACATTACTTTGCCAGCAAAGGTCCGTCTAGTCAAGGCTATAGTTTTTCCTGTGGTCATGTATGGATGTGAGAGTTGGACTGTGAAGAAGGCTGAGCGCCGAAGAATTGATGCTTTTGAACTGTGGTGTTGGAGAAGACTCTTGAGAGTCCCTTGGACTGCAAGGAGATCCAACCAGTCCATTCTGAAGGAGATCAGCCCTGGGATTTCTTTAGAAGGAATGATGCTAAAGCTGAAACTCCAGTACTTTGGCCACCTCATGCGAAGACTTGACTCATTGGAATAGACTCTGATGCTGGGAGGGATTGGGGGCAGGAGGAGAAGGGGACGACAGAGGATGAGATGGCTGGATGGCATCACTGACTTGATGGACGTGAGTCTGAGTAAACTCCAGGAGTTGGTGATGGACAGGGAGGCCTGGCGTGCTGCGATTCATGGGGTTGCAAAGAGTCGGACACGACTGAGCGACTGAAATGAACTGAACTGAACTGAACTGACAGAGGCTCTGCTCCACGTGTGTTCATTCTAGGATCCCTTCTGAAGGATCAGCATCTATATAGAACATGTATTTCTCATTTCAGAGAGGAAAAGAAGGGACTGAAACACACAAAACTTTTCTTTCTGCTTCTACTTAGTTGTAACATATAACCAGTTTATTGGCAATATATTGGGCCAATCAAGGTATGTGCCCAAACCTTACATTCATGGGGAAAGGACATATACCTTTCTCATGGGACATTTCTGAAAGCCTCATGGTAATGGGTAAGGATGTATATTCCTCTAAGAGACAGGGAGAAAAAATTGGTAAATTCATAACATTTGGCAAAAGTAAATGCAAGGATGATCTAAGGCCTGAATAATGAAACAAGAAGAAAAATGAAAGTGAAAGTCACTCAGTCGTGTCCAACTCTTTGTGACCCCATGGACTATACAATCTATGGAATTCTCCAGACCAGAATACTGGAGTAGATAGCCTTTCCCTTCTCCAGGGGATCTTCCCAACCAGGGATAGAACCCAGGCCTCCTGCATTGCAGGTGGTAAAGAATCCTAAAATCAAACTCTCCTCTACTGAAAAATAATACTTTGGATGAAAAATGCAACTATGTATTTTCTATAGAATGACAAGGGAAACAAAGTCAGAAGGCTTACAGGGACTGGTAAACCTCTGTTGTGCAAATGTTAGCAAAAAAAATCTATAGAATCAGATAAAATAGAACACACTGTATCATACCAATTAGGCAGTGGAGATCAAAGATAAATGATCAACTCATTAGATGTTCAAAAAGCATGTACTAAATTCAACATCTGGTTTTGATAATAACTATTAGTAAATTAAGACTAGAAAGATCCCACCACAGCACGATAAAGTTTATATGTCTCAAACCAAGAGCTAACAACATATTAAATATTGAACACAGCCCCAGTCCCACTAAAGTCAGAAACAAGATTAAGGATGTCTCTGTCTCCACTGTATTGCAATTTTCTTCCAGAATATCTATCCACTGCTAATACATTAAGAGAAAGAAATGAGGTATAAGTACTAAAAAGGTGGGGACAGAATTACTATTTGAAGAAAATATCCATGAAGAAATTTAAGAGAAGAAACTTCTCAAACTCTTAGAATAACAATAAATCTCAACAAAGCATCTGACTATACAATAATTGTATAAAATTAATACAACTTCTAGAAAACAATGAGAATGGCATTGAAACATGTATAATATCATGTAAGAAATGAATTGCCAGTCTAGGTTCGATGCAGAATACAGGATACTTGGGGCTGGTGCACTGGGATGACCCAGAGAGATGGTATGGGGAGGGAGGTGGAGGGGAGTTCAGGATTGGGAACTCATGTACACCCGTGGTGGATTCCTGTTGATGTATGGCAAAACCAATACAGTATTGTGTAAAGTAAAACAAAGTAAAATTTAAAAAATAATAAACAAGTTCCTTTATTAATAATATGGTCTGAGTACCCATTGTATCCACAACCACCTTCTTAAGCAAGCATCCAAAGCCTGAGCCTGCCGAAATGAGGTGATCTTTATTTGTAATCTCTGAAACAACTAGATTCTCTCTATTAATGTGAATACACATAGGGATACAGTCACTAGAATATCTCAGGGGCTGAGACATAAAACAGAGAGAAGGAAATTTGTATATACCAAAAGGCAGAAAGGGATAGGGAAAGCAGAAATGAAGACTCAAGCAGAGTAGGTGAACTGGAGGAGCTGAGTCAACTTATATAGTACACTGGTAGAGCTGCTTTGCCATTCTATTTTGGTCAGTAGTCTGTTTCTAGAAGGCCTGATTGGAAAAACTGTGAATATGTGGAAATAGAACTAAAAACAGAAGGTATTCTGACTGTAGGACCATGTCTTACAACTTGATATTGCCAAACATAGAGACCATTTGCAATAGCAACACAAAATATTAAACACCAAGTAAAACGTCTACCAATAAAAGATATATTTAAAGAAAATGACAATACTTTAAATTCAAGAATAACTGAACAAATGGAGAATTATATATCAAAGCAGAGAAAGTTCAATATTCAAAGATGTCAACTGGACAAAAAATAATTTATGACTTTAAAATGCAATTTCAATCAAAATATCAATGGGATATTTAGAAATGTGACAAAACTGTTTTCAATTTCCTCTGAAAAGTTCTAATAGATGATAGATGTATAGAACAGTCTTTTGGACTGTGTGGGAGAGGGCGAGGGTGGGATGATTTGGGAGAATGGCATTGAAACATGTGAAACGAATCGCCAGTCCAGGTTCGATGCATGATACAGGATGCTCAGGGCTGGTGCACTGGGATGACCTAGAGGGATGGGATGGGAAAGGAGGTGGGAGGGGGGTTCAGGATGGGGAACACATGTACACCCATTGCGGATTCATGTTGATGTATGGCAAAACCAATACAATATTGTAAAGTAATTAGCCTCCAATTAAATAAATTTATTTTAAAAAAGAACCAAACTTAAATTTCATTGATACTATGTTTGAAAATGCCTTTATTTAACCCTCATTCTTAAAAGTTATTTTCTCTGGATATAATTCTATTATAGGTTTAGCAGTTATTTTCTCTTAATACTGAAAATATTTTCTTGTCTCTGTTTTCTCTATAGAAGTCATTCTGTTATATATTTGATGGTCCTTTTAATATGTTGGGGCGTCCCTGTGGCTCAGCTGGTAAAGAATTCACCTGCAATGCAGGCAACCTGGGTTCAATCCCAGGTTGGGAAGATTCCCTGGAGAAGGGAAAGGCTACCCACTCCAGTATTCTGACCTGGAGAATTTCATGAACTATATATATGGGGTTGCAAAGAGTTGGACACAACCAAACAACTTTCACTTTTAATATGTTGCTCTTAATATTTCCCCTTTGTCTTTATAGTTCTGCATTTCCACTCTGATGTGTCTAACTGTGATTTCAGTATTTATCCCTTGAGAAATTCATCAGTCTTAAGTCTGTGGAATGACGTCTTCATTCTGTTCTGGAATTTTTTTCAGTCTTTAATTTTTCATGTAATGCCTGTGCCACATTCTTTTCCTTCTCTCTTCTTGACATTGTGATTAAATAGATGTGAAACTTACACGCACAACCTTCCATGCCCTTCTTTTTTCATATTTTACACGTAAATAGAAACTCTGTCCTTCAAATGGATTCTGCATATATAATTTCTTCTGAATTACTAACAGTTTCATTTTCTCTTCAGTCGTGTGTGCTGGGAACTTGTTCATGCACTTCTTAAACTTGGTTATACTATTTTTCTTTACTAGGATGCATACTTGATTATTATCTGTAACCTGTTAGGTTTTTCTTTAATAGATTATCTGTTCCTTGTTGATATTTTCAAAATTATGTGTTTTAAGAAAATATAATAAATATATTTAAGCTTATGCTTATGGGCAATTTACCCTCTCTACTTCAACATCTAAATTACTGAACAAATATGTCAAACAACAGTTTTCAGATATTGCGGGACAGGCAGCTCAGCAAGGCGATCTCTGAGGGAAGGGAAATAAATGAGAGAGTCCAAACTCACTGCCTGGACAAAGTTTCAAGGCCTCAGTGTGGAGAGGTGAAACCCAAACAGAGCCTCTGTTCTTTCTTAGTTGAGAAGACAACATTTTTTTTTTGTTGTTGTTGTTGTTTTAAATGAATTTATTTATTTTAATTGGATGTTAATTACTTTTCAATATTGTGGTGGTTTTTGCCATACATTGACATGAATCAGCCATGGGTGCACATGTGTCCCCCCATCCTGAAACCCCCTCCTACCTCCCTCCCCACTCCCTCCTACCTCCCTCCCCACCCCCTCCTACTGGGTCATCCCAGTGCACCAACCC
>SJYT01065297.1:125391-188238 GCA_006410635.1 Cephalophus harveyi | reverse complement strand
AACAGGAAACAGAAATTACAATGATGACAGAATTGGTAGACAAGGACATTTAAAATGATGATAACTATATTGCATATGTTAAGGTAGAGCAGAGCATTAGCATGTTAGGAGAGAAATGGAATATATTTTAAAAACTCAAATTGAACATCTAGAGATGAAAAAATGATTTTTAGGTGAAAAATACATTAGATGGAATTAATAGCAGATTAAGCACTTGATGCAGGAGAAAAGATCAGTAATCTTGAAGACTTAGCAGTAGACACTATCCAAAATTAAACACATAGAGGAAAAGACTGAAAAAAATACACAGAGCATCAGTGAGCTATGGACAACTACAAGGTGGCCAAATATGTGTGTAATTGGAGTCCACAAAGATGAGGGAAATGGATGGGAGAAACATTTTAAAAAGTAACACACAAAATTCTTCCAAATTTGATTAACAGCAGAAAAACTATAAACCACAGATCGAAGGATCTCAGTGAACCTCAAGGATGAGAAATATTAAACACCAGTGTACTTCATAGTGAAATTATTCAAAATTGAAAATCATGATAAGATCTTGAAAGCAGCCAGAGAAAAAGTAGAGATGAACAAAGATATAAATGACAGCTGACTGCTCATAAAAAGCACAAGCCAGAAGATAGTGAAATCATGTCCTTAAAATTCTGAAGTGAGGGGCGGGAGAGTCAACAGTTGTGGGACTGGCATGACGGAAGCAGATTTACTCTTACCCTGAGTAAAATGGTCCCAGTTCAATATAGAAAGAATGTCCACTATAATTCCCAGCAAAGATGGGCACCAGAATTTGTGGTTTATACCCCCTTTTCCCTATTGAGTCATTTAAAGAAAAACTCAAGTTAGCTGGTACTGATAAATGCCTCGAATAAAAGAAAATTCAGTGTTGTGTCTGTCACTCTGGATTCCCATGTACCCTTAGATTTTTGTTCAGTAGTTTTGTATTCTCTTAACAGCACTTTGACATCTTTAGTTTGTTTTCATTCAGAGGATGGTCTGAACAACCTGTGCTGTGCTTAGTCGCTCAGTCCTGTCTGACTCTTTGCCACTCCCATGGGCTGTAGCCCGCCAGGCTCCTCTGTCGTTGGGGATTCTCTAGGCAAGAATACTGGAGTGGATTGTCATGCCCTCCTCCAGGGGATTTTCCCAACTGAGGGATAGAACCCAGGTCTCATGCATTACCTGTGGATTCTTTACGGTCTGAGCCACCAGGGAAGCCCCTCAATATTTCTGAAAATGTCACTAGTAAATTTCATGGTCATTTCCCACCTCACTACAAAAGTATTGTAAATGTTTTGTTATTTAAAGGTCATAGTTTAGGTAATTAATCATATTGGTAATATACAACAATGTGAGAAGTTGAGTACATCAGTGAAAGGCACAAGGTATAGAAAGGAAACAAAGTAATGTAGTTGCCTCTCTCTACTTTACTACAATATAGAACTACAACTCGTCCCTCAGGGACCTCACTCTCTGGGCAGGACACTCTGACTTGCAAGAAGTGCATGTTATCAAAAAAAAAAAAAAAAACTTCATAAAGCCGAATTTGCTCTTCATTTTAAGTTAGAAGTGAACATTAATAGGATTTCTAATATTGTGTCTCTGCTGGTCTCCATGGATCATGTTGTTGAAAGCGGAACCATATGAGCTTGTGATTTTGAAGTAAAAATGAACAAATATTGGTGTCTTCTTATGGTTTAACTGACCCCATTTCAGAAACTACTGGTATAGGCAAAATGGAACAGAACTGGGAGACAGAACTTTGAGTCGACCATTTGGCTATCTCAGAGCTCTTGAGACATTACTTTGCATCTCTGAACCTCTGGAATATTGTGAGGCTTAAACAACATAACTTTCTTAAAATGTTTACCAAATTCTGGCACAACGGGAAATCGATTTAGCATAATAGTTTAGATGGTGGTCCAGGTATCAGTCAACTGTGAAATAAAACTAGTTCTGTCATCTACTAGATGAGTCACCTTGGTTAAACTCCATAAACTTTCTATGCCTCAGTTTCCTCATCCATAAAACAGGGATAAAAATAATACTCACACCACAGTGTTGCAATTAAGATTAAATACCTATGTTTATAATATACTTAGAAAACTGCCTGGCACATAGTAAACAAATAGGTATTCTTTTTATTATAGTAGAATATCATTAAAGATTGACAGCTTCCTTCCACCCCCTTCAAGTGAACACAAGAAATGCAAACAGAAGAAAACTAATGCAAATGAGCATCATTACTCATATAGAAACTAACAACATTATTGAAAATAAGAGATATCTGGAATTCCAGTCACGATGAACAGAAGGTTCATGCTTATCAGAAGGCAAAAGACTAGAAATGCAATCATTATTTCTTAGTGTAGGAAATGGTCATGCAGACTCTCTCCTCTCTCTTTCTTCTTATATCAGATGGGAAGTCGAACAGCTGCTTTGGTTACTTGCAGTTTTTCAGTAATGCGCTTCACTTTGCCAATGTAGAAAATCAGTGCATTGAATTGTTGAAATCCTCTATATTCCTTCTCCACATGGCTTCTGCTCCAAGGAAAATGTGACATAAGGGGCTCACAGCTAGAGTTACTATCAAAAGCTAGGCAAGCAGAGAAATATTCATGCCCCTATAGGATGCTGCAATTATGGAATACAATAGCAACTTTAGGCCAAATGTTCAATCCCACAAGGATCAGTTTGAAATGTTCACCCTAACTTTGTCTTATACCACACATATTTTGCAGTTTTGTAGCCTTTTTTAAATTTTCCATTGGTTTTTATTTTGTGCCAGGCATTTCTATAAAAGTCCCAAAGAGTCTGAAGTGAGTTATATTTATCTCCAGAAATGGGTACACTCATTGCTCTCACTTCCTTATTAGAAAGTTGAAAGCCTTTGTAAACAGAAGTTCCTAACTTTTCTTGGCTCATGGCACCCTTAGTTTCTCAGTAATTTTTCATGGCTCCCTAGCCCTCCCACCCCCAAAAACTTAATTCCATTTACTAAGCAGTAGGTCCAAAGAACTTAATAAGTATTAATATCCTAACAACTTAGTAGCTGTTTGAAATAATATTTACACTTTATAATACTTACAAATTGAAAAAAAAATTAACTTCAAATAATGACAATTATTTACCAATGGGATATATGTATTTGTTGGTCACTGTACAACGTCTCAGACCTTGGAATCCAGTCAGACACTACAACGGGCATCTCCTGTTCCACCTTGATTTTTGCACAGCCCTTGCTTTTTATCACAGTTACCAGAATGCCAGCTTTGCAAAGATATAACATCGTCAAAATGAATGTAGTCTTCCCGGCAGTCCACAGGTGTTACTGAGTTTACCTTGAAATTTTAAACTATACTATGGTGTGCCTGTAAGTTTACTGCATTGCCCCATGACACCTTGAACACAATTTGGGAACCAGAGGCCTATGCCATTTCATATACATTTGAAATTATTTCAAATAGGTATCCATTATGGACACATTGCTTTATGGAGCTAAATATCACTTTCTACTTTTCAGAGTATTCTTGTTGAGAAGGAAGCTGGATGGTGGTATTTGAATAAGTAAATGTAAGGAGTTACATCATCATAAAATATTTTTTGAGACTTTATTGAACATAAAGGGTGGTGAGGAAGGCAAACAGAATTTATGTCCCTTAAGATGTTAGTGTATTTGACTAAATAATTTATATCTATGAGATCTGATTATTTCTTTTTCTCAGTGAACTTTGTTAATATCTCCCCTATATCTCTGCTATATAGTTCTTCAAAATTTGATTTACCTTTTTTTCTGCTCATCCCCTCCCTCTCTCTTTCTGCTATCATATCTCTCCCTCTGCTTCCCAGCAACCCACACTTAAATATTATTATCTCATCATCATCCTAATAAGCTCTATGATTCCCAACTTTGTGTTTTTATCCATGGTATTTCCTGTCTGATAGAATCAATTTCTCCCTAGTTTTCACTTAACGAACTCCCATTCATTCTTCTAGCCCACCTCAAATATTTTTCTTAATGAAATCTTCCCCTTCCCTTACCCTGACTATTCTTCCCTTTTCAGGAAAAATTACTCATTTACCTCTGTTTCTTCTTATACTTCTCAGTATATATGCCTGTGTTTCTATTAGTGTTCAATAAGATAAGAAACCCCAGAAGGGAGAGCAGAGAAAAACAGAAAGGTGGGAATAGAGTCAGATGACAAGGGATTTCACAAAGAGATTCTGCTTTCCATGATTTTAGTGGGGAGCAGATTAAACAGTCTGTGTATTTTTACGTCTGGAGCTTGAAGTCTGCAGAGAAGTCAATCAAAAGTGAAGATATTGGAGAAGCAAGGAGAAAGTGGAATCTGCAAAACTGAGCTTGAGCTAATGAGAACTTACTAGAACCTAGGGTGGTTTCTCACTGCCTCAAGATTCCAACTTTGACAATGGGAGTGCCCTGCAGGAGAAGCTGGTACTCACCGTCAAGCAGCTAAACATTCCTCTGGCCTAAGAGTCAGAGAAGTTGAAGGAGAAGCTGGAAGAACTCCGGCCCCATACCCATTCTGGGAGCTCACAGAGAAGCTTAACTGAGTTGTAGCAGAACCTCCTGTCCTACATGAACCTTTCAAGGAAAAATGAAGATGGCAGCTCCTTTAATTCTGCCTTCTAAATCTCACACAATATGTATCTCTTTTTTTGCCTATGTTATTTTATTTGAGCATCATAACAACTCTAGAGAGAGCATGTAATATTTTTTAATTGAAGTATAGTTGATTTATTAGGTTCAACAGTATGAAAAGGCAAAAAGATAAGACACAGAAAGATGAACTCCCTAGGTCGGTAGGTGTCCAATATGCTACTGGAGATCAGTGGAGAAATAACTCCAGAAAGAATGAAGAGATGGAGCCAAAGAAATACAAACAATACCCAGTTGTGGATGTAACTGGTGATAGAAGCAAAGTCTGATGCTGTAAAGAGCAATATTGCATAGGAACCTGGAATGTTAAGTCCATGAATCAAGGCAAATTGGAAGGAGTCAAACAGGAGACGGCAAGAGTGAACGTTGACATTTTAGGAATCAGCAAACTAAAATGGACTGGAATGGGTGAATTTAACTCAGATGATCATTATATCTACTACTGTAGGCAAGAATCCCTTAGAAGAAATGGAGTAGCCATCATAGTCAACAAAAGAGTCTAAAATGCAGTACTTGGATGCAATCTCCAAAATGACAGAACGATCTCTGTTTGTTTCCAAGGCAAACCATTCAATATCATGGTAATCCAAGTCTATGCCCCGACCAGTAATGCTGAAGAAGCTGAATTTGAACAGTTCTATGAAGACGTATAAGACCTTCTAGAACTAATACCCAAAAAAAGACGTTCTTTTCATTATAGGGGAATGGAATGCAAAAGTAGGAAGTCAAGAAACACCTGGAGTAGCAGGCAAATTTGGCCTTGGAGTACAGAATGAAGCATGACAAAGGCTAATAGAGTTTTGCCAAGAGAATGCACTGGTCATAGCAAATACCCTCTTCCAACAACACAAGAGAAGACACTATACATGGACACCACCAGATGGTCAACACTGAAATCATACTGATTATATTCTTTGCAGTCAAAGATGTAGAAGCTCTATACAGTCAACAAAAAAAAAGACTGGGAGCTGATTGTGGCTCAGATCATGAACTCCTTATTGCCAAATTCAGACTTAAATTGAAGAAAGTGGGGAAAACCACTAGACCATTCAGGTATGACCTAAATCAAATCCCTTATGATTATACAGTGGAAGTGAGAAATAGACTCAAGAGATTAGATCTGATAGAGTGCCTGATGAACTATGGAATGAGGTTCATGACATTGTACAGGAGACAGGGATCAAGACCATCCCCAAGAAAAAGAAATGCAGAAGAGCAAAATGGCTGTCTGAGGAGGTCTTACAAATAGCTTTGAAAAGAAGAGAAGTAAAAAGCAAAGGAGAAAAGGAAAGATATGCCCATTTGAATGCAGAGTTCCAAAGAATAGCAAGGAGAGATAAGAAAGCCTTCCTCAGTGATCAGCGCAAAAAAATAGAGGAAAATAATAGAATGGGAAAGACTAGAGATCTCTTCAAGAAAATTAGAGGTATCAAAGGAACATTTCATGTAAAGATGGGCTGAATAAAGGACAGAAATGGTATGGACCTAACAGAAGCAGAAGATACTAAGAAGAGGTGGCAAGACTACACAGAACTATACAAAAGGGATCTTCACAACCCAGATAATCATGATGGTATGATAACTCTCCAGAGCCAGACATCCTGGAATGTGAAGTCAAATGGCCTTAGAAAGCATCACTATGAACAAATCTAGTGGAGGTGATGGAATTCCAGCTGAGCTAATTCAAATCCTAAAAGATGATGCTGTGAATGTGCTGCACTCAATATGCCAGCAAATTTGGAAAACTCAGCAGTGGCCACAGGACTGGAAAAGGTCAGTTTTCATTCCAATCCCAAAGAAAGGCAATGCCAAATAATGCTCAAACTACCACACAATTGCACTCATCTCACACACTAGCAAAGTAATGCTCAAAATTCTCCAAGCCAGTGAGAGTGAAAAGTTGGTTTAAAACTCAACATTCAGAAAATGAAGATCATGGCCTCTTGTCCCATCACTTCATGGGAAATAGATGGGAAAACAGTGGAAACAGTGTCAGACTTTATTTTGGGGGGCTCCAAAATCACTGCAGGTGGTGATTGCAGCTATGAAATTAAAAGACACTTACTCCTTGGAAGAAAAGTTATGACCAACCAAGAAAACCTCTTAAAAAGCAGAGGCATTACTTTGCCAATAAAGTTCCATCTAGTCAAGACTATGGTTTTTCCTGTAGGTGAGAGTTGGACTATAAAGAAAGCTGAGTGCTGAAGAATTGATGCTTTTGAACTGTGGTGTTATAGAAGACTCTTGAGAGTTCCTTGGACTGCAAGGAGATCCAACCAGTCCATCCTAAAGGAAATCAGTCCTGAATATTCATTGGAAGGACTGATGATGAAGCTGAAACCCCAATACTTTGCCCACCTGATGCAAAGACCTGACTCATTTGAAAAGACCCTGATGCTGTGAAAGATTGAAGACAGGAGGAGAAGGGGACGACAGAGGATGAGATGGTTGGATGGCATCACTGACTCAATGGACATGAGTTTGAGTTAACTCCAGGTGTTGTTGATGAACAGTGAGGCCTGGCATGCTGCAGTCCATGGGGTCGCAAAGAGTCAGACATGACTGAGTGACTGAACTGAATTTAGGTGTCCAGCAAAGTGATTCAGTCATATATATATATTCTTTTCAGATTCCTTTCCATTATAGGTTATTATAAGGTATTGAATATAGTTCCCTGTGCAATACAGTAGGTCCTTGTTGATTATCTATTTTATATATAGTACTGTGTATCTATTAATCCCAAACTCCAAATTTATCCACCCCCTTCTCTATACCCTTTTCTAAACATAAGTTTGCTTTCTATGTCTCAGAGTCTTTCTGTTTTTTTCAATAAGTTTATGTCATTTTTTACAATTAGATTTTACATATGAGCAATATCATATGGTATTTGTCTTTCTCTGACTTACTTCACTTAGTATGATCTCTAGGTCCATCCATGTTGCTGCATATCGCAATATTTCATTCTTTTTATGGCTAATAGTCCATTGTGTATGCATGTGTGTGTGTGTATATAGTAAATAGTGCTTCAATAAACATTTGGGTATGTGTATCTTTTCTAATTGGAGTTTTCATCTTTTCCATATATATGCTCAGGAGTGGGATTGCAGGATCATATGGTAGCTCTGTTTTTAGTTTTTTAAGGAACCTTCATACTGTTCTCCAAAGTGGCTGCACCAACTTACATTCCCGCCAACACAACAGTGTAGGAGGATTCCCTTTTCTTTACACCCTCTCTGGCATTTGTTACTTGTAGAGTTTCTTTTATGCATCATATAAACTTTTATTTTATATTAGAGTGTAGCTGATTAACAATGTTGTGATAGTTTCAGGTGAACAGCAAATGGGGACTCAGTCATACATATACATATATCCATTTTCCCCCAAACTCCCCTCCCATTCAAGCTGCCAAGTAACATTGAGCAAAGTTCCCTGGGCTATACAATAGGCCCTTGTGGTTGTCCATTTTAAATATAGCAGTGTGCACATGTCTATCCCAAATTCCCTAACTATCCTTTCCCCTCATCCTTCCCCTGGCAACCGTAAGTTTGTTCTCTAAGTCTGTGAGTCTCTTTCTGTTTTGTAAGTAAGCTCATTTATATCTTCAGATTCCATATATAAGAGATGTCATACAATATTTCTCCTCCTCTGTCTGACCTACTTCACTCGGTATGACAATATCTAGATCCATTATTATTATTTCATTCTTTTTAATGGCTAAGTAATATTCCTTTGTCTATATGTACCATATCTTCTTTATCCATTCCTCTGTCAATGGACATTAAGGTTGTTTCCATGTCTTATCTATTGTAAACAGTGCTTCAGTGAACATTGGGGTACATATCCTTTCAGGTCATGTTTTTCTCCAGATATATGCCCAGGAGTGGGGTTACAGGATGATATGAGAGCTCTGTTTTAGGTTTTAATGAACCTACATATTTTTCTCCATAGTGGCTGTACCAATTTACATTCCCACCAACAGTGTGGGATGGTTCGTTTCTCTCCATACCCTCTCCAGCATTTATTGTTTGTGTATTTTTTTATGATGGCCATTCTGATTGGTGTGAGGTGATATCTAATTGTAGTTTTCATTTGCATTTCTCTAATAAAGATATGAACATCCTTTCATGTGTCTCTTGACCATCTGTATGTCTTCTTTGGAGAAATGTCCGTTTAGGTTTTCTGCCCATTTTTTGACTGGGTTGTGTGTGTGTGTGTGTGTTTTTTTAATATATATTAGTTGTATCAGCTGTTTGTATATTTTGGAAATTAATCCTTTGTTGGTCGCATCATTTGCAAGTATTTTCTCCCAGTCTGTAGGTTGTCTTTTCATTTTGTTTATGGTTTCCTGCAGTATGTACTCTGTAGTCCACAGTAATCTGGACCTCTGAAGAGAAGGAAATTCCGAGAAACATAGTTTTGACTTGGCTAAGTTGACACAGTGCAAATACACCAGAGCCTTTAAATGCCCTTGCTCAGGTGTCTGTCTCTGCCCCTAGAATGTGGCTACTGGAGAGCAGGGACCATGTCTGACATAATGTATCTCTAGTGCTTCATGTAAAACCTGACACATAATAGACACTCACAGATTTGTGTTGAGTGATGAATGAATGAACAGACAAATGAATGAATAGGAAAAGATGTTGAACATCATCAGACATTATACAAGTAGTAAACAGCCGGTCATATTACAAGAGAATTGACTTGTTACAAAAAGCAGATACTTAACATAGCTTACATACTCTTATCCCTTTAGGATGAGATGAATATATTTAAACCTATCAAAAAAATCATGTATATAGAACTTCCAAATTTATAGATTATGTTTATAGAGGCTCACTTGGTAACTTATTATTTAGTTAAATGTAACTGAATCACCACTTTTCTGGACATATATGACAACAAAAATATTCTTTAAGACAAGCCACAATTAAATTATAAAAATAAGAATACATGTTGACTTACTAGTTAAATACCAATTTTTTATTTAATTTTATTTATATACCTCATATTTCAGAATCCACTAGCACAGAAGTCACTGAAGATAAATATTGCCAACCTATCTCTGTCTGCATTTCTATTTATCACAACTTCTCCTGGCATCAATTCAATCCCAAGTCCTATTTTTCAGAGTGTTTTAGCCTGTTTTAAGCTCCAGAGCATCACTACCATGATCATTCCTTAATTTTCAGTCTTCAAAGGCATCATCATATATAGCCTACACTCATCTGTAATCACGTGATTAATAGGCTACAGCAAGACAGAACTCCAACTCTATATAGAACTGCATCCTTCATAGAAAGGCTTTAAGAATAAGCATACAAGTTAAACTTATTCTGATCCTTATGGAAGCAAAATCCAAACCTTGCCTTGCTGTCATTATGGATAGGATGCACAAACATGTCTCACTAATATCCCCAGAATATAAGTAATCTTTCACTTTTGCTATTGGCTCATTACAAAATAATAAAAATTTAAAATAATAAAACTTGTTAAAATAAAATAAAAGCTTGATCCTTGACTTTTGTTTATATCTTAAGGTGTGTGAAAACTTTTACAGATATGACAAACATATAAGAAATTCCATTTTACTAAGAACAGACTAACTCTAATCTTGATTACGATGGAATCCTCTCTTTTTTATTTCTCTAAAAGCCTGTTGTATTTTTTATTTAATCAGTCAGTTATTCTAACCCCTGGACAACTTTTCAAAATCCTTAGCAAGTAAACCTCTTTTCTAAAAGTTTGTCTCTGCATCTTCAAACAGAGAGAGGGAACTAAAATTTATGAGTGACAACTCTGTGCTATAAATAGGTTATGAGGCAGTCATTCTTACTCTCATTTACAAGTGAGAACATTTATGATTAGAAATGTTAAAAAATTTCCTTAAAAGTAAACAGCTAATAAATTTCAATTACAGGATTTTAACTTAGGATTTTAACCAGTTGTAGAGGACAAAGCTTTAATTTCCTTCATTATGTCATAATGCTTCCCTACCCACCGTTACTATACAGTGATTTCCAGGATTGAGGGTAAGTTTTAAGAAAGCATAGCATTTCCTTTCCTAATGTTTCACATTATCCTTGGGCACAGTCATTATTCATTCATTCTTTGATTCAATGAATATTCAATGAGTACCTTATATATACCAGTCACTTCTCAACATGCTAGAGACATATTAATGAACAAGACAAAATCCCCCTTCTTAATTGAGTTTCTGTTCTAGTGAGGAATACACATATAACCACAGAAATAAATATAGTGTCAAGTAACTAAAGAAAAACATCACAGGGTTAAGGGATGGAAGATGATAGAAGTTAGGGTGACAAAATGGGCTTTATAAATAAGGGGCAATGGAGTGTCTATAAATATCAACACAAGTCTAATAATGTAGCTTCTCCAATTATACAGAAATAAGATGAAAAGGATATTCCAAATAAGATTTTCATCTATGCTTAATTGCTTTAAAAATAGGATTAATTACTGTTACCATGAAATAATCAAGCTAGACTAGAAAAGTATGAGATTTCAGAGTAATAATAATGAAAAGTCTTTCAAGACTTCTATTGACCTGTCAGTATTCTGCTTCCAGTATCATCTTAGATCATATTTAAATGTAAGAACTCTGGCCTTACAAGTTCAGAGATCCTCACTCTCCAAATTTTACAGCCATCTTTCCCACTGATACTGTCCTGAAATACGATTCCCTTTAAAAAAATGTAAGGACACTTTCTTTCTACTTCTGTTACAAATGACAGATCCCTAAAAGTCAGACACATTTTCTATTTTCCTTTTTTCTTTCCATAACATTCTAAATATTAACACAGAGAACCACATATGAATTAAACATTATTTTCATCATGACTAGGCTTAAAAGGGATCAGGAAGAAAAAAGAAAATATAACCTTGACACTGTAGAGGAAAGAAGATTGAAAACAATTCTTATTTTAATGTTGTTTACCAAGAAGGCAATAGAGCAAAGTGATCAAAAGTCAAGTGAGTCCTAAAGTCAGATTCAGTTCAGTTCAGTTCAGTCACTCAGTCATGTCCGACTCTTTGCGACCCCATGAATCACAGCACGCCAGGCCTCCCTGTCCATCACCAACTCCCAGAGTTCACTCATACTCATGTCCATCGAGTCGGTGATGCCATCCAGCCATCTCATCCTCGGTCGTCCCCTTCTCCTCCTGCCCCCAATCCCTCCCAGCATCAGAGTCTTTTCCAATGAGTCAACTCTTTGCATGAGGTGGCCAAAGTATTGGAGTTTCAGCTTTAGCATCATTCCTTCCAAAGAACACCCAGGACTGATCTCCTTTAGAATGGACTGGTTGGATCTCCTTGCAGTCCAAGGGACTCTCAAGAGTCTTCTCCAACACCACAGTTACCTGTGTTCAAATACAAGGTCTGGAGTTGACTTCTTATATAATTTGAACAAATTGCTACACCTTTTAGATTCCTCATTTCTCATCACAATTACGTATAGGCTCTGTATGTTCATTGTAATGAATGAGTAAGGCAAAAATATAATATTCTTTTTTTTGAAAAACATATTCAGTATAATATTTATTTTCTTTTAATTTTTACTCACTGTTGCTTTTTTCTAACTGGGGTGTACTTTACAACATTGTGTTGATTTCTGCTGTACAACGAAGAGAATCACTATACGTTCACATAAAGTTATAATGTTCTTACTGCAGTACGAGGAACTTAATACCACACTACAAATAGATATCATGTTGTGCTTCATTGCTCAGCTGTGTCCAACTTTTTGTGACCCTATGGACTGTAGCCCACCAGGCTCCTCTGTTCATGGAGATTCTCCAGGCAAGAACACTGGAGTGGGTTGTCATGTCCGCCTCCAGGGGATCTTCCCAACCCAGGGATTGAACCTAGGTCTTCCATATTGCAGGTGGATTCTTTACCATCTGAGCCACCACAGAAGCCCACAAATATATTAGTTAATATTGTTTTCACCATTGATAAATGAATGGATTTAAAGACAAAATAATATCTTTCCCCTCTCATCTGGAAGACTCCTTTGTACATTTCAAAACTGTTTTTTAACATCACCTTCCCTATCAAGTCCTCTGGGGTTCCACAGGAAGACTTCAGTGTCCTTTTCTTGTGCTCCCATCATATTTTATTCCTAATTCTATGTTCGAATTCTAAAGAGATAAAGGTCCATCTAGTCAAGGCTATGGTTTTTCCAGTGGTCATGTGTAGATGTGAAAGTTGGACTGTAAAGAAAGCTGAGCACAGAAGAATTGATGCTTTTGAACTGTGGTGTTGGAGAAGACTCTTGAGAATCCCTTGGACTGTAAGGAGATCCAACCAGTCCATCCTAATGGAGATAAGTCCTGGGTGCTCATTGGAAGGACTGATGTTGAAGCTGAAACTCCAATACTTTCGCCACCTGATATGCAGAGCTGACACATTTGAAAAGACCCTGATGCTGGGAAAGATTGAGGGCAGGAGGAGAAGGGGATGACAGAGGATGAGATGGTTGGATGGCATCACTGACTCAATGGACACAGTTTGGGTAAACTTCTGGGAGTTGGTGATGGACAGAGAGCCCTGGCGTGCTGTGGTTCATGGGGTCGCAAAGAGTTGGACACGACTGAGCTACTTAACTGAACAGGAAACTGTCTTTCCAGTGGCTATAAAATCAATTTTCTGAAGTTTCCTAAATGTAAACCCTAAGGTAAAGATTTAGGTGCAGCTGGTTTATTTAGGGCGTGGTCCTGAGAGAAACTCAAAAGGGGCATGGAGAGACCAGAAGAGCCAAAGCCAAACAAAGGTGTGATTTCAGATGATGTGTCCCACTCAATCTGATCCCATAGCAAGCTCTGGAGCTTGCATCATAACTCAAGAGTTCAACATCCCATAATGTGAGAAAGCTGGGCTTTCATGCCACCCTATCAGTCAGTCATTTGCTCAGCAGCTGGTATGGGGCATAAGCTCAAAGGTACTTCTGGCTTTCTGCATGCAATGCTTTGAAAAATGTCTCAGGTGAGAGCCATCAATAACAAAGCACACAGAACATGGGATATAGGGGCACACAAGTTAAGGAGGGAAGGAATCTGGGTGTAGGACCAGCAGTATTCTGACTCACAGTCCTTTCTTAATGAACTCCCACTATTTTAATGACTTAGCTCCCCTATGCTGCTGCTGCTGCTAAGTCGCTTCAGTCGTGTCCAACTCTGGGTGACCCCATAGATGGCAGCCCTCAGGCTCCCCCGTCCCTGGGATTCTCCAGGCAAGAACACTGGAGTGGGTTGCCATTTCCTTCTCCAATGCATGGAAGTGAAAAGTGAAAGTGAAGTCACTCAGTCATGTCTGACTCTTAGTGACCCGTGGACTGCAGCCCACCAGGCTCCTCCATCCATGAAATTTTCCAGGCGAGAGTATTGGAGTGGGGTACCATTGCCTTCTCCATAGCTCCCTTATACCACCATATTATTTTTGGTTCCTGTCTCAGTGCAAGAGGGATTGGCCTTAGTAGCCCCTTTGTATAGTAAATAGCATTCTAATTTAGGGTAGTAACCAGAATGCCTATGGCCTCAGCCTTAGAATAAAGCTGACACACCATGCAGGAGTCTCTGATGGCTGGCTTCACTGTTGCTGTTGATACTGAGCAGCAACTGTGGCCTGGTATTATTGCCCAAGTATCACAATCCTTAGACAGGCACTCTGCCACTCCTCCTGCCCTACTCCACCTCCTTTCCAACCTCTATATCTGAATCTATGGAAACCACTGCCTCTTTTAATCTACAGTAGTTTACAAAGGATGAAAGTCTGATTTCCTTCCAACTCTACTAACCACATACACCGAGAGAGCCACTTGCCTCATCTTTGTTTGAAGACTTGCTGCCCAGTACTTTTTCCTAAATCATTCTATCCATTTCACTTTCGCAGTTCCACTGGGGAAAGAGAAATTGCCTTTGTCCTTTCCAATTAAAAATTTAAAAGCTCTGTCTCCTTTTCTGATGTTCTTGCCATTCCACATGGGGTTGCATCATCAATTTCTCAGAGTACCAAATTCTGTCACCCCTGTCTTCCATGTCACAGTTGGAATCTTTCCTATAAATAGAATATTCTTATAGTTAGACAGTATCTTAAGAATGAAAATTTGTGTTCAGAATTGCACAGTACTGTTTTCATATATATATCCATATTCAAAAGTTTTTGTCAATACTGTTCAAGATTCAGTGACATTTTCCCACTATGTCACGATTCTTTACTAAACAATTAGAGACTCTCCTTAATAGTTTGTAAGAAAGAAAAGAGCTGTTCAATGACAGAAATTTAATGTATAATTTTAAAATACCAAAAGGAGAAATCTTATATGACACTGCTGCTTGAATTCAGATTCTCTAGTCAGACATAGGTAACTTCCCCGGTGGCTCAGACAGTAAAGAATCCTCCTGCGATGCAGGAGACCTGGGTTTGATCACTGGGTTGAGAAGATCCCCTGGAGGAGGGCATGGCAACCCACTCCAATATTCTTACCTGGAGAATCCCCGTGGACAGAGGAGCCTGACGGGCTACAGTCCATGGGGTTGCAAAGAGTCAGACACGACTGAGCAACTAAGCACAGCACAGATAGAAGGGTAGATTAGATAGACTGATGATTTATAAGCTAGATTATGATAATTTCTTTCTATTTTGTTGTTCATTTATTCTTTAATATTTATTGACCTCCTACTACAGTGATAGGCCCTGGGAATAAAAGATGATAAAGAAACCAGAACTGCCCTTAAGACATCTAGTGGGAAAAACAGACATGAGAAGAAATAATTATCATACAGTGCTAATGGAGAAAAAAAAAAAAAAAGCAAAGACAAGAGATAGGAATGCCAAACATTTTCCAAAATACCTTTGTCTTGAATTTGCACCACGCTCTGTTCAATTACTGAACTAATGATTGATTCTGAATCAGATCAACCCACCCATGCCGAGTTAGATTCTCCCTCTTTGTGACTCCCTTAAAAATTCATTACATAATCCTTTATTTCTTTGCTTGTCTACCTCCCTAACTAGACTCTGAGCATCTTGAACACAGGATTTTATCTAATTATCTTTGTATTCAAAGCATCAGTTATATTTTTGGCACATGGTTGCTCCTCAATAAATGCTTGTAAATGGAATGAATGAATGAATGGATAAACTAAACAAAAGATAAGGAGGGAAGAATTTCTTTGAAGTCTTTGTATATAAATTGATATTTAAACTACTAAGGATCTCATATTGTGCAGCTAAAATTCTGAAACTTCAGGTGAGGTTGAGAGGATTAATGAATGTCATGTGCCAGTCTCAATTTTGTTTTCTTGTCTGAAGGTCCAGACTTCGCAAGTAAGATAGTTGCCTTCATCCACCATGCTGAAGCTCTATAAGGACAAAAATCACCTGCATGTTCCAGAGCAGCTTATGAGATGTACTGAAAAGAACTGAATATTTTTTATATCAAGAACATGGGCTTTTAAATACTTGTTGGATCTAATTCAGTAATATTTGTGTTTATTTTTTTTAATCTTCTAGATAGGTTATTATTTGCTGTCTCTGCAGTACCATTACATGGCTGCTGCCTCAGCCTTTTGCAAGCAATTATGGTGAGTTTTAAAATCAAGTAGCAGTGCAGGGGTACAATTCTCCTGGTTCTCTAATGTAGCTCAACTTCATGCCTTAAGTATTTTTAAATCCATTGTTATGTGATCTTTTTTGGGCTTTTGAAATAGTGTTTAGGAGTAAGAGTCTTCTGCTGTTGACTTTCAACATTCAAATATTTCCCCCCATTTTTTGAAATGCAATCTAAAAATTCAGACTACTCATTAAAATTAACTCTAATAGCTTCAATATTCCCTTTGCAGATGCTTATACAGATAAGCATCCAGTCCCACTAGTGCCATAAACTATATTTGCCCCAGATGCCTCTTTAGAAGCTTCTAGAAAAGCGTTACTTTGAAAGACAGACACCTTCCTGAAATTTTTTCTTAGTGACTCTAAAGGGGAAATTAAGTTTGAGAACAACCAGATAACTCTTCTTTCCTTTTCCTCCAAGATAATCAGGATATGGATTCCAAAAATCTGGAGGTTTAGTACTCTGGACTAGAGATAAAGCTGTCTTGCATTCTTTATGGGGCAGCCGCTTCTGGGATGCCCACATGTACAGTATCAAATGGAGCAGAACTCCAACTAGCTTATCCTCGACTCATTCTCCTGTCACTTCTGAGTGCTTCATCTCCTCTCTCTACTCTTGAGCACCTTCATTTTACCCTGCCACTCTCCTGCTACTAAGCTCACCATTCTGTGAAGAGGTCAGTTTGACTTCTTTCAATTGTTGTTTGGCAGAAGAACTTCCAAATGTTCAAAAGAAACAATGGTCTAACTTTCCTAAGTTCAATTGGATCATTCCCCTGGTGCAAGTAACCTGCTGTTATTGTATTCCAAGCTGCTAGATTGTCTCCTTGTTTTTTAAAAAATCAAAATTAGTAGAAAATAAGGTAAGATCTAAAAGTGATACGCAGACTAAAATGTTATTTAGGAGCAGCTGGTGTTCATATGGGGGTTACAATGCAATTAGCACCTGTCTTCTAAATATTTGGTAAGCATAAATTGAAATATATATATCTCATAATCTGTAAAATGGTCTGTTGCTTTTTGTGAGAAGAAACTTAAGAATAAAATTAGGAATACAAATAGAAAAGAATTAATTTTCAGTGATGATGCTGTTTATTGGCTTTTTAAGTAGAAACATAGCATGTAACAGGTTTAACTAAAAGGGACCTAAAAGATAATTTAGACTCATGACTTTTAGGAAGATCATAGTATTTTTTTCATGATAACACAGTCGAACTGGGAGAAATGAAACTAGGACTCAGGACTCCTCATCCTGTTATGCTCTTCTTAATTTAAGTGTCAGGTCAAGGAATTCACAGGCTGCCTGCTACATTAGGGCTTCTTACACTGGGCTCTTTGGAAGGGATTTGTAGATCTTCCCTAATTTCAGGTAAGTTTCAGTGTCAATGTGCACTTTCCTCTGGGTGGCTGGCGGTTGGGGAGCATAGCTTTCAAAAGACAGAACAGCCCATACTATACTGCCCCCGCAAAAAAAAAAAAAAAAGGTATAAAAACCTTTGAACTAAATAAATATTTGTCTTCTCTTAATGTAAAAATCATGGATAAATATTTTAGTGCTGTATCTTCTTTTTCAGTTCTGGTTCAGTCGTCCATGGAGAAGGCAAAGTACCATAGAGTGGAAAAAAAAAATGAATCTTATACCTTGACCTTACATAATCCATCTATTCAGAGATCTTTCATTTACACACTCTGTCTGTATATGCAGTTTCCATTTCCTCACCACTTATCCTACTAACCACCCCCCACCCCCTTGCCAACTCATTCCTGGGGGAACTATCAAAATATCTAACTTACAAATGTAATATATCACAGTAAGGAAGCTCTCTTAGGCAACCTAAAACCTGTTGGAAAAAATTAGTAAAGGGGTTTGCTTGCCATTTTTAAGTTACCCATCTAGATTCTTCACTATATGTTGTTTATGACTGTAGTACTATGGTTTCCTTTTTGACAATTTTCTTTTCTCAGCTAGTATAAAACTATTTTCTCTTCGGTTGGCTCAGATTCCACCTTCTTCTCCCACTTGCTGAATCCAGATATCCTAAAATCTTTAGTTTTTGACCTTCATATACATAATACGTTATACACATTTCCTCAGGGGAGTCATTCATTCTGAAGATTCACATCTGTTCTCTCCACCTAGGAATCCCCAATCTGCATCTCCAGCTTCTTTCCTAACATCTTATCTTTCGAACCAGTTAGATTTTTTTTAATTTATTTATTTTAATTGGAGGCTAATTACTTTACAATATTGTATTGGTTTTGCTGTACATTGACATGAATCAGCCATGGGTGTACGTGTGTTCCCCATCCTGAACCCCCCTCCCAACTCTCTCCCCATCCCATCCCTCTGGGTCATCCCAGTGAACCAGCCCTGAGCACCCTATCTCATACATCAAATCTGGACTGGCGATCTGTTTCACATATGAAAATATACACGTTTTAATGCTGTTCTCTCAAATAGCATTCTCCCACAGAGTCCAAAAGACTGTTCTATGTATCTGTCTCTTTTGCTGTCTCGCATACAGGGTTATAGTTACCATCCTTCTAAATTCCATATATATGCGTTAGTATACTGTATTGGTGTTTTTCTTTCTGGCTTACTTCACTCTGTATAATAGGCTCCAGTTTCATTCACCTCATTAGAACTGATTCAAATGCATTCTTTTTAATGGCTGAGTAATACTCCATTGTGTATATGTACCACAGCTTGCTTATCCATTCATCTGCTGATGGACATCTAGGTTGCTTCCATGTCCTGGCTCTTGTAAACAGTGCTGCGATGAACATTGGGGTACACGTGTCTCTTTCAATTCTGGTTTCCTCGGTGTGTATGCCCAGCAGTGAGANTAATAGCTGAGTAATAGTCCATTGTGTATATGTACCACAGCTTTCTTATCCATTCATCTGCTGATGGACATCTAGGTTGCTTCCATGTCCTGGCTCTTGTAAACAGTGCTGCGATGAACATTGGGGTACACGTGTCTCTTTCAATTCTGGTTTCCTTGGTGTGTATGCCCAGCAGTGAGATTACTGGGTCATAAGGCAGTTCTATTTCCAGTTTTTTAAGGAATCCCCACACTGTTCTCCATAGTGGCTGTGCTAGCTTGCATTCCCATCAACAGTGTAAGAGGGTTCCCTTTTCTCCACACCCTCTTCAGCATTTATTGCTTGTAGACTTTTGGATTGCAGCCATTCTGACTGGTGTGAAATGGTACCTCACTGCGGTTTTGATTTGCATTTCTCTGGTAATGAGTGATGTTGAGCATCTTTTCATGTGTTTGTTAGCCATCTGTATGTCTTCTTTGGAGAAATGTCTATTTAGTTCTTTGGCCCATTTTTTGATTGGGTCGTTTATTTTTCTTGAATTGAGCTGCAGGAGTTGCTTGTATATTTTTGAGATTAGTTGTTTGTCAGTTGCTTAATTTGCTATTATTTCCTCCCATTCTGAAGGCTGTCTTTTCACCTTGCTTATAGTTTCCTTCATTGTGCAAAAGCTTTTAAGTTTCATTAAGTCCCATTTGTTTATTTTTGCTTTTATTTCCAATACTCTGGGAGGTGGTTCATAGAGGATGCTGCTGTGATTTATGTTGGAGAGTGTTTTGCCTATGTTTTCCTCTAGGAAGTTTATAGTTTCTGGTCTTACGTTTAGATCTTTAATCCATTTTGAGTTTATTTTTGTGTATGGTGTTAGAAAGTGTTCTAGTCGAACCAGTTAGATTTAAGCCCAGTTTATTTTATATTCCTCCTTCAAATGTGGACCATCCCCATACATTCTCAAAGGAATTGAATCTCTCATACACAAATTGAATCTCCCTTCTGCATTCCAAATATCTTACAAAAGCACCAACTTTTTCACAACCTCTAAATTGAGACATTCAAACTAGTTTTTGACATCCTATTCTTTTTTTATTGACAGCATCCAAGAACTACCTACATTCTTTTTCCCCACCCCCCACTGGGTAGCATTTCCTTTCAGTTTATTTAATAAATAAATGGTTTTTGAGAACCTACTAGGTGCCAGATGAATTGCTAGGGTGTTATGGGGGAACCAAGATGAGTGAGATTCTGTTTTAGCCCTCTAAGGAGTTGCTAACAAGGACTACAAAGCATATTTACAAATAGCTACAATGCAAGGCCTTCATAGCATTGGCAGTGGCTACCCTTGACTAATTATACCGTGCTATTATTGACTTTTGTCTGAATCCATACCCATCTATAGGATTTATTTCAAACTTTTCCATTCTATACACCCTACTTCATTTTTATTTTCTTTCTTTCCCACCCATGGTCATTCCAACTACATGACTTTTGATTATTTTTTTTCTCTCTTCTGGGCTTATGTGTAGAAGAATATGACTCCATAATCTCCTGTTGATGCAGTGGAAATTTTGGGGGCTGTGTCCTTTGGCAATCGGCATCAAGCAGAGGATAACCTGGACATTCACATTCCTACCTGAAAAGCTGATTTTAATTAACTGGAGCTCCCTTTCTCCAAGTCTCATTGCCGTTGGAAAGCTGAGATCATTTGCTGCTTCAGTTCCGGCCACATTACTCTCACTGCAGGAGACCTGCCTTTTGTAGTTATGCTACGGATGACCTTCTAGGCCTTGTAAGACGCCTAAATCACTTCCAAGTATCCTTCTTTTCCCACCTGAACACTTTGATATGCTACAAGCTGTGATAAAGTGATCCCTAGGCCCAAATTAATGAAAGGGGATGCGACCACCCAATAAACAAAATTCAGGGCCCAGCATTTGATGCCCAGGGTGAAACTACTAAAGTCTTAACACCCATGCCCATTCATTTCCTGATCTTTAGATATTCATATTTGACTTCAGGTAATGTAACTGAGTACTCAGCTCCCCCGAAATTCCTATGCCGCTCTCATGAATGTTTTATATAGCTCCCCAGCCTGGATGTTAACTGCTCTGTCACACAGTTGTGTGCAAAGAGGACAACAAATCACTCATGCCTAGTTTTTGAGCTTTGGCCAGTTCCAGTTTTCAGGCAAAAGCTGTCAAAGCAAAATACCTATTCTTAAAACTAGGCATCTTTAAAAAACAAAATTCTTCTGCCATTAATTAATCCATGAAAGCATCATTTTCACATTCTTTAAAAAAAAAAAAAGAAATCCATTTTATTCAACTCGAAGATCTGATGAGAGAACAGTTGTTGAAACATGATTTTGTTTAATTTTAGGCTAAGATTTTATAGATCATTTGTAAATAGAGAAGAAAAGAGAGGTAGTGGTCACATTCTTGCTTTGATCTTGTTTCTAACCTGAAAGGTTATTCAAGTCATTAATGAAACATAGATGGTAAATCTAATTATCTACCTTTGAAAGCACTCTTGTTGGTGTATGAGTGTGTGGGCATGTATGTGTATGTTTGTCTATCTGTGTGTTTCTCTGAGACTGCTTGATTTGCAGTTTTGTATTTTACATTCCAAGAAACCTCACCTTTCAATGCTCTGTTTAGAAAACAGAAATTCAACATCTCTTCAAATATTCATTCCTGTAACTCTGAGGTGGGGGCTATGGAGGGGAAGGAATAGGTCACTGCACTGAGAAGAATTATGAGGGTATAGTGACATCTACAGGTAGCACGGATATTGTTAAATAGCATGTGTTTACCATCTGCTGAAGAATGGACTGTTCTAACAGCCTCTTTGCCTTAAGTTTGTTCAAACATGCCTTGCGCAAGGTGATCAGCAGGAAAAATTAGAACAATTAATCTGGAATAGCTGATGTAAGGGATTTTGCTAAAATTAAAATCTCTGCACTAAAGGGGCCTTATTTTACCTACTTTCTTATACCTAGTTTATCTTCATTTTTGGCTCTCAATGACAAAAGAGCCAAAATAAAACCTTTCTGTTCTGAGTAACAACCTGAGTTGTTCTGAGTAACAACTCAGGTTAACATGATGTCAGAAATTATTCTTACATTTTCTTAATGAAAGGACTGAGAAGAACAGTAACAGTAGGGGATGTGGCGAATAATAAATTATCCTTGAATTAGGCTCATTAGTATCAATTATTTTGCTATCTGTGGAAAAACAAAACAAATCAGGAAAAGATAAAGATAAAATTTAAGCTCCTTGTAGGATGAGATTATGTTACAATTTTTTGTATTTCTCATGGTGGTTAGACATACATAGTGCATAGCTGCTCAACTGAGAAAAAAATAAAAAAGATATAAAATTGTTAGTTGCTCAGTTGTGTCTGACTCTTTGGACTCCATGGACCGTAGCCCACCAGGCTCCTCTGTCGATGGGATTTCCTAGACAAGAATTCTGGAGCAGGTTACCATTTCCTTTTCTAGAGAATCTTCCTGACCCAGGGATCAAACCCATGCCTCCTGCATTGCAATCAGATTCCTTACTACTGAGCCACCAGGGAAGCCCCCCAAAGATGTAATGCTACTTTCAAATCTCTTTACTCTAATGTCTATTAATTGGAATTTAGCAGTCATGTTGCTAGAACATCTTTTCAATATCCACTCTGTGCAAAGTGCTATACAAACCTGCTCAAAGGTTTAAAACCCCAACTGCTTAATAAGTTCCTTGTCATTCCTTCACACCTTCTTTTTATTTCTGTATCTTTCTATTTCCAGTATAGAAAGAGGGATACACTAATATATATATATAGAGAGAGATATAGATAGATATAGATATAGGTTACATATATAATATATATATAATACATATATATACACTAATATATATGTAATATATATTTTATATATATATCTTTCTCCCCCAAATTTCAAATGTTTTTTTCCATTTCAGTGCTTTTCTTTGTATGTTTTTGTTTTATAATCTAGAATACCTTTTCTTTTTCTGAATATACAACTCCTACCCAGTTTAAATGTCCTGTTGTCTAAGTCTTTTCTGGATAAATCAAAATAGAGTTATTTATTACTTTTTTTCTTAACACTCTCTTCGCCTCTCCTACCATCTTGCTGGAGCAACTCCTTTGCCCTTGGACATGGGGTATCTTTTTTTGGTGGGATCCAACATTCTCCTGTTGATGCTTGTTCAGCAGCTAGTTGCAATTTTGGAGTTCTCGCAGGAGAAGATGAGCACATGTACTTCTATTCCGCCATCTTAATCATGGTGAAAACAGTCACCAAAAATAAGACCAGGAGTTAACTGTGGCTCAGGTCATGAACTCCTTATTGCAAAATTCAGACTTAAATTGAAGGAAGTAGGGAAAACCACTAGACTATTCAGGTGTGACCTAAATCAAATCCCTTATGATTATACAGTGTAAGTGACAAAGATTCAAGGGTTTAGATCTGATAGAGTGCCTGAAGAACTATGGTGAGAGGTTTTGACATTGTATAGGAGGCAGTGATCAAGACCATCCTCAAGAAAAGGAAATGTAAAAAGGCAAAATGTTTGTCTGAGGAGGCCTTACAAATAGCTGAGAAAAGAAGTGAAAGGCAAAGGAGAAAAGGAAAGGTATACCCATCTGAATGCAGAGTTCCAAAGAATAGCAAAGAGAGATAAGAAAGCTTTCCTCAGTGATCATTGCAAAGAAATAGAGGAAAACAATAGAGTCGGAAAGACTAGAAATCTCTTCAAGAAAATTAGAAATACCAAGGGAACATTTCATGCAAAGATGGGCACAATAAAGGACAGAAACAGAAGATATTATGAAGAAGTGGCAAGAATACAAGGAAGAACTGTACAAAAAAAGATCTTCATGACCCAGACAACTACGATGGTGTGATCAATCACCTAGACCTGGAATGTGAAGTCAAGTGGGCCTTAGGAAACATCACTATGAACAAAGCTAGTGGAAGTGATGGAATTCCAGTCGAGCTGTTTCAAATCCTAAAAGCTGATACTGTGAAAATGCTGCACTCAATATGCAGCAAATCTGAAAAGTCAGCAGTGGCCTCAGGACTGGAAAAAGTCAGTTTTCATTCCAATCCCAAAGAAAGGCAATGCCAAAGAATGTTCAAACTACCTCACAATTGCACTCATCTCACGTGCTAGCAAAGTAATGCTCAAAATTCTCCAAGCCAGGCTTCAACAGTACGTGAACCATGAACTCCCAGATGTTCAAGCTGGTTTTAGAAAAGTCAGAGGAACTAGAGATCAAATTGCCAACATGCATTAGATCATTGAAAAAGCAAGAGAATTCCAGAAAAACATCTACTTCTATTTTATTGATTGTGCCAAAGTCTTTGACTGTGTAGATGACAACAAACTGGAAAATTGTGCAAGAGATGGTGATACCAGACCACCTGACCTGCCTTCTGAGAAATCTGTATACAGGTCAAAAAGCAATAGTTAGAACTGGACATGTAACAACAGACTGGTTTCAAACTGGGAAAGGAGTACATCAAGGCTGTATATTGTCACCCTACTTATTTAGCTTATATGCAGAGTACATCATGGAAAATGCAAGGCTGGATGAACCACAACTGGAATCAAGATTGCCGGGAGAAATATCAATAACCTCAGATATGCAGATGACACTACCCTTATGGCAGAAAGCAGAGAAGAACTAAAGAGCCTCTTGATGAAAGTTAAAGAGGAGAGTGAAAAAACTGGCTTAAAACTGAACATTCAAAAAATGAACATCATGTCATCTGGTCCCATCACTTCATGGCAAATAGATGGGGAAACAGTGGAAACAGTGACTAACTTTACTTTTCTGGGCTCCAAAATCACTGCAGATGGTGATTGCAGCCATGAAATTAAAAGATGCTTGCTCCTTGGGAGAAAAGCTATGACCAACCTAGACGGCATATTAAAAAGCAGAGACGTTACTTTACCAACAAAGGTCCATCTACTCAAAGCTATGGTTTTTCCAATAGTCATGTATGGATGTAAGAGTTGGACTACAAAGAAGGCTGAGTCCCAAAGAATTGATGCTTTTGAACTGTGGTGTTGGAGAAGACTCTTGAGAGTCCCTTGGACTGCAAGGACATCCAACCAGTCCATCCTAAAAGAGATCAGTCCTGGGTGTTCATTGGAAGGACTGATGTTGAAGCTGAAACTCCAATACTTTGGCCACCTGATGCAAAGAGCTGAGTCGTTTGAAAAGACCCTGATGCTGGGAAAGATTGAGGGCAGGAGGAGAAGGGGATGACAGATGATGAGATGGTTGGATGGCATCACTGACTCAATGGACATTTTGGGTAAACTCTGGGAGTTGGTGATGGACAGGGATGCCTGGAGTGCTGCGGTTCACAGGGTCACAAAGAGTTGGACACGACTGAGCGACTGAACTGAACTGAACTGAACAGGAAATTCTCTTTCTAGTGGCTATAAAATCAATTTTCTGAACTGAGCATTCTCTTCACCTATCATCTTTTCCCTTGAGATTTAAAATATTTATGTATCTGTTTTAGCTCTCCTTAGCTATTTTTTAAAAAATAATTTAACTTATTTATTTTTGACTGTGTTAGGTTTTTGTTGCTGTGTGAGCTTTTCTCTATTTGTGACAAGCAGGGGCTACTCTTCATTGTGGTGCACAGGCTTCTCATTGCAGTGGCTTCTCTTATTGCAGAACAGTCTTTAGGCATATGGGCTCGGTAGTTGTGGCTCCCAGTATCTACAGCACAGGCTCCATATTTGTGGCCCACCGACTTAGCTGCTCAGTGGCATGTGAGATTCTCCTGGACTGGGGATTGAACCTATGTCTCCTGCATTGGCAGGTAGATTCTTCACCACTGAGCTACCAGGGAAACCTCTCCTTAAATATCTTGAGGGTAGGAAGTCTTGGACATTTTTATTTATGTGCCTTGTGCACCTTGGGTGCTCAGAAAATATTTATTGAATGAAGCAAAAGATTTATCCTGTGGATGTTGAATAACAATTTAAGAATTAGAGGATAAGGTAATATTTACAAAAATGATTACACCAGGTCATTAATTGGTCTCCGTTTTAAGGAGTCTTCATTATTCCTAAAGATTTCTTTGAATATAGATTAAAATCTCAAACATAGTGTAGAGTTTCATTTGTGTGCTTATGTTAGAAGGAAGAAGTGGGTTAAGCACAGATGGATGGCTGAAGAGACAGAGAGGCAATAGAGAGGCCTGAATCCCCTCCTTTTGGCATGGGCAAATGTAGGAATTTCCAGTGGTCATGGCCAGGATTACCTGGCTAGAGCAATTTTGCTAATAGCCCAATCAAGGAGGCTGGCTATCAGATGAGGCACCTTAGCAACAAGAGGCAATAGGATGTTCTGCTATATGGGAGGTTCTTCTGTCAGAGAGCAGCAGAGGAGTAGGGCTTCTTGGAGACTCATGAAGAACCTTGATGTATGTCCAACAAGCAGATCAGTATTTAGGCCTTGTCACACCAAGGGCATCTTCAGCCTGTCAACATGAGAGAAGCTGGAATAGCCACAATGAGGATTAAGCTTTAAAGAGAGAGGAAGGGGACTTCCCTGGTGGTCCAGTGGTTAAGATCCCATGGTTTCAATGCAGGGGATCCAGGTTTGATCCCTGGTCAGGGAACTAAGATCCCACATGTGGCATGGTGTGGACAAAAATAATTCTTATTTTAAAAAAAAGAAGGAGATGTCTCAGAGCCAGACCCTGCCAACACCTTTCATCTCAAACTCCATAGTCAGGACCACCACTCAACCTCACCTGAAGATAAGGAAAGGAGATGAGATTTTTTTTTAACTTGGAAGTTAATGCTTTAATTCAAACCAAATTTTAACACCCCATAGTGACCACAAAACTAGGGAATCTTCATGAGATCATATTGCTGTACTGGAAAGGGAGATTCAACAATCCCCTAGAGAAGATAGTACAGTAACTGGAAACACTCCAGCCACTTTATTTTCAGATTCCACCAAGCTGAAACTTCTCAGTAAACCCAGTTACATTGGTCAACAAAGGACTGTCTTGGTCTTCTAGGGCCATATACTGGGTGACTTAAACAGTGATATTTATTTTCTCACAGTTTTTGGAGGCTGGGAAGCCCATGATCGAAGTTCTGTCAGGTTTGGTGTCTAGTGAGGGCTCTTTCTGTCTTACAGAAGGCCACCTTCTTGCTGGTGGGGTGGATGGGGGTATGGGATGAGATGAGATGAGGTGAATCTCTAGAGTTTCTTCCTTTTTTATAAAGTCACCAGTTCTATTAGATTAGAGCTCCACCCTGATGACCTAATTTGACCTCTCTCACCTCCTTAAAGGCCTTATCTCCAATATAGTCTCATGGCTGTAGTGCTTATGACTACATGTTGACTAAAGTCAAGATATGACTTTAGGGGTACACAATTCATTCCACAGCGAAGACCTCTTACCATGAGGCAGAAATTGTTTATCAACACAACAGAATAGAGCAAACCAGGCTAAAAAATGATTTCCCATTCTATCCCAAATAAATGCTTGTGTGCTAAGTTGCTCCAGTCGTGTCTGACTCTCTGCAACCCCATGGACTGTAGCCCACCTGGCTTCTCTATTCATGGGATTTCCCAGGCAAGATTACTGGAGTGGGTTGCCATTTCCTTCTCCAGGGGATCTTCCTGATTCAGGGATTGAACCTACATCTCCAATGTTTCCTGCATTGCAGGTGGATTCTTTACCTGCTGACCCATCAGGGAAGCCCCAAATATCCCAAATGCCTGGATATTGCAATTTCAGATGGAAGCAAGAACTTTCAGACCTTCATTAAATAAATCTTGGATATATGGTCATGATTAAGACCAAAGAAACTAAAAAGCTGATTGGAAATTCAGAGGCTCAGTCATTTGTCTCCAATGCTGAGGTAGTTGATGCTGCCAAATACTGGGGGACTTGGAGCGAAATTTCAGAATAATTTATCATGGCTTAAAAGTCAAAATATGTTCTTCAAAAATTAATATGTGCCATTGGCAATCTAGAGTTCAACAGCAAGCCGAAACCTACGATCAACAATACATTGCAGAATACAGATAGTAGGAATTAAATTGAAAATTTAAGGCCAAGTCCTCTCCCACCTAAAAAGGTTGCAACTGAAATCCACTAGTTAAGTCAGAATAGAAAGTCTGCTCTTAAGAGATATTTCTGACTTACAGTTTTCGCTGTGACATGTAAAGAGTTTAGAAGCACTCACAACAAGGAAACAACTGTTCTCAAGGAAAAAATCAACAATTTTTGTATTCATCAGAGAATGGAGCTCCTTGGCAAACTCTTGCCCTCCAAACTGGAGAGACAAAGAGAGAAAAAGCCGTAACACTAGAGGAAATTTTAGCCTCTGACATCACAATTACAGCAAAAATTGTACACAGCCTACCCCTTCCTAGTCAGATAAATTTAAACCTCACACTCCCTCAGATCCTTTTACCCAATACATTATGTTTGGCTTTCAATTTTTAAAAATCACAAGTCATACAAAAACACAAAAAGCACAATCTGAGTGAACAAAAGAAGTATCAGAACCAGAGTCAGATATGGCAGAGAGTTTGGAATTATCAGACTGAGAATTTAAAATAACTATGATTAATATGCCAAGTGTTCCCAAGGGAACAGTAGACAAATGCAAGAAAAGATAGGGAAAGTAAGATAGATGGAACTTTAAGAAAGAATCAAAAGAAAATGCTAGAAATCAAAAACACTGTAACAGAAGTGATGAATGTGTTTGATGGATTCATAAAGAAAAGAATCAGTTAACTTAAAGATATATCAATAGAAACTTTCAAAACTGAGAAACAAACAAAAAGAATGAAAAAGACTGAGCAGAATGTTCAAGGACTGTGGGACAGTTACAAAAAGTGTACATGTGTGTAATATCAATACTGAAAGGAGCAGAAAGAGAGAAAGGAACAGAAGAAATATTTGAAGTTTTAAAGGCTGAGAATTTTCCAAAAATAAAAGACAGACACCAATCCACAGATCCAGGAAGCTCAGAACACAACAAACAGGATAAATACCCCCCCCCAAATCAATATGTAAGCATATCATATTCAAACTGCAAAAAAAAAATCAAAGATAAAAAGAAAATCTTGAAAGAAGCCAGAGAAAATAATGCCTTACTTTATAGAGGAATAAAAGCAATTCAACTGGACTTACCTTCAGAAACCATCCAAACAAAAAGAGAATATGGTAAAATGTTTAAAGTATAGCTGACTGTAAGGATGGCGGGGAGGGGAAGCTAATGGCAGTGATGGGAGACAAGGATACCTGACTGGCTTCCTGCTGGGTGGCATAGGGGTGCTTAACAAGAACTGCCAACCAAATTTCCTGGTGATTGAGAAAGATACTACCATCAGTGAAACTGAAGACACATTCCAGCAGTTTCTAAACCAGGATGACATCAGCAGCATCCTTATCAACCAGTACATTGCTGAGATGGTGCAGGCATGCACTTGATGCCCTCTGGCACTGCATTCCAGCCATACTGGAGATCCCATCCAAGGAGTACCTCTGTGATGCTGCCAATGTCTCCATCCTGCACAGGGCCAGGGGCATGTTCATGGCTGAAAACCTGCACTAAGGGACTCTCCACGGCCATGTAGCCGCTCCCTAGGCTTACCATCAGCCCTCGTCTAAGATGTGAGCCTCTGAGTTCCAATTCCCTGCCCCTTCCCACTCCACTGAGAGGCTAGATGAGGTGCTTCCAGGTACCAGGGCTCTGCCATTAAAATCAAGGCTGGCTAGGGTAAAAAGAAAGAAATAAATGAAAATAAAGAAAGCAGACACAAATTACTGGTGTCAGAAATGAAAGCGAAACCAGCACTACTGATCCCATGGACAGTAAAATGATAATTTAAAAATACAGTTGACCGTTGAATGACACTGGTTTGAACCATGCAAAATTTTTTCCAATAAATACAATAGCATTACATGATCCACAGTTGATTGACTCTTGGATGCAGAACCATGAATGTGGAGAGCCTACTATAAAGTTGTGCATGAATTTCTTACTGCACAATGAATCAGTGTCCCTAACCCCCATGTTGCTCAAGGGTCAACTATATTTTGAACAACTTTACAACCACTAATTTGATAAAAGATGAAATGGACCAATTCTTTGAAAGAAAATCTGCCAAAACTCACACAAGGGGAAATAGATAATCTGAGTAAATCTATAACCATTAAAGAAATTGAAATCAGTAATTAATAACTTTCCAAAACAGAAAACACCAGGCCCAAATGGTTTCACTATATTTTTAATAAAAAAAAATTAACACCAAAGACATTTTGTATTGGGGTATAGCCAATTAACAACGTTGTGATAGTTTCAGGTGAACAGTGAAGGGACTCAGCCATACATATACATTTATCCGTCCTCCCCCTAATCCCCCTGCCATCCAGACTGGCATTCAATATTGGGCAGAGTTCCATGTGCTATACAATAGTTTTTTGTTGGTTATCCATTTTAAATATAGCAGTGTGTACATGACCTTTCCAAAGTCCTTCACTATCCCTTCCCCCCTGCCACTATGAGTTTGTTTTCAAAGTCTGTGAGTCTCTTTCTATTTTTTAAGTAAGTTCAGTTGTATCATTTCTTTTTAGATTCCACATATAAGGGATGTCATATGATGTTTTTCCTTCTCTGTCTAACTCACTTCGCTTGATCTGACACTCTCTAGGTTCACCCATGTTTCTGCAAATGGCCTTATTTCATTATTTTTAATGGCTGAGTAATATTCCATTGTATGTATGTACCACATCTTCTTTGTCCATTCCTCTGTCCATGAACATTTAGGTTGTTTCCATGTCTTGGCCATTGTAAACAGTGCTGCAATGAGCACTGGGGTACATGTATCTTTTGGGGCCATGTTTTTCTCTGTATATATGCCTAGGAGTGGGATTGCAGGGTCATATGGTAGTTCTAACTTTAGTGTTTTAAGGAACCTCCATACTGTTCTCCATAGTGGCTGTACCAATTTACATTCCCACCAACAGTGCAGGTGGGTTCCCTTTTTTCCACACCCTCTCCAGCATTTGTTATTTGTGGATTTTTTGATGATAGCCATTCTGACTGGTGTGAGGTGATATCTCATTGTGGTTTTGATTTGTTTTGTTCTAATAGCTAGCAATGTTGAACATATTTTCATGTGCCTATTGGCCATCTGTATGTCCTCTTTAGAGAAATGTCTATTCAGCTGTCTGCCCATTTTTTTAGTGGGTTGTTTGTTTTGATGCTATTGAATGTCATAAGCTGTTCATAAATTTTGGAGACTAATCCCTTATCAGTCACATCATTTGCAAATATTTTCACCTAATCTGTGGGTTGTCCTTTTTTTTGTTTATTGTTTCCTTTGCTGTGCAAAAACTTTTGAGTTTAAGTAAGTCCCATTTGTTTATTTTTGCTTTTATTTCCATTATTCGGGGAGATGGATTAAAAAAGATGTTGCTGTGATTTATATCAGAGTGTTCTGCCTATGTTTTCCTCCAAGAGTTTTACAGTATCTGGTCTAACATTTAGGTCTTTAATCTATTTTGAGCCCATTTCTGTGCATGGAGTTAAGGAATGATCTAATTTCATTCTTCTACATGTGCCTGTCCAGTTTTCCCAGCACCATCCATCAAAGAGACTGTCTTTCCAACATTGCATGGCCCTGACTCCTTTGTCATAAATTAATTGACCATAGGTGCATGGGCTTATTTCCGGGTTTTCTATCCTGTTCCATTGATATATATCTCTATTCTTGTGCCAGTATCATACTGTTTTGATGATTGTAGCTTTGTAGCATAGTCTGAAGTCAGGGAACCTGATTTCTCTAGCTCTGTTTTTCTTTTTCAAGATTGCTTTGGCTATTTGGGATCTTTTGTGTCTCCATACCAAATGGTTTCACTATTGAATTTCACCAAACATTTAAGAAACAAATGATACTAATTCTCTACTGCTACTGCTAAGTCACTTCAGTCATATCCGACTCTGTGCAACCCCAGAGATGGCAGCCCACCAGGCTCCCCCATCCCTGGGATTCTCCAGGCAAGAACACTGAAGTGGGTTGCCATTTCCTTCTCCAATGCATGAAAGTGAAAAGTGAAAGTGAAGTCACTCAGTCTTGTCCGACTCTTAGTGACCCCATGGACTGCAGCCCACCAGGCTCCTCTGTCCATGGGATTTTCCGGGCAAGAATACTGGAGTGGGGTGCCATTGCCTTCTCCGACCAATTCTCTACAGTCTGCTCCAAAAAATAGATGCAGAGTGAATACTTCCTAATGCATTTTATGAGGGTCAGCATTATCTAATACCAAAACCAGGCACAGACATGACAAGACAGGAAAACCACCAATGGATATCTCTCATGAGCATAGATTCAAAAATCCTCAGCAAAATATTAGGAAATCAAATCCAGCAAAAGGATTATACCCCACAACTCAGTGTGTGTTCTAGATATCCAAGGGGAAGTTCAAAATTTTAAAGTCAATTAATGTAATCCATTACATTAACAGGTAAAGAAGAAAAATCATATGATCACAGTAATAGATGCAGTAAAAGCATTCAGCAAGATACTACACCCTTTCATGGTAAACTCTAAGTAAACCAGAAAGAGGAGAAATTTCTTCAACTTGATAAAAAAATCTGTAAAACGACTACAATTAACATCATTATTATTGATGAGAAATTATAAATAGATGCTTTCCCTCCTAAGATGGGCAACAAAGCAGGTATGTGCCCTTTCACTACTCTTTATCCAAATTATACTGTAAGTCCTATCTAATGTAATAAAAAAGATTAAAAAGTAAGGAAAATGTGTACAGATTGAGAAGAAGGGAATAAACTCTCTTTGTTTGCAGGTGATATTATTGTCCATATACAAAATGTCAAAAAAATTTACCAAAAACCCCTTCTGGAATGAATAAGCAATTGTTGCAAGGGCACAAAGTCCAAGGTTAATATATGAGAGTCTGTTACTTTCCTATATGTCAACAGTATACATTTGGAATTTAACAATAAAAAGCATAATATCATTTATGTTAGCAGCAAAAAATTAAAATACTTAGGTATAAATATAATAAAAATTTATAAGATCTACATAAGGAAAACTGATGAAAGAAATCAAAGGTCTAAATAAATGGAGAGATATTCCATGTTCTTGTACAGGATGACTTGATACTGTTAACGTGTTAGTTATCCCTAATGTAATCTATAGATTCAACTCAATTCCAATAAAAATCCCAGCAATTTACTTTGTGGATATCAACAAACTGGTCATAAAGTTTATATGGAAAGGCAAAAGATCCAGAATAACCAATTCAACACTCTAAAAGAACACAGTTGGGAGACTGAAAATCCTCTAATTCAAGACTTACTCTAAAGCCACAGTAATCATGACAGTGTGGTATTGTTAACAGAATAGATAAATCAATTTAATGGACCAAAGAGCCCAGAAATAGACCATACAAATATAAGCAACTAATTGTTGACACAGGAGCAAAAGCAATCCAGTGAAGAAGAATAGTCTTTTCAACAAATGGGGCTTAATAGCTGTAGATTCACATTCAGGAAAATGAATCTAGACACTGACCTTGCATCTTTTATGAAAATAGACTCGAAATGAATCATAGACCAAAATATAAAATGCAAAAATATAAAACTTCTAGGAGATGATAGAAGAGAAAATCTAGGTAACCCTGAGTTTGGCAATGAGTCTTTAGATACAATGCTAAAAGCATGCTCCATGAAAGAAAAAATAGCTAGGTTGGATGTCATTAAAGTGAAAAACTTTTACTCTGCAAAAGATGCTCTGTTAAGATAATGCAAAGACAAGCCATACCCAGGGAGAAAATATTTGCAAAAGCACATCTGATAAAGGACCTGTATCCACAACATATACAGAACAACCCTTAAACCTCAACAACAACAACAAATGGACAACCCAATTTAAAAGCTGGTGGACAGTTTATCAAAGAAAATATATAGACGGCAAATATGGCACATATGAAAAGATGCTCCACATCATATGTTATTAGAGAATTATAAATTAAAATATCAGTGATATACTACTACATACCTACTAGCATGGCCAACATCCAAACCTCTAACGACATCTAATGCTGGTGAGGATATGAAGCAACAGGAATTCTCCTTCATTGCTGGTGGAGATATAAAATGGTATAGCCACTTTGGAAGACAGTTTGGAAATTTCTCACAAAGCTAAACATAGCCTTGTCGTATTTTAGCGTTCATGCTCTTTGGGACTTGAGGTGAGGTGAGGTGAGGTGAGGTGAAGTCGCTCAGTTGTGTCCGACTCTTTGCGACCCCGTGGACTGTAACCTACTAGGCTTCTCTGCCCATGGGATTCTCCAGGCAAGAATACTGGAGTGGATTGCCATTTCCTTCTCCAGGGGATCTTCCCGACCCAGGGATCGAACCCGGGTCTCCCGCATCAGAGGCAGACGCTTTAACCTCTGAGCCATCAGGGAAGCCTCCAAATGCATTGTTAATTATGTTCACATAAAAACATGCACAGGAGTATTTATGGAATATTTACTTATAAATGTCAAAATTGGAGGCAACCAAGATGTTTTTCAGTAGGTGAATGGAAAAACAAATTGTGATGCAGTCATGCAATAGAATATTATTCCGTGATAACAAGAAATGAGGTATGAAGCCATGAAAAAACATGGTGGAAACTTACAAGTATAGTGTCACCTGAAAGAAGCCAATCTGAAAGAATTCCCCAGTGGTCCAGTGGTTAAGATTCTGTACTTCCACTGCATGTGGCCTGGGTTTGATCCCTGGTCAGGGAACTAAGATCCCACTTGCTGTGTGGTGGGGCAAAAAAAAAAAAAAAAATTGTTTTTAATTAAAAAAGAAGAAACCAATCTGAAAAGGCTACATACTATGTAACTACAACTATATGACATTCTGGAAAAGACAAAACTATGGAAACAAAAGATAGATCAATGGTTGCCTGGTGTTGAAGAAAGGGGAAAGGATGAATAGTTGGAACATAGGGAATTTTTTAGAGCAATGAAATGCTTCTGTATCACAGACAGAAGAACGAGAGGGAGAGAGGAAGGCAGTGGGGAGGGGAAAGGGGAAACAATTCATGCAGGTCAGCATTTCCTACGTAAATGGACATGTTCTTTATCTGTACTCTCCAATATGAGAGTCCTATATAACTACTGCCCCTGGAGAAGGGATGGGCTACCCACTCCAGTATTCTTGGGCTTCCCTTTTGGCTCAGCTGGTAAAGAATCCGCCTGCAATGCGGGAGACCTGGGTTCGATCCCTGGGTTGGGAGGATCCCCTGGAGAAGGGAAAGGCTACCTGTTCCAGTATTCTGGCCTGGAGAATTCTAGGGACTATACAGTCCATGGGTTCACAAAGAGACATGACTGGGTGACTTTCACTTGTAACTACTGAATACTTCAAACATGTATAGTGCAGCTAAAGAACTGAATTTAAAATTTTATTTAATTTTCATTCATTTAAATTTAAATAGTCACATGTGACTAATGGTTAATATATTGAATAGCACATGTATATATACTTTTCTCAACTGAGAAAATTCAGTGTTTAAAAAAACTCATTGGGTAAGTCATTTTGAGAGTGTACTACACTTAAAATATTAACTTTAAATATTTTGGATATTAAAAAAAGTAGATTTATGTTCCTCCTCCTGGAAATTTATTTGAGGGAAAAATGCATGAACAATTAAATAACAACTGAAGTGTAACCTATGAAATGTAACCTATACACATAAACTACAGACACTACTTTCAGCTCTGTGAGGATATAAAGAAAATTATAAAGGTAAAAGTAAAAAGAGGTTAAAATTTTTGTTGTTGTTGTTCAGGTGCTAAGTTGTGCCCAACTTTTTGTGACCCCAAGGACTGCAGCACACCAGGCCTCCCTGTCCTTCACTATCTCCCAGAGTTTGCTTAAACTCATGTCCATTGAGGGTTGCATAAATAAATATATGGAGAAATCTTAAAAAGGAATGGAGAAAGAGTATTTTGTGTGACCTAAAACCTGTTTTATTCTTACCTACCAAAAATTCTAAATATTAATAGTGCCCTAGGAGGGTTTCAAGTAACATTTTGAGCCATCCTCATTTTATTCATCCTGTCACAATTTGGACAGTTTGAGGCTTGTATTTTAATAAATGTCCACAGCTAGCTAGAAAATATTCATTACTGAAGGAAAGATCAGCAGTTGAAAATGATCACCAAAAATGTTCATAAAAGTTCCAGGATAGCTATGGACTTCCAATTATTATGTTTGAATTTAAGTGAAAAACACCTTATCTTCTGGGAAAGCCTTAACCTCTAAAAGTTTAACACTTCACTGAAACATGTATATTATCATATGTGAAATAGATTGCCAGTCCAGGTTCAATGCATGAGGCAGGTGCTCAGGGCTGGTGCACCAGGATGACCCTGAGGGATGCGATGGGGAGGGACATGTATACCCATGGCTGATTCATGTGAATGTATGGCAAAAACCACCACAAGATTGTAAAGTAATTAGCCTCCAATTACGTGTACACCCATGGTGGATTCATGTTGATGTATGGCAAAACCAATACAATATTGTAAAGTAAAAAAATAAAAAAAAAAGAAAGAATAAAATAAATAAACAAATAATTTAAAAATAAATGAAGTGCTAACAAGACATCAATGTGGGTAACAGTGTGGCTTCTCCTCAGATTCATTTGAGACTTATTTTAAAATCCAGATTCCAAGGTTGCTCCTGATTCAGTGGTTATAGTGGGCCTGGAAATGTGTATTCTGAATCAACTTCCCAAGTGATTTTGATTAAGGCAGAAATGGAACTCTTTCTTTTTAAGAACTCACAATTTCTGTTGCCACTGCTTTTCCTCAACTAATGCTGAGAGACTGGGAAGAACCCACCACTCCGCCAGTGTCTGGTCATTTTGTTTACTTCCAATGTTCCCACTCGCGTTCCCACTCGCCATCCCACTCGCTCCAGCACACAAGCTCTACTTTCCCTACATCATTTGTGTGAGTCTCTGCAGCATGACTGTGCATTCTAGGCATGTGAATAGACTCTGAATTCAACAAAACTTCCTTTAATTTAAACAGAGCCCTAATTAAAACAGTGCTGTTTTAATTTCAGCACCTATTTATTTATATTGGTGGCTCAACAGTAAAGAATCCACCTGCCAATGCAGGAGACGCAAGAGACGTGGGTTTGATCCCTGGGTAGGGAAGATCCCCTGGAGGAGGAAGTGGCAACCCACTCCAGTATTCTTGCCTGGAGAATCCCATGGACAGAGGAGCCTGGCAGTCTACAGTCCATGAGGTCACAAAAGAATTAGACACAACTGAGCGACTAAAACAACAATACCTTTGTATCCTTCCTTGATCATTTGATATTGTTCTGGATATTGACTACTTAGTGTTTTTCGTCATTACTCTTCATGTGGACTCCATTTTGTTCTTTAAATAGCTTACCTATGTGTTCATCTTCAGCAAAAAGCTGAAAGCCAGGGAAGTCTTGGTTCTATCAATTTGAACTTGAATGCACATTTGATAAAATCCAGAACTTACAGACATCTGATCTAGACCTCTTGCTTTCAGTCACAAATGTCACATTCAATCCAACTCATTAAATCTAACAAATATAGGCCCCTTGGTCACTGAGTGTTTAGTAGATATTAAAGTCTGAAGAAAAATTACATTCTGCATTCTATATTACATTCCTCACATCCATCACTGACAAAGCCTGAAGTTCAAATCCTGATACTGGATATTCTTTTCCCTTTATTGTTGCTCTCTGAATAGCATATGCAATTTTCAAGCTATTGTCTTTGTAGGATTCTTCTTTTCAAAGAAAAATCGTTGTCAATATCTTAAGTTTTATACCCTGCCATAATCAAAGCAGTCATAGTCAATGGATGATGAAAAATAGGGAGGAATAATTTGAAGTACAGCAATCTTTTTCTGGGGGCTGAGTTTCTTTAGCCATCTGCAAACTGAAAGGAACTAACTAGGTGGTAGAATTCTGCCATTGTTCACTAGGTGGTTTGTGTATGCCAAGCTGAGATTTTTTCAGAGTCTTTCAAAACTGCCTGATAACAAATAGAATAGTTTGATGACAAGCTGATGCCTCTGAGTAGTGGAGATTATATTGTTGTTTTCCTTTGTGCTGTTCTTATTTCCCTCCCTCTCTATTAATGATCAATTGAAACATTAATATTCTGGGATAGATTTTTATGATGAGATGGAAAAAGCAGAAACGTAAGAATGATTTTTCTAAAACTAAACTGGGATTTTGGAAAACTGATAATCCACTTAAACATTGATGGAGATGTTTTTATTTTGATCTGGGTTGCTTGTTCTATAAGGAAAGAATGGTATATGATAGCACATAATTATAAAACTTGAAGCTGTCTCCCAGTATGGATACCTAAAGATGTGCTTTCAAATGAAGAGAAATTTAGTAAAGTCACAAAGCCTTGTTTCAGTTCACTGATGAATGATTTTATAATATTATAAAATCATATATACATATATCCAAATGTCATAGAAGGAAATATTAAAATGCTAAAATCCTATTGAAGAGGCTTTGCTAAAATATATGCCGGAGAGAAAAATGTTCATTGCAGCACTGTTTATAATAGCCAGGACATGGAAGCAACCTAGATGTCCATCAGCAGATGAATGGATAAGAAAGCTGTGGTACATATACACAATGGAGTATTACTCAGCCATTAAAAGGAATTCATTTGAATCAGTTCTAATGAGATGGATGAAACTGGAACCTATTATACAGAGTGAAGTAAGCCAGAAAGAAAAACACCAATACAGTATACTGACACATATATATGGAATTTAGAAAGATGGCAACGATGACCCTGTATGTGAGACAGCAAAAGAGACACAGATGTATAGAAAGGACTTCTGGACTCTGTGGGAGAGGGAGAGGGTGGGATGATTTGGGAGAATGGCATTGAAACGTGTATACTATCATGTAAGAACGAAGCACCAGCCTATGTTCGATACAGGATACAGGATGCTTGGGGCTGGTGCACGGGGATGATCCAGAGAGATGATATGGGGCGGGAGGTGGGAGGGGGATTCAGGATTGGGAGCTAAAAAAAAAAATAATAATAATAATAATAAATAAAAAATAAAATATATGCCGGAGGCACAGTTTTCAGAAATGGTTCTATTTAATATCTTTATTAATTAGCTAGTACATGACTAAAACAATATATTAACGACAGGCGTGAGTTTTGTTCCACTGAAAGAAGATGCTAATGAATACTAAAATTACCCAGGAGATGCATTAATATAGCTCTTAATATGTTGCTCATATGCTGTTTTTTTTTTAATGTCAACTATCTTGAACTCCTACCTTGTTTCTCTTTTGTTTGAAATCCTTTGAAATGCAGCATTTAAGAAAATAACTTGATCAAATCAATGCATTTCTAATTACCTGGCTAGCCTAAGTCCAGATCACAAGGTAAAGACTGGGTTTGTGTTATAGCTTTGCCTGGGAAACTACTTTTGTTTTTAAATGTATTGGAACTGTAAAGAGGAAAGTGGATATGCGCTTTTAGCTGTACTCTTCACTTCTACAGGCAACTCTGGGTCATGGCTCTGAAACCCTGTCTCTGCTCTCTGCCTTTGCCTTTCCCAGATCTACAATGTGTATCTTCTGCAGGAACTTGGCCTGCTCCAGTTTCTGAACTGGTCATTGTAAGAGTAGCAGAGAAGATACCAGTAACTTCAGCCCTAACATCTGGAGAAGTCCAGAATCAGGTCTTTTGAAGGACACAGTACACTGTACCACTTGGATGAGTCACAGGCATTCATGTAACATCCTTATTGCTACATTCCATTGCCACTTCCACTATACAAAACTGGTTCCTAACATGGAATTTCTCTCTTGTGGTTTCCAAACATTCCCGTTATCCACTGAGCCTGAGCGCCTACCCTGGATTCACACCTTTTTTGAGTAGGTCCCCTACAACTGGGCTGACTCAAGCATATTATCCCCCTTAGAGCTTTGAGTGCTTACAAAATATGCATCTACTCTCCTTTGAGTAGCCATAACATAGTATCGTTCTTTGGTGAATTTGGGATGACCTATAGTTAATATGGGCTTCCTAGGTAGTTCAGTGGCCTGCCTGCCAATGCAAGAGACAAAGGTTTGATTCCTGGGTCAGGAAGATCCCCTGGAGGAGGAAATGGCAACCCACTCCAATATCCTCGCCTGGGAAATCCCATGGACAGAGCCTGGTGGGCTATAATCCATGGGGTTGCAAAGAGTTGGACACAACTGAACAACTGAGCATAGTTAACATATGACCCTTAGAGTATGTCTCTCAGTGATCAAATATGTCAAGCAAGTTTTAGATGTGGTTTGAAATTCTGGAAAATAGAGAGAGTTAATATTTCATGTCACTTATTAAGCTCTTTGTGTCTTAGATATCATCTTTATTGGCACTAAAGCAGCTATTTTGTTTTGAAAATGTCCCTGGACTGTATTTCTTGCCCCATCCAAGGGCCACTACACTGTCACTGAAAATAGCAGAAAAACATAAGCTGAAGATCTACCAGGAACATTACAGACAGCACCTCCAAAATATTCAGTGCCAAAGTCCTGAGAATCAGTGTGGAAAAAAAAAAGGCAGGAGGACATGTTTTGATAGTCAAATATGTTAAGAAAACTCATCACGCTATGTTATCCTTCTTGGAGTTTCTCAGTACGTATTGGCATATTGAGAGATTTGGGAAGTCTTGCAGTGAAAACAAAACTAGAACTTAACCTTGTTTAATGATTTGCCTGTTTTATGAATAGCACCTAATACTATTTCACAGGCCCTGTTTTTGAAAATACTGATGTCAGCACCACTCCAGCACTGTTTAGGGGTACATTTGATTCCCTGTAACAATGCCTCAGCAAGATGCCTCAGCAAGACAGGCTGGCACATGTTCCACCCATCATTGCTGTCATTCCCTCCCCAATAGGTCCCTGGTGTATCCTCAAACCTGCTTTTTACCATGTACCATGATTTCTCCAAATACCTCCCATATGAACTGAGAATAATATAGCTCCAGAAGGGAGGGACTTTAGAGGCCTGCTCCGGCCCTGCTGTGAGACCTGGGAGGCCCAGACAGAGTTTCAAGCTAAGGACCCTTACTTCCCCCACAGGTCGATTTGCCAAACATCCTGTTAATGAAAAACCAGGTCCTATATTTCTTTGTCCCGTGTTATTTTCTCCTCAGACAACTCAAGGAAGTGAGGTCTGAAGGGGATGACCCTGTTAGGCAGAGGGAGGAATTCCATATTCTGTCAGGAGTCAGGGAGAGCAACCAGCATGAGCAGTGAAGGGACTGCTGCTGCTGCTGCTGCTGAGTCGCTGCAGTCGTGTCCGACTCTGTGCGACCCCATAGACGGCAGCCCACCAGGCTCCCCCGTCCCTGGGATTCTCCAGGCAGGAACACTGGAGTGGGTTGCCATTTCCTTCTCCAATGCATGAAAGTGAAAGTGAAGTCGCTCAGTCATGTTCGACTCTTCGCGACCCCATGGACCGCAGCCTACCAGGCTCCTCCATCCATGGGATTTTCCAGGTAAGAGTACTGGAGTGGGGTGCCATTGCCTACCCCCAAAGAGAGGGTGTTCCCCCAGAGTCAAGGCCTTGGGAGGACCCAGATGGAGGTGACCATATGAGGTGCCTCCCTCACTTCCTTGGAGTTTCAGAAAGATGAAAGCCTCGGTCTGAAGGGAGATGGCCTCAGGTCAGTACAGTGAGTATCCCAGTAACTGCTAGGAGTCACAGGGAGGACCCTGAGTGAGGGCTGAGGGGACCACCCACTTAATACAGGTGCATTTAGCAGAGCCCAATTCCGCCCACCCTACTGTGAGCCCTGAAAGTGAGAGAAAGAGTTAGTTGCTCAGTCGTGTCCAATTTTTTGTGCCCCCATGGACTGTAGCCCATCATGCTCCTCTGTCCATGGAATTCTCCAGGCAAGAATACTGAAGTGGGCTGCCATTCCCTTCTCCAGGGCATATTCCCAACTCAGGGATTAAACCCGGGTCTCCTTCATTGCAGACAGATTCTTTACCATCTGAGCTATCAGGGAAGCCCACTGTGAGCCCTGAGAAGTCTCCAATTGGGTTGGCTGGTGGAGCTCTGAAATGCCTTCTCAGTTTCTTCTAGTGCTTATGAGACAAACAGGCCAGGAGACCCATGAGGCCCTAGAACTTAGAAAAAGTCTGGTGGAGTTGGCCTTTATCAGAGCAAGCAAAGTTGAGTTTACCAGCTGGCACCACTTCCACCTTCCCCCTCTTCCTTAGCCTGTGGTGTCCCATTGCCATGCCTCCTACCCACACTCTTGCTTACTGGTACCAACAAGAGCCATCATGCCTCAGTATGAGAACCAGTGGTGCAGCACATATGAACAGTGCTTTCAGGACCACAAGGAGACCCAAAGACTCAGCATCCGGAGTGTTCATAGGCACCTCATCAAGCATATCAGCTGAGGATTCCAGTGGTCAAGCAGAGGAACAAAGTCAGAGAACCATGTAGTCAGAGAACCACGCAGCTTTGCCAGACACTAAGAAGTTACCCAAACACACTTTTGATTAGAAAGTGGGTTTTTTTGGTGATTTTCCTGGAGTTCAGTTATCAAATGAAAGAGCCCCTCACAAATTCAGACATTTTGAATATCAGAAAAAATGATAAGGAGCACTTCACTTCCTGGGATCCCTAGGAGAGTCTCTGAGCATATGGAGCTGGTCTTTGGGGTGGATGTGAAGGAAGTGGGCAACTCCTGTGTCCTTCTCAGAAAACTGGACCTCACCTAAGATGTGAGGCTAAGTTATGTAAAGGGCATGCATGCATAAGATCAACCCCCTGGTGACTGTTCTGAGCCTAATATTCAAGAGTGTATCACAGTGGGAGGGATGGGATGTGTCCTGTACTCTTGTCCCAGATCAGGTGAACACAGTATGCAAATTAGATGTTTCATTCACATCGTTTCCAGGGAGTTTCTGAGAAATAAGTGTGATTCTCCTTCGAGGCAGGATGGTAAGAAGTCACTGGCACCTTTGCACTGGGCGGGGAGGGTCAGAGACCTCAATATCAGACTGGCATTTAAATTAGTTATTGTGTATAATTTGCCAAACCCTGTATGTTCTAGGTTTTAGGTGATGATTAAATTAATGAAAACAAGGGTAGATTAGATGGAAGGACTTTTCATAGGGAGGGAAGTTGGTGATTCTTAACGCAGATTTAGGGGATATGTGTTGCATCTAACTGGGGATATATATCTTATACCCATATTGAATAATTTATCATGTGATAGGGAAATATTACATAGTGTTTCTTGCTAATCAACATTTTGAGTGATTGGATTTTATGTATTTTTTAAAACATTCATTTATTATTTATTTATTTGGCTGTGCCAGATCTTACCTGTGGCATGTGGGATCTTCAGTCTTCATTGCACCATGCAGTATCTTTAGTTTTAGCATGCAAACTCTTAGTTGTGGCATGCAGGATCCAGTTCCCTGACCAGGGTTTGAACCCAGGTCCCCTGCATTGGGAGCATGGAGTCTTTGTCATTGGACTACCAGGGAAGCCCCTGAATTTTCTTGGTTCTAGGATGCTACATATTTTCTGGCTTCTGCTGGAGTTAAAAAAAAAAAAAAGACTGAATTATATGATCAGGGTCCAAATTAATCGCAGTAATAAATGCCATGTTGAAGTCTCAACACAGGCCAGTCAATGTGCCAGATACTTAACACATTTTAACTACATCCCACCAGTTCTATAAGACAGAGCTTTTATCAAACTCACTTCACAGATGCAGAGCCTGGTGCTCACAGAGTTGTCATGTGCTCTAATTCATGTGGCTGTTAAGGGACAGATTTGAAACTTGATCCAGGTTGGGATTAGTCAAGGGCCCAGTCAAGAGCCCACATTACTCCAGTTCTTCCAGTCTGAGGCCCACCTTGTGTTTCTTATATTCAGTTTTCTTTTCTTCCTAAAAATGCAACTCAGGCAATTAAAATCTGTGCTTATACTACTGGATTGGAATACTTTCCCAGAGCAATGTGAGTACCAAAATAAATGACAGGGATGAATAAAGAAAAGAAAGCTAGTACTCAGTGACAAAATGATCATCTACATATGCAATGTCAGCTAACTCAAAAGATCAGAGGCTCCGAAAATCATGCTGGACAGTCCCTTCCCTATAAAATATAAATCTCTCAGAACAGAATTTACATCAGAATCTAAGTCTGGCTGGTGAAGAGAAGGAAAATATGAGTGTATTTTTCCCACATGACAGAATACCACCTGTATGAAACTCCTGCCTTATGCTTCAGCTTCTCCATCTCACATCAGTCCTAAGACAGGGACCTAGGTTTGTGGTAAGGACACTGCTCTGTGTTTGCAGGAATGAGGCATTTCTCAGGAAGCCTTTAACCCAAGAGGAAAGAGCCAAGAGGAGGGTCTCAATGTTAGAGGACGTGGAAGACCAAGACCCCAGAATACAGGGGAGTCACACCTAGACAGTTTTCCATCTGCTATCGGACTTAGCCTCAGAGAGAGCCGGCAGGCTAAGCACACCCTCACGTATTCTTCAGGTTTCTCAGGGACTTAACAGCCTTGGCCTAAGAACAACAGAAAGAGGTAAGTAGAAAGAGTGCCAGTCTTTGATATATATGAAGGTGGGGACCCTGAATGAGGAATGATGGAAGGACCCAGTCAGAACAGTGGGGTTTCTGTGAAGTCTGGCTCAGGCCATCAACCCTTAGAAGTCCAAAACAGTCCTGGCTCGATGTGGCTAATCCTGGCTTCCAGTTGAAGGGCCCCAGAAGAGGAGTATCTTGATTTAATGGGAGCAGCTTCAAGTTAGCAGAGAGTAGAGTCCCTTGCCTGGTCAGGTATCTGACCAGAATCTGAACAAGAATAATGGAAGCACTCACCCCAAAACAGAGAAGCCCCACGAATTTCCCAATGCTGTTCAGCCCTGAGATGCCCAGGACAGGTCTTTGAGGTAGAGGATGCCCCTCAGTCTCCCTAGACAGTTTTATGAAGATGAGGACCCTGGACTGGTGGGACAGCCACAGATCTGCAGAGAGAAAACCCAGGCCTTAACAAGAGTCTATTTCTGCTTTATTGACTATGCCAAAGCCTTTGACTGTGTGGATCACAATAAACTGTGGAAAATTCTGAAAGAGTTGGACAGGGAAGCCTGGTGTGCTGCGATTCATGGGGTCGCAAAGAGTCAGACACAACTGAGCGACTGAACTGAACTGAACTGAACAAGAGTCAAAAAAAGTATTATTAACAGGAGACCTCCAAAACCAGAGGAAGACAAATAGAATTCAGTAAATTCTTAGCCCTGAGAGATCCAGAAGTGCTACTTGTAAGTGGTCCCCTCATTCCATCAGTGTGATCTCAGAGAGGGCAAGGCCTCCCCTAGCAAGATCGGACCCCAGTTCTGCACAGTGGGTAATCTTGACCATAACAGGCCTTAAGGTGAGGACTATCAGTGCTAATGAGAAGATCTCTTCCTCAATGAGGGAGGCTCACAGAGTGGCGCCCCTCCTGACAAGCAGAGATTCTCAGAGCAGTGCCCTGAATCCCCCCACTAGCGACTCAGGGAGGCGAAGGCTTTGTTTGGGTGCTGGAGGACTCAGGTTCATAGATGGAGGAGTCCCAGGATCTGATACACTGCATACGGAGGACCCTGAGAGAGAATCCAGTGACGGATGAATATTGAGCTACCGGGGTTCCCGTAGCACGCTGCCCTTGCCGTCGTCCCTGGGCGACCTCACGTAGGACCGTACGCAGCTCCCCTCCACTTCCGCTTCGAAGGCNGATCTGATACACTGCATACGGAGGACCCTGAGAGAGAATCCAGTGACGGATGAATATTGAGCTACCGGGGTTCCCGTAGCACGCTGCCCTTGCCGTCGTCCCTGGGCGACCTCACGTAGGACCGTACGCAGCTCCCCTCCACTTCCGCTTCGAAGGCGAGAAGCTTGACCGGTGGCCGCAGCGACCGTTTGGCGGAAACTTAGTGTCCAGGACTCGTCCAGAACCAAGGTGAGGACCTGAATGGAGCTGAAGGGACTTTCCCAACCCTCCCAGTAATAAAAGTGACCCATCCACATCCCGCCCCTGTGATATGGCTCTTGTGGGCCCCTCAGTGCTATCGGCTGAATGTGGTCTAGAGTGTCTCAGGCTGTGCGGGTAGGCCCGGATTCTACCCCGGAGGAGGTCTAGGACCTAGATAACGGCCCTGAGGGCTGATGAGCAGTCTTCGACACCGCAAAGGGGCCACACCGAGCGACTCCCCTATACTGGGCGCTAGGAGGACCCTGGTAGAGCTGGCCGACTGTGGTGCCCCCTGGTGTCCACTGGAGCTGGTTTAGGGGAGTGAGAGCCTTGCTCTAACAGAATAAAACCAGTTCAACAAAGAGAGCTAGTCCCCAACATGATTCATGGTTGTGACACTAAGTGAGGATGGGGGATGCTCCCATAAGAAATGGGGCCGCATAAAGCGCCAGCCCTGTTTTCAGGCCTGGGAGAATCAGACGTTTTGACAAGACACTTCCCAGGACATCTCAGGGAAGTGAGAGACCAGGTCAAAGCAGACAGCCTCAGGTTGGCAAGGGAGGGTTTCCGATTTGTGAGTGGTCATGGTGAGAATTTCGGGGGCTGTGGGGATGTAGCACACCATGTCATTCGGACACATCCTCCATGTTGTCATCCCTGGCAGACCTCAAGGATACATGTCGGTTCCCACTGCAGGTTAATGGGGAAGTAAGGGTCTTGGTCTGAGGGCAGTGGTCAGCAGAGAGAGACCTTAGACCCCGTCATGAGTCAAATGTAGAGCTTGGTTGCTTCTGTGTCCTGGCTATTGTAAATAGTGCTGCAGTGAACATTTGAGTACAAGTGTCTTTTTTCATTACTGTTTCCTCAGGATATATGCCCAATAGTGGCATTGTTGGCTCATGTGGTAGGTTCATTCCTAGTTTTTTTATGCAAAGTGAATTAAGTTAGAAAGAGGAAAGCCAGTATCATATATTAATGCATTTATATGGAATCCGGAAAGATGGTACTGATGAACCTATTTGCAGGGCAGCCTGGAGATGCAGACATAGGGAACACACTCGTGGACACAGTGGGGGAAGGAGAGGGAGGGGCAGATTGAGAGAGTAACATTGAAAAGGTACACATTACCATATGGAAAATAGATAACCAGTGGGAATTAGTTTTATGACTCAGGGAGCTCAAAGCCAGTGCTCTGACAGCTTCAGAGGGGTGGGATGGGGTAGGAGGTGGGAGAGAGCTTCGAGATGGAGGGGACATACATTATACCTATGGCTGATTCATACTGATGTGGGGCAGAAGATAACACAATATTGTAAAGATATTATCCTTCCATTAAAAATAAGTTTATTTTTAAAAAGACATATAGAAGAAAAGAGAAGCAAAAAAAAATATTTTAGACTTTGAATTGGGATCTTGGATGGGACCACAGGAACCTCAACCTGCCTGCAACAGCTTCCATTCTTAGAGGACCATGTTTGGTAAGATGAGATCATCTTCACTTCCTTCTGTTGGGACACAGAGTGGTTGGCTTTTACTATCAGACAGGTATCAGTTCAGGAGATAGAGGAGGTTCTCTACCAGGAGCCCAATTGAGGAACCTGAGTGAGGACTCAGAGCATCTGTCCCAACCCTTGGATTTCAGCCCAGGAAATCTCAGGGATGGGCTGTGAGTTTGAACACCTGCTTTACTGTTTTATGCCAAGTCTAGGGGAGGGGAAATGTCTAGTCTGAAGGTGCAGCCACCAGTCAGCAAATGGAGAATAGTGCCTAACGTTTTAAGGAGCCAAAGTAAGGACCATGAATGATGATCCCAGTCAACTCAGGGTAGAAAAGACCCTACTGAGCTCTCAGCACTGGGTATCCCCTGGGAGGGAGGTGGACTGAGGCAGCCCTTCACTTGTTTCTGGATCATGTGGAGGTCTACAGTGTCTGTATCAGAGTAGCAGAGGGAAGGGTGCCCAGGCTCTTCCAGGACTTGACGTAAGAATACTGGAGATGAGCTGAGAGGACCCCACTGCCAGCACCTGCTGTCACCTCAGTAAATCCAAAGCAGGGCTGAGAGGACCCAGAGGAAAAGTAAGGCCGCTGTTCTTCCTCTGTGGGATTGTGTGGGGACAGGCTGACCAGGAAACAGGAGCCTTGTGGGTTCCTAGGGCAGTGTCCTCAAGGACAGCTGCAGAGGCGGCCTTTGATTGAGCCAAGGCAGAATCTCCCTGTTTTAAGGTGCTCATGTCACCTCATTCTCCATTCTCCAGGTGCCCCAACCTCCTGTCTATTGGCCCAGACTCGTGCCTGCGGTCCCTGACCACAGCCATCATGCCTCGTGGGCAGAAGAGTAAACAACGTGCTCGTGAGAAACGTCGCCAGGCTCAGGCTGAGACCCAGGGTCTTCATGATCAGGCTACCACATCAGGGGGAGAAGAGACCACCTCCTCCTCCCCTCCCGATTCAGAGAGCGGTCCCTCAAGCTCGTCTGCTGCTGGCACCTCCAAGGGGCCTCAGGGAGCCCAAGGCGCCACCAGTGCTGCTGCAGGTGCTATACGCAAAAGATCTGGTGTCGGGCGCGCAGCACGCTCGAGATCTGGTGTAGGTGCAGCAGCATCGTCAAGATCGGGTGTAGGTGCCGAGGGCCAAGTTCAGGAAGGTGAAAATTCCTCCCAGGCCTCAGCTGCTGCTGAGAGCTCTCACACAGATCTTCTGACCTGGAAGGCAGAGATGTTGGTGCAGTACATGCTGTTTAAATATAAGATGAGGGAGCTCATTAAGAGTCTCCCCTCCCGATTCAGAGAGCGGTCCCTCAAGCTCGTCTGCTGCTGGCACCTCCAAGGGGCCTCAGGGAGCCCAAGGCACCACCAGTCCTGCTGCAGGTGCTATACGCAAAAGATCTGGTGTCGGGCGCACATCACGCTCGAGATCTGGTGTAGGTGCGGCAGCATCGTCAAGATCGGGTGTAGGTGCCGAGGGCCAAGTTCAGGAAGGTGAAAATTCCTCCCAGGCCTCAGCTGCTGCTGAGAGCTCTGACACAGATCTTCTGACCTGGAAGTCAGAGATGTTGGTGCGGTACATGCTACTTAAGTATAAGATGAGGGAGCGCATTAAGAGATCAGAAATGCTGAAAATTATCCACATAAGGTACAAGGAGCAATTCCCTGAGATCCTCAGCAGGGCCTCTGAGCACATGGAGATGGTGTTTGGCATGGTGCTGAAGGAAGTCAGGCCCAACAGTCACTGCTATACCCTGGTGAGCAACCTAGATCTCAGCGACAGTGAGTCTATGAGAGGGGACTGGGGGCTGCCGAAGAATGGTCTTCTGATGCCCCTGCTGGGTGTCATCTACCTGAATGGCCATCGCGCCTCTGAGGCGGAGATCTGGAAGTTCCTGAATATTCTGGGCATCTATGATGGAAGAAGTCACTTCATCTTTGGAGACACCAGGAAGCTCATCACAGAAGATCTGGTGCGGGAAGAGTATCTGGAATACAACCAGGTGCCCGGCAGCTATCCCCCTCGCTATGAGTTCCTGTGGGGTCCTAAAGCTCTCACAGAAACCAGCAAGACGAAAGTCCTGCAGTTTCTGACCAAGGTCAATGATTTGGTCCCTGATGCCTTACTGCCGCATTATGAGGAGGCTTTGAGGGAGGAGGTAGATAGCACCGGAGCCAGAGCTGCAGCCGGGACCGGCCCTTCTGCCTCGGCCAGTGCTGGCCCTTCTGCCTCGGCTAGCGCTGGCCTTTCTGCATCAGCCAGCTCTGGGCCTTCTGCCTCAGCCAGTGCTGGCCCTTCTGCCTTGTCCAGACGTGGCACTTCTGCTGCAGCCAGGGCTGGCACTTCAGCCTCAGCCAGGCCTTACGTGTCTGCCTTGGCCAGTGCTGGTCCTTTGGCCTCAGCCAGGGCTGCCCCTTCTGCCTCGGCCAGGGCTGGTGCTTCTGCCTCAGCCAATGCCCACTCTAGGGCCACATCCAGCCACTCATCTCGCCCCTAGTGTGGTCTGAAGCCCGTTCTTCAGTTTGTCGTTTGAGAAGCCTGTCAACCTATGTTCCTAATATGCATCAATAACTTGTTGACTTTTTATTCCTCAATTTTCAATTCTTACTTTTTTCAACAAAGTTTATTTTAGGTTCATGATAGAAGTATATGAATTACATGGGTCTCATGCAGTTTGCTGTTTGTCAGATTTAGGATTAAGAGTTTTGTTTTTTGAAATACATATTGGAAATCCTCAAATCGATTTTGTGATCCAGGATGAGAATAACTACACTTTAGGATAAGAATATCCTTAGAAATGTGCAAGACACCACACTAAGAGAGACTCAGAACATAGCTGCATAGAGAGATGGCTGAAAGTTCGTCAATTTTTGGTTTGCTTTACTCTCTGTTTACTTTCCCTTTATGTAAATGTAAAAGATATATACTTTGATCGGATTATACTTTTCAAGAATGTTTGAGAATATAAATTATAGCAAATGATTTATACGTGGTTCTTCTTTTACCCAAACATTAATTGAGCATCTGCTCTTAAGAAAACTTCATGCTTGTACTGGCAATGTTGAGACAAAAAAAAAAAAGCATTGCATGCCTCTGCCCCTGCAGTTATAGTTTCTCAGAGAAGCTGTCATTATTTGGAAGAGGCTGAGTTACTCTCTAAATCAGGAAGAACAAGAAAGAAGCAAGGTAAAGAGGGGGTGGCGAGAACATATTGCTTTGGTTTCATTTAAAGCAGAAGTTTGGCTGATTGGGGAGGTTGGATCTTTTTTTATTTTTTTCAGTTAGAACACTGCATAGTCCCTGACATCTCTTAGATGCCAAAAAAAAAAGCCCAGCTGATGTAACATCTGCTACTAAGTCGCTAAGTCGCTTCAGTCGTGTCCGACTCTGTGTGACCCCACAGATGGCAGCCCATTGGGCTCCGCCATCCCTGGGATTCTCCAGGCAAGAACACTGGAGTGGGTTGCCATTTCCTTCTCCAATGCATGAAAGTGAAAAGTGAAAGTGAAGTCGCTCAGTCGTGTCTGACTCAGCGACCCCATGGACTGCAGCCTACCAGGCTCCTCCGTCCATCGGAGTTTCCAGGCAAGAGTACTGGAGTGGGATGCCATTGCCTTCTCCGGTAACATCTGAGGTCAATATAATCATAGTAATAACTGCCATTGCCCCTAATGTCTCAATAGAGACAGGCGCCGTGCCCAATGCTTTCCATAAATACATATATTCCTCCAGTCCTACCAGACAGAGCTTATCAAACTCACTTCACAGTGGAGAGCCCGAGGTTTAGAGAGTTAGTTTGGTTTTGTGCCGAAATACTGAAGGCTGGTAAATGACAGAGCTGGGACTAGACTCCTGCCCTAAACTACTTTAACACTCATACTATTCTTCTCTCCCCACCCTGAGACATGCCCTTGTCTTTTTTTTAAACAAGTACTTTTGACATTTCATATCCTTTTCCTTATTTGGCTGTGCTGAATCTTAATTTTGGCACGTGGGGTTTACTTCCCCGACCAGGGATTGAACCTGGGCCCCCTGCATTGGGAGCCTGGGGTACGAGCCACTGGACCACCAGGAAAGTCCCCACCCTGCATCTTTTATTTCAGTGTTTTTCTCAGTACTTCACCATTTGTCCTAGATGATAAAAGAATGCCCTTGTGCTCAAGCTCCTGGATTGGAATGTGTAGCCAGAGCAGTAAGAATACCAGATCTACTTAACAAAAAATAGGTATACCTTATTCATTACTCACAGATAAAGAGACAATATTCCGTGCCAACGTAAGCATGTACATTGGCCATATTAGATAACCTCTGAAGACCAAGGGCTCTCCAGTATCATGCTTACAGTCTCTTTGCCTGTAGAAAGTAAATCTATCAGAATAGAAATGACATGAAAACTTTCACCTGGCTGATGAGATAGATTGATGTACCTTTTTTTTTCTTTTTTCCCTGACGGGCTACCACCTCTCCTGGGCCTCCTTGGGCTATAGCTTGTCCATCTCCCAACACTCCTGGGACAGGGACCCATTCACTCTCCGTAGCCCTGCAGATCAAACACGGCTCAAGAGTTTGCAGAGATGTGGAATTTCCCCAGAAGCCTTTAATCCAAGACACAGCAAGATGAGGACCCCATGTAGGAGGACTGAGGAGAGCAACACCCCAGAATGTGGGGTGGGGGTCACTGGGACAGCACTCTCGTCTGCTCTCAGCCACAGAGGATCTCAGATCTGTTAGGCTAAGCATGCCTCGCTTATTTTTCAGGCTTCTCAGAAACTTGGTCTTGGGGCAGAGTTCTGAGGTTGGATAGGAGAGAGGGTCAATCTCAGAAATGATGGTGATAAACCTGAATGAGGGTGATAGACCCAGCCACAACAGTAGCAACCCGTCAAGACGCGTCCTCATTGGCAATCCCATGAAGTCCAGAACAATCCAGGCTGCTGTGGCTAACATTTTCAACTCAGGTCCCAGGAAGGTGGGGACTTTGGGAATCAGCAGAGTCCTCAGCCTCAGATCAGCAGGGAATAGAACCCCAGGAAGGGTGCAGAGTCAAACTGAAGACCCAGGGTGTGGATATGGAAGCCCCTCAACCCCAGCCGACAGGGCTACACTTAGTCCCTCCTCTCCAGTTAGCCCTGGGAAGCATAGGTGAGTGCTGGCCAGCTCAAGGGCCCCCTGACTTCTGACTGGAGGCTGTCAAGGAGATGTGGATCTTGGTTTATAGGCTGGCTCTTCATCAGAGAGTGGAAATCCCAGGCATGATATTTGCACAGTCCTGTATATATGAGGAGTGTGGCAGCCAACTACCCCGTTACAGATAAATTCTTAGAAAGTCCTGCAAATATAATGGGCCCTGGGAGGGAAGAGGCATGGCCTTCAGAGTAAGTGTATCCCTTATTTCCTGAAGGCGAATGGCTTCAGGGCGTTAAAGTCCTTGGACTAATGGAGGGAGCCTCTATCAGCTGAGGAAGGGTACCCAGTTCCTAACAGGAGTCAACTGACGATACTGACCGACAGCGAAGGAGCCCTCCCAGAAAGAAGGGGGCTACAGAGGGCAGTGACCCTGTTAGGTCTTAGACTGTGCCCCTTAGGCCTGGTGACATGGTGAGTCCTGCTCGCTTCCTTCCAGAACATCTATCTCATGGAGGTAAGGAACCTCATCCTGATCAAAGGGAGCAGCCACAGCTCAACAGAAGTATGATTTCCAGATTGTGCCAGAAGCCAAGGTAAGGACCCTGATGACTGAAAAGACCACCCACCTCAAAACAATGGGGCAGAACATACTCCTTCCACTACTGTTTGCCTCAGTAGTGGAAGACCACAGGCTGTGGTGGCCCGACGAGGCAAATTCCACCACTTCCTTGAGGGTCTCAGGGAATTGGGGGCTTGAGGGGAGAAGCCTTAAGGTAAGTCAGTGAATATTTCCAGGTTGTAAATATTTCAAGGTTATTTGTAAGTCAGGGTGAGGATGGTAAAGAATGTGGGAACACACATACCAGGATGGCCACATAGAATCCTCCCTACTATCAGGCTAGAAGGTCCCAGGCAGAGTTGTCAGCCCAAGGGACCCTTCAGTTCTGACCAAGGAGTAGCAGGAAAGTTAGGGTTTTGGTCTGACGGTGGTGGTCCCATGTCAACAGAGGGGGGATCTTAGGCTTGGCTGAGAGTCAAATTTGGGACCCCGATTTGGAACGCTGATTTGGGGCCCTGAGAGGAACTGTCTGTCATCCTCAACCAGCTTCCAGAGCTTTCATCCTATGAGACTATGGGCAGGGGTAGCTAGATAAGGCCACCCTTATTTCCTCCTCCAGGCTCACAGGGAGGTATGGGTCTTACTATGAGGAGATAAGCCTCAGGTCCAGAAGGAGGGGATTCCCCAGGCCCCACCAGAAGTCAAACTGTGGAGCCCAAGTGGAGACTGAGGGGTCTACCCATCCCTGAATAGGGACAAAGCGTGTCATGCCCTACCCTGTGATACCAGTTCTAGAAAGCTCAGGGGAGGGCTGTCAGGCAAGGCTCTCCCTCACTTCTTTATATCAGACCTTCTTTTTGTCATTGTTGAATCACTAAGTCATGCCTGACTCTTTTTTGACTCATGGACTGTTTTTTGACTCATGGACTGTAGCCCCCGAGGCTCCTCTGTCCATGAGATGCTTCAGGGCAAAACTGGAGTGGGTTGCCATCTCCTCCTCCAGGGAATCTCCCCAACCCAGGGACTGATTTAGGTCTCCTGCAGCTCCTGTATGTACCACAGGCACATACTTTACTGCTGAGCCACTGGAGTGGCCCTATTTCAGGCCTAAGGGAGGTCAGATCTTTGCTGGAAAGTGCAGCCACCAGTCATGAGAAAGGAGGGATATGGTGCCTTCCAGGCACTGTGGCAGATGCTTTACAATTACCACCACATGGCACCAGTCCTTCCAGACAGGGCTTGTCAAACTCACTTCACAGATAAAGAGCCTGAGGCGCTCTCAGAGAGTTTAATGACCTGACAAACTTCCCATGGCTGGTAAGTGGCAAGGATGGTGGTAGGCCCTTGAGTTGAGTTAGTCTAAAGCCCACCCTCTCACTCCTGCAAGCCTGAGCAGACCTTGTGCCCTTAATTCCCTTTTTATTTTCATTACTGAGAAATGTATCGGAAGCAATAAGAAGAAGGACTCTCAGGTCAAACTATTATAATACATAGCTAGAGCAATAATAATAATAAAACTAAAATTGGTTTATAGGCTGGCTCTTCATCAGAGAGTGGAAATCCCAGGCATGATATTTGCACAGTCCTGTATGTATGAGGAGTGTGGCAGCCAACTACCCCGTTACAGATAAATTCTTAGAAAGTCCTGCAAATGTAATGGGCCCTGGGAGGGAAGGGGCAGGGCTTTCAGAGTAAGTCTATCCCTTATTTCCTAAAGGCGAATGGCTTCAGGGCGTTAAAGTCCTTGGACTAATGGAGGGGAGGAAGCCTCTATCAGCTGAGGAAGGGTACCCAGTTCCTAACAGGAATCAACTGACGATACTGACCGACAGCGAAGGAGTCCTCCCAGAAAGAAGGGGGCTACAGAGGGCAGTGACCCTGTTAGGCCTTAGACTGTGCCCCTTAGGCCTGGTGACATGGTGAGTCCTGCTCGCTTCCTTCCAGAACATCTCATGGAGGTAAGGAACCTCATCCTGATCAAAGGGAGCAGCCACAGCTCAACAGAAGTATGATTTCCAGATTGTGCTCATGCCTCGCTTATTTTTCAGGCTTCTCAGAAACTTGGTCTTGGGGCAGAGTTCTGAGGTTGGATAGGAGAGAGGGTCAGTCTCTCAGAAATGATGGTGATAAACCTGAATGGGGGTGATAGACCCAGCCACAACAGTAGCAACCCATCAAGACCCGTCCTCATTGGCAATCCCATGAAGTCCAGAACCTTCCAGGCTGCTGTGGCTAACATTTTCAACTCAGGTCCCAGGAAGGTGGGGACATTGGGAATCAGCAGAGTCCTCAGCCTCAGATCAGCAGAGAATAGAGCCCCAGGAAGGGTGCAGAGTCAAATTGAAGACCCAGGGTGTGGATATGGAAGCCCCTCAATCCCAGCTGACAGGGCTACACTTAGTCCCTCCTGTCCAGTTAGCCCTGGGAAGCACAGGTAAGTGCTGGCCAGCTCAAGGGCCCCCTGACTTCTGACTAGAGGCTGTCAAGGAGATGTGGACCTTGTCCAAAAAATGCACATAGCTTAATTTACAAATGTAAGACAGTTGCAATAGTAACAAAGACTACTTTCCCAGCTGACAGGGCTACACTTAGTCCCTCCTGTCCAGTTAGCCCTGGGAAGCACAGGTAAGTGCTGGCCAGCTCAAGGGCCCCCTGACTTCTGACTAGAGGCTGTCAAGGAGATGTGGACCTTGTCCAAAAAATGCACATAGCTTAATTTACAAATGTAAGACAGTTGCAATAGTAACAAAGACTACTGATCAGAGCACCATAAGAAATAAAATAAGGAAAGAGTTTAAAATATTTAAAGAATTAACAATATGTGGAACAGGGATGGTTTATAGGCTGGCTCTTCATCAGAGAGTGGAAATCCCAGGCATGATATTTGCACAGTCCTGTATGTATGAGGAGTGTTGCAGCCAACTACCCTGTTACAGATAAATTCTTAGAAAGTCCTGCAAATGTAATGGGCCCTGGGAGGGAAGAGGCAGGGCCTTCAGAGTAAGTGTATCCCTTATTTCCTGAAGGCGAATGGTTTCAGGGCGTTAAAGTCCTTGGACTAATGGAGGGAGCCTGTATCAGCTGAGGAAGGGTACCCAGTTCCTAACAGGAGTCAACTGATGATACTGACCGACAGCGAAGGACCCCTCCCAGAAAGGAGGGGGCTACAGAGGGCACTGTCCCTGTTAGGCCTTAGACTGTGCCCCTTAGGCCTGGTGACATGGGGAGTCCTGCTCGCTTCCTTCCAGGACATCTCATGGAGGTAAGGAACCTCATCCTGATCAGAGGGAGCAGCCACAGCTCAACAGAAGTATGATTTCCAGATTGTGCCAGAAGCCAAGGTAAGGACCCTGATGACCGAAAAGACCACCCACCTCAAACAATGGGGCAGAACATACTCCTTCCACTACTGTTTGCCTCAGTAGTGGAAGACCACAGGCTGTGGTGGCCCGATGAGGCAAATTCCACCTCTTCCTTGAGGGTCTCAGGGAATTGGGGGCTTGAGGGGAGAAGCCTTAAGGTAAGTCAGTGAATATTTCCAGGCTGTAAATATTTCAAGGTTATTTGTAAGTCAGGGTGAGGATGGTAAAGAATGTGGGAACACACATACCAGGATGGCCACATAGAATCCTCCCTACTATCAGGCTAGAAGGTCCCAGGCAGAGTTGTCAGCCCAAGGGACCCTTCAGTTCTGACCAAGGAGTAGCAGGAAAGTTAGGGTTTTGGTCTGACGGTGGTGGTCCCATGTCAACAGAGGGGGGGATCTTGGGCTTGGCTGAGAGTCAAATTTGGGACCCCGATTTGGAACGCTGATTTGGGGCCCTGAGAGGAACTGTCTGTCATCCTCAACCAGCTTCCAGAGCTTTCATCCTTGTGAGACTATGGGCAGGGGTAGCTAGATAAGGCCACCCTTATTTCCTCCTCCAGGCTCACAGGGAGGTATGGGTCTTACTATGAGGAGATAAGCCTCAGGTCCAGAAGGAGGGGATTCCCCAGGCCCCACCAGAAGTCAAACTGTGGAGCCCAAGTGGAGACTGAGGGGTCTACCCATCCCTGAATAGGGACAAAGCGTGTCATGCCCTACCCTGTGATACCAGTTCTAGAAAGCTCAGGGGAGGGCTGTCAGGCAAGGCTCTCCCTGACTTCTTTATATCAGACCTTCTTTTTGTCATTGTTGAATCACTAAGTCGTGCCTGACTCTCTTTTGACTCATGGACTGTAGCCCCCGAGGCTCCTCTGTCCATGAGATGCTTCAGGGCAAAACTGGAGTGGGTTGCCATCTCCTCCTCCAGGGAATCTCCCCAACCCAGGGACTGATTTAGGTCTCCTGCAGCTCCTGTATGTACCACAGGCACATACTTTACTGCTGAGCCACTGGAGTGGCCCTATTTCAGGCCTAAGGGAGGTCAGATCTTTGCTGGAAAGTGCAGCCACCAGTCATGAGAAAGGAGGGATATGGTGCCTTCCAGGCACTGTGGCAGATGCTTTACAATTACCACCACATGGCACCAGTCCTTCCAGACAGGGCTTGTCAAACTCACTTCACAGATAAAGAGCCTGAGGCGCTCTCAGAGAGTTTAATGACCTGACAAACTTCCCATGGCTGGTAAGTGGCAAGGATGGTCGTAGGCCCTTGAGTTGAGTTAGTCTAAAGCCCACCCTCTCACTCCTGCAAGCCTGAGCTGACCTTGTGCCCTTAATTCCCTTTTTATTTTCATTACTGAGAAATGTATCGGAAGCAATAAGAAGAAGGACTCTCAGGTCAAACTATTATAATACATAGCTAGAGCAATAATAATAATAAAACTAAAATGTGCCATATGAAGAGAAGAAACAAAGCAATAACGTTTGCTGACAATAGGATCATCTGTCCATATATATGAGGTCTTGGATAAGCTTAAAAGATGTGAAAGCTTTAAAGTTACACGTAAGCTCAAAAGATCAGGATTCAAAAACAAGTCATCTCAGAGCCATTTCTTTGTATAAAGAAATATCTATTGGACATAAAATACAAAGTTTCTTTATTCGAACATAAGTTGCCTGTGAAGTCTGGCTGAAGGCGAGAAGGGACAGGTTACCATGTTTGTTTTCTCTCAGGGGTCTCTACCTGGGCCCTCTTACTTATGCCATGGATTTCCCCTCTCTCATCCCTCCTAGGACGGGACTCCTTCTCTGCCACACTTGCAGTAAGGAAACTGCTTGGGGCTTTTCAGGGATGTGACATTTCCCAAGAAGCCATTTATCAAAGGGGCAAGGGCCTATAGGAAGATAGCCATGCATCTGGACTGAGGAAAGCAATACCCCCAGAATATTAGGTATAAGAAGGCTCCAGGCAGAGCTCTCAAGCTGAACATCTCGCTCACAGTACAGTTGTCAGGGGCTTGAGACCTTTGGTCTAAGGAGGGCAATCTCAGGTCAGAGAAGGAATTGGCAGATATATATGTGAAGCTCCTTAAAGAGAACTGAAAGAAATAGCCACCCAGAACCACTGGGGTTCTGTAGCGTCCACTTCCTGCTGTCAGCCCTGGGAGGTCCTGAAGTCCATCATCGGATGAGGAAGGGAGAGGCCTCGAGAGCTGAGAGAGACAGAGCGCTACTGCCGTGGGCGGGGCACGTTCCAGAGCCAAGTCCTCCAGCTCCTCCCACATAGTGACATGCAGGGCAGATCCTTCATCTTGAGGTTGAAAAGAGAAGTAAGTATTCCAAGTAACTGAGAGCCAAGGTGGAGCTGAAGGGAACATATTTCATGTCTTTGTTTGTTCTTGCTTGACCTCAGTAAGTGGGAGATGTATCTTTTTCTGTTTAGGGCTTTCTTTTTCTTTTTTGTTACTCTTAAAATACTCTTCCTTGTAACTGAAAGTTTGTTTGACTTCCATATCTATGTTTATGAACAAACTATATCCCATTTCTTGCTGTATTTCAGTGTAAGTATAAAGGTTTTGGCATTTTGTATAATGAATCAAATCCTTGAATCTCCTTTTGTGGTTCAGAACAAGATTCTTACATCATACTCAAAAAAATCGATTCAAGACTTTAAAATGAGGCCAGAAATTGTAAAATTCTTAGAAGAAAACCTAGGGGAAAGCTCCTTGTCATTGGTCATGGCAATGTTTTGTGTTTTCTTGTTTTTAATTTGACAACAGAAAGGCAGACAAGAAAAAGAAAAATCAATGGGGCTACATCAAATTAAAAAGATTCTGTAGAGCAATGGAAACAATCAACAAAATGGAAAGGTGAACTAGAAAAAGTTTGTAAGCCATATAGCTGATAAGTTAATATCTAAATTATGAAAGGAACTCATACAACTCAGTTACAGACTAATTAATTAGAAATAACTAAAAAATGAGCAAAGAACCTAAATATTTCCTAAGGAAGACATAGAAATGGCCAACAGCTATGTGAAAAGGGGCTCAGCATCACTAGTCATCAGTGAGATGGTAATCCAGACCACAATAGCAGATCACCTCATCCCTGTTGGGAGAGCTATTATCAAAGAGCCAAGTGCTAAGAAGTGTTGGCAAGGGTGTTGAGAAAAGGGAGGCTTTGCCCACAGTTGCTGGGAATATAAATTGGCACAGCCACTATGGAAAACAGTGTGGAGGCTCCTCAGAAAATCACAACTGTAGCTATCGTGCGATGCAGCATCGCCACTTCCTTGTATGCAGTCGACCCTTGAACAACACAAGACTGAATGTGCAGGGCCACTTGTAGATGAATTGTTTTCAATGAATACATGGGAAAACTATTCCGAGATTTGAGATGACTTGAAAACACAGGGGACGCGCTAGCCAAGAAATATAAAAAATTAAGGAAAAGGTGTCATGAATGCATAAAATTTATGTAGATACTAGTCTATTTTATCACTTAATGCCATAAAATATACACAAATATGAAAAGGTTAAATTTATTAAAAGTTGTGCACAGAAACACAGACACACACACACACACACTTGTGGACCATGAATAGCACTGTTCATCTCCAATGAGCAGTTTCTGTAGTAAACTGTGATCTCAAAAAAAAAAAATGATCACCAATGGTTCTCAGGAATTTCTCACTGTGTTTAGTACGATACCGTAAACCTTGAATAACACCATTGAACTCATATGAAGTGCCGCTAGTGGTGCTGGAAGTGCTCTCAAGAAACAGAAGTCATGACATTATATGAAAAAGTTGAATTACTTGTTGTGTACCACACTTTGGGTCTTCAGTCATGGCTGCCACCATTCCAAGATGACATACTCCTTTCCCTATTTGGAACCAGTCTGTTGTTCCATGACCAGTTCTAACTGTTGCTTCCTGACCTGNATGACATTATATGAAAAAGTTGAATTACTTGTTGTGTACCACACTTTGGGTCTTCAGTCATGGCTGCCACCATTCCAAGATGACATACTCCTTTCCCTATTTGGAACCAGTCTGTTGTTCCATGACCAGTTCTAACTGTTGCTTCCTGACCTGCGTACAGATTTCTCAAGAGGCAGGTCAGATGGTCTGGTATTCCCATCTCTTTCAGAATTTTCCACAGTTTGTGGTGATTCACACAGTCAAAGGCTTTGGCATAGTCAATAAAGCAGAAATAGATGTTTTTCTGGAACTCTCTTGCTTTTTTGAGAATCCAATAGGTGAAGTCGCTCAGTCGTGTCCGACTCTTTGCGACCCCGTGGACTGTAACCTACTAGGCTTCTCCATCCATGGGATTCTCCAGGCAAGAATACTGGAGTGGGTTGCCATTTCCTTCTCCAGGGGATCTCCCAATGGATGCTGGCAATTTGATCTCTGATTCCTCTGCCTTTTCTAAAACCAGCTTGAACATCTGGAAGTTCATGGTTCCCATATTGTTGAAGCCTGGCTTGGAGAATTTTGAGCATTACTTTACTAGTGTGTGAGATGAGTGCAATTGCGCAGTAGTTTGAGCACTCTTTGGCATTGCCTTTCTTTGGGATTTGGAATGAAAACTGACCTTTTCAGTCCTGTGGCTGTCTAGGTTGATCAAAGCTTTTCTTCCAAGGAGCAAGCATCTTTTAATTTCATGGCTGCAGTCATCATCTGCAGGGATTTTGAGGCCAAAAAAAATAAAGTCTCTCACGGTTTCCATCATTTCCCCATCCATTTGTCACGATGTGATAGTATCATGCCATCTGCAAACAGTGCGAGTTTTATTTCTTTTTCAACTTGAATTCCTTTTATATCTTCTCTACTCTGATTGCCACAGCTAGGGCTTCTAAAATCGTGTTGAGTAAAAGTGGAGACAGTGGACATCGTTGAGATTTTCACATTAAGTGAAGTTAGACATAGACAAATATCACTCATATGTGGAATATAATTTTAAAAAATGATACAAAGGAACTTATTTAAAAAGTAGAAGCAGACTGAACAGGTATAACAAATGAACTTATGGTTACCAAAGAGCAAATGAGGCAGGGAGCAATAAATCCAAAGCTTGAGATGAACATATACACATACTGTATATAAGGTAGATGGCCAACAAGTATCTACTCTATAGATCAGGAAACTCAATATTCTATGATAACTTATATGACAAAATATTCTTTAAATGAATGGATATACATATATATATCACGGAATCACTTTGCAGTACACCTGCAACTAATACAACATTGTAAATCAACTGTACACCAAGAAAATTTTAGAAAAGAAAATCACTGAGTAAACAGATCTGTCTGGACAGGTTTTAATGCAGATGAAAGTCCCCTATTCTGGGGGAAAATGCCACAAAGTACATGCATTGGTAAGGAAGGGAAGTGAACTCCAGGATTTGAGACAGAATGAGATAGGCTAATTCTATGATTTTGTGCAAATGCCTTCAGGTTTTTGTGCAAATGATCAGGACTCCCCTTGCCTATAGAGCTGCTAACCCTGAGCCTTCAAGGGAAACGATAAACACCATCTGTCAGTCTTTTGCTTGTACAACGAGAAGGCCGGACAGCAGGAACCTTTGCGGGGACTGGTGTCATCAGTGCTTCATCCCTGAATTCAGGAAGTACCTTGCTGGTTACTGACTGCCTTTTAAAATTCTTTTGATATTGGACATTGCCTTGGCCACCCAGAACCCCGTGAGTTCAACACTGAAGGTGTCAAAGTGTCTCCTTTTCCCTAAACACATCTCTAAGTCAGCCTATAGGTCAGAGGGTCAAAGGGACCTTTAAGGGTCATTACAACATGGTACTCTGTGGAAATGATTGTCAGTGCTATGGAAGAGAACCCTGATAGAACATCATGAAGTCTGAAAGGATTACACGACTGAAGATGCAATTGTTGTCTCTCTCTCTCTCTCTCTCTCTCTCACACACACACACACACACACACACACACACACACACACACACACAAAGCCCATGAAAGCCCAAACAATAAATTCCTGCT
>SJYT01065297.1:17422-125099 GCA_006410635.1 Cephalophus harveyi | reverse complement strand
GTTGGTGCTTCTAAAGTCCACATGGTTCAAGGGTCAATTGTACATCCAAAGGAAGTGAAGTCAGTATCTCAAAGAGACATCTTCACTCCTGTGTTCATTGCACCATTAGTTACAATAGCCAAGATACGGTAACAACCCAAAATCTACCAACAGATAAATGGATAAAGAACATGTGGTAGACACAGACAATGGGGTATAATTTCACCTTAAAAATTAAAGAAATCTTGTTATATGGGACAACATGGAGAGACCACAGGGACATTATTCTAAATGAAATAAGCCAGTCTCCGAAGGACAAATGCTGCCTGGTTTCACTTATATGAGGTATCTAAAGGTTTTAAACACATAGAGACACAGAAGGGCCACGGGAGGGAGAAATGGGCAGTTGCTTTTCACTTGATATAATGTTTCAGTTATTCATTGAATAAATTTCAGAAATCTGCTGTGCAACATTGTGCCTATATTTAACAGTACTGTATTGTGTGCCTAAAATTTTGAGAGTAGATTTGATGTTAAATGTTTTTACCACAACAATAATTTGACGAGTTGATTGTTTCGCTCTCTCTCCAGTAGAGAGTAAGCTGAGTAAGTGCATGCATTTAGAAAACAGAACTCTTTTACACTGTTAATGAGAATGTCAATGGGTGAAACCACTGTGGAAAACAGTATTGAGGCTTCTCAAAACATTAAAAATCGAATTGTGAGATGATTCAGCAAAGCCACTTCTGGGTATCTATCCAAAGGAGTTAAAATTAGACTCTCCAAGAGATATCAGCATTCCCATATTTGTTGCAGCATTATTCACAATAATCAATACAGGGAAAGAGCCTGAATGTCCTTTGAGGAATGAATGGATAAATATAGGCTATATATAGCGCCTATATTTATCCATTCATTATATATATATATATATATATAAAATGGAGTGTTGTCTGTGTGTGTCCTCAGTCACTCAGTTTTTAAAATTAGACTCTCCAAGAGATATCAGCATTCCCATATTTGTTGCAGCATTATTCACAATAATCAATACAGGGAAAGAGCCTGAATGTCCTTTGAGGAATGAATGGATAAATATAGGCTATATATAGCGCCTATATTTATCCATTCATTATATATATATATATATATATAAAATGGAGTGTTGTCTGTGTGTGTCCTCAGTCACTCAGTTGTGTCTGACTCTTTTTCGACCCCATGGAATGTAGCCTGCCAAGCTCCTCTGACCATGGGGTTTTCCAGGCAAGAATACTAGAGTGGGTTGCTATTTCCTCTTCCAGGGGATCTTCCCAATCCAGGGACTGAACCTGAGTCTCCTGTGTGTCCTNTGTTGTCTGTGTGTGTCCTCAGTCACTCAGTTGTGTCTGACTCTTTTTCGACCCCATGGAATGTAGCCTGCCAAGCTCCTCTGACCATGGGATTTTCCAGGCAAGAATACTATAATGGGTTGCTATTTCCTCCTCCAGGGGATCTTCCCAATCCAGGGATTGAACCTGAGTCTCCTGTGTGTCCTGCATTGGCAGGTGGATTATTTACCTGAGCTCCCTGGCAAGCTTATAATGGAGTATTACTCAACCTTAAAAAGAAGGAAACTTTTTCATTTGCAATAACAGAGATGACCTAGAAGACATGGTGCTAAGTGAAATAAGCCAGACACAGAATGACAAATTCATGATACCACTTAAATGAGGAATCTAAAACAGGCAAACTGATAGAAGCAGGGTAGAATGGTGATTGCCAGGGCCTGGGAGGAGGCGTAATGAGCAAGTGATTGTCAAAGGACACATATTTTTGGTTATGCAAGATGAATGATTTCTAGAAATGTAATGTGTAGCATAGAGCCTATAGTTAACAATTCCATATTGGATACTTAAAGTTTTGCTAAAAGGATAGATGTTATGTTAATTGTCCTTGCTCCTCCTCACCTCCACAAAAATAAATGAGTAAATCAATAAAGAGTGTAGGAGGAAACTTTTGGAGGTAATGGACACGTTTATGGCCTAGATTGCAGCAGTAGTTCAGAAGTGTTTCCATATTGGATACTTAAAGTTTTGCTAAAAGGATAGATGTTATGTTAATTGTCCTTGCTCCTCCTCACCTCCACAAAAGTAAATGAGTAAATCAATAAAGAGTGTAGGAGGAAACTTTTGGAGGTAATGGACACGTTTATGGCCTAGATTGCAGCAGTAGTTCAGAAGTGTATATTTATTTCCAAACATCGAGTTGTATACATTAAATGAGTACAGCTTTTTTATATGATAATCATATCTCAATAAAGTGTTTTTTTTTTTTAAAGAGAGCAGATATTTGGTCTCATTTGGGGTTGTAGTCTGAGCATAATGCAGAGTGTACAGTAGGCACTTTATATTTAATCAATAACGGCTGAAAGAAAGATTAAATGAGTAAATCAATAAAGAGTGTAGGAGGAAACTTTTGGAGGTAATGGACACGTTTATGGCCTAGATTGTAGCGGTAGTTCAGAAGTGTATATTTATTTCCAAACATCGAGTTGTATACATTAAATGAGTACAGCTCTTTTATATGATAATCATATCTCAATAAAGTGTTTTTTTTTTAAAGAGAGCAGATATTTGGTCTTATTTGGGGTTGTAGTCTGAGCATAATGCAGAGTGTACAGTAGGCACTTTATATTTAATCAATAACGGCTGAAAGAAAGAGTATAAATAATGAAAAGATTGTTAATTTTTGGTTTACCTAACTCCTTCTTGTGCTTTTTCTTCTAAAAATTAAACTTATATGCTTGCATTTGCTTATATTAGTTAGAAATGTAAGATAAATTCTAATGGATTAGGCCACACCCTTATTCTCTTGTTTATTTCCCAATTATTATTTGAGAAGGAGCTCTTTTTTTTTCTCTTGGCTGTGAAGCATGCTGGACCATCCCCAACCAGGGATCGAACCCACCCATGCCCCCTGCATTGGGAGCAGGGAGCCTTAAACACTGGACCAACAGGGAAGCTCTGAAAACGAGCTTTTTGGTAGGCTTACTAGTACTGTGGATGCTTTTTTAAAAACTGGAACAACAGCAACCTCCAAAACAAGATCTAGCCCCTGTCCATTGAATTTTAGAGTCTAGGAGGTACTATTATATGAAAAGATGGTGAGATACTCTCTATGAGCAAAAGCAGGGGTCTCCAAACTTCAGGCCTCCAACCAGTACCTCCTGTGAGATCAGCAGCGGCATTTAGATTAGAAATAAAATTCACAATAAATGTAATGTGCTTGAATTATCCCAAAAGCATCCCCCAATATGAAAAGATGGTGAGATACTCTCTATGAGCAAAAGCAGGGGTCTCCAAACTTCAGGCCTCCAACCAGTACCTCCTGTGAGATCAGCAGCGGCATTTAGATTAGAAATAAAATTCACAATAAATGTAATGTGCTTGAATTATCCCAAAAGCATCCCCCATTCCCAGTCTGTGGAAAAATTGTCTTCTACAAAACCAGTCCCTGGTGCCAAAAAGGTTGGGGACTGCTGAGAGAACAAGTCAAAAGCAGGGGTAAGGAGGGCAGGCAGTTGGAGTTGAAAGCAAGTGTAAATGGCCTGCAGTGAGGCAGTGTGGAGCCTTGTTGTTGTTCAGTTATTAAGTCATGTCCCAGTCTTTGTGACCCCATGGACTGCAGCTCACCAGGCCTCCCTGCCCTTCACTATCTCCCGGAGTTTTCTGAAACTCAAGTGCATTGTCAGTGATGCCATTGAACCATCTTGTCCTCTGTTGTCCCCTTGTACTCTTACCCCAAATCTTTCTTCCTAGCATCAGGGTCTTTTCCAATGAGTTGGCTCTTTGCATCAGGTGGCCAAAGTATTGGAGCTTCAACTTCAGCATCAGACCTTCCAATGAATATTCAGGGTTGATTCCTTGAGGATGGACTGGCTTGATCTCCTTGCTGTCCAAGGGACTCTCAAGAGTCTTCTCCAAGACCACAGTTAGAAAGCATCAATTCTTCGACACGGCTTCCTTTATAGTGCAACTCTCACATTTGTACATGACTACTGGAAAAACCATAGATGTGACTAAAGGGACCTTTGTCGGCAAAATGATGTCTCTGTTTTTTAATACAATGGCTAGGTTTGGAGCTTTAGGAAGATGCAGAGCCTTCAGTGAGAAGTCATTTTAATTGAAGTTGTCTCGTGGGCTAGAGAAACAGTGGGAGTGGTGGGCATGGTGAGATTCTCAGATGGAGGGCCTCTGCTACTGCTGCTAAGTCACTTCAGTCGTGTCCGACTCCGTGCGACCCCATAGACGTCAGCCCACCAGGCTCCCCCATCCCTGGGATTCTCCAGGCAAGAACACTGGAATGGGTTGCCATTTCCTTCTCCAATGCATGAAAGTGAAAAGTGAAAGTGAAGTCACTCAGTCGTGTCCGACCTAGCGAACCCATGGGCTGCAGCCTACCAGTCTCCTCCGTCCATGGGATTTTCCAGGCAAGAGTACTGGAGTGGGGTGCCATTGCCTTCTTCATGGAGGGCCTCAGAGAGTCCAAAGACTCCTGCAATGGTGACCTTTACCCTGGGTTGAGGGAACCAGAGACCAATTAAAATAAATAAATTAAAAAAAAAAAAAGAAAAAAGAAAGTACTCGATTATTTTTATCTTGTGTGTAATTGGGCAAATTCTCGGCAAGTTCTAGATTTTTTGTTGGTACTTAAATACGTGGGAATATTGGTTATTTAGATGAAATGGTAGCTAGGAGGGAAGATACTGCTGCTGCTGCTACTGCTAAGTCGCTTCAGTCATGTCTGACTCTGTGCAACCCCAGAGATGGCAGCCTAACAGGCTCCCCCACCCCTGGGATTCTCCAGGCAAGAACTGACCCCATAGACGGCAGCCCACCAGGCTCCCCCATCCCTGCGATTCTCCAGGCAAGAACACTGGAGTGGGGTGCCATTGCCTTCTCCGTGGAGGGCCTCAGAGAGTCCAAAGACTCCTGCAATGGTGACCTTTACCCTGGGTTGAGGGAGCCAGAGACCAATTAAAATAAATTAATTTAAAAAAAAAGAAAAAAGAAAGTACTCGATTATTTTTATCTTGTGTGTAATTGGGCAAATTCTCGGCAAGTTCTAGATTTTTTGTTGGTACTTAAATACGTGGGAATATTGGTTATTTAGATGAAATGGTAGCTAGGAGGGAAGATACTGCTGCTGCTGCTACTGCTAAGTCGCTTCAGTCATGTCTGACTCTGTGCAACCCCAGAGATGGCAGCCTAACAGGCTCCCCCACCCCTGGGATTCTCCAGGCAAGAACACTGGCGTGGGTTGCCATTTCCTTCTCCAGTGCATGAAAGTGAAAAGTGAAAGTGAAGTCGCTCAGTCGTGTCCGACTCCTAGCGACCCCATGGGCTGCAGCCTACCAGGCTCCTCCGTCTATGGGATTTTCCAGGCAAGAGTACTGGAGTGGGGTGCCATGTCCTTGGAGGGAAGATACTGGTCAATGACAAAAATTCTAAGAACTTTGAGTTGTTTCCAACTGGGAAAGATTCTACCTCAAGCACATTCTATGTTACATCCTCTGGTGTGACTGTTACACGATTGTCCTTGCTAGGTAACATTTTAATTCACTGTGATTTTCTTTGTCTTGGAGTTTGGTTAATGTGCTGGAGTTCAGGAGGCTAGTGAAACAGCATGTGAAACAATTGACCAGCTTAAACTGCTTTTGCCTCCTCAAAGAGATTGTTGATTAATCACACCTTGAGTCATTTTACAAGAAAGAACTGCATGTGTCCAGGAAGGAACACATGACCTCAGGATGACCCCGGAGCCAAGATCCTCAATCGGCGGGGGAACTCGGAGAATACAAATGTTGCCCCAAGGGCCATTGCAAAATGAGAAGTCCTTCAATAAGGAAAGCCTGGCTTCCTGTAACCTGAGTAGCTGAAACGGACTAATTGAAGACTAGCCAATTAGCTTCCAAGTTAGAAATTCCCGTGATCCCCTAGATTTCACCCAGGCTGCTGGATTGAAGAGAGATTTGATCCCTTGCCTCCTGCTTTGGTCGGCCTTGCAGTAAAGCTCTTTTCTCAAAAGCTCTTGCCATAAGTATTGGCTTCTGTGCACATCTGTCAGTGAGCCCATGTTCAGTGAGTTTGGGCAGCCTAGCTGAGACTTAGGACTTGTGACCATCTGGTAGATGCACTGTAGCCCCTGGTGGTTCTCAGCACCAACCCTGAGTGGCCACCTCGACTGAGTTTGTCTAGAGAGTCGGCTCTCGGGTTCCTGTTTCCTAGCCATGGCACTCTGGGCTCCTCTGGCTTCTGGGGCTCCTTTCACTTTTAAGAAAAGGAATAGCTCCTGGATCACATACCTTTGGGGTGAGTAACCTCATTATAATGCTCCTATAGCTAAATGTGCTATATGTAGTTAGAATGTGCCTGTAGTCTAATAGTCTCTTCAGGACTGTGGTTAGAAAGGACTGGACTGTTGGATGGCAGCACCGACCCAATGGAAACGAGTTTGAGCAAAGCCCAGGAGATAGTGAAGGACAGGGAAGCCTGGCATGTTATAGTCTATGGGGTGGCAAAGAGTCAGACACACCTGAGCAACTGAACAATGACAACAACACTGTGGGTTAGGGTCCCGCCTAGTGGAGTTTCTTCCATCTGGATAAAATCCAGAGGCTAGGATGAGGGGTTGGTTAGGGACCCTCCTAAGGGGACAGTGCAAGAGGTTAGAGCTGCTGAGGTATTCAACGATTGGGTTAGAGCCCCGAACACTACGTTAAGGTCCCAGGTCTTTGGATTTATTTGCCTATGTTTAACTATGTCTGACTGTTATATGTGTTGGGATTGGCTAATAGGAAGTTGGCTATTGGATGACTGTGACAAAATTTTATTACACCTGATATTAATGAGGGTCCTCTGAATCGGGAGATAAACACCTTGCTCCTGGACTGGAAACCTTGCTTTATGGAGGTGATGGAGTTTTTTTACTCATGCCTTTGGCCACCTGGTGTGAAGGGCTGAGTCATTTGAAAAGACCCTGATGCTGGGAAAGATTGAGGGCAGGAGGAGAAGGGGACGACAGAGGATGAGATGGTTGGATGGCATCACCGACTCAATGGACATGGGTTTGGGTGGACTCCGGGAGTTGGTGATGGACAGGTTCATGGGGTCGCAAAGAGTCGGACACGACTGAGTGACTGAACTGAACTGAAGGTGATTGCCTGTAGGTATTATTACAGGTGGATATCCTTTTTTTTAAAAAAAAGTACTTTTACTAAGAATTATTGATTGATAATCTTGTGTTTCAGGTGCACAGCAAACTGACTCAGTTACATATATGTTGGATCTTTTCCACATTCTTTCCCATATAGGTTATTACAGAATGTTGAGTAGAGCTGCCCATGCTATATAGGAGGTCCTTTTCAGCTATCTATTTTATATATTGCTGGTTTGTCTGTGTTCATCCCAATTTCTAATGTATCCATCCCTCCATGTTTCCCCTTTAGTAATCATAAGTCTGTTTTCAGAATGTGAGATTCTGTTTCTGTATTTTAAATAAGTACATTTGTGTCATTTTTTAAAATTAGATAGTACCCATGAGTGATATAATATGGTATTTGTCTTTGTCTGACTTACTTCATTCATTATGAAAATCTCTTAAGTCCATCCAGTGCTGCAAATGACATTATTTCATTCTTTTTTATGCCTGAGTATGATTCCATGGTATTTATGTATCACATTTTTATTCATGGACCTGTAGGTGGTTTCCATGTCTTGGCTATTGTAAACAGTGCTGCAGTGACCATGGGTGTGCTTGTTCAGTTCAGTTCAGTCGCTCAGTCATGTCCGACTGTTTGCAACCCCATGAATCGCAGCACGCCAGGCCTCCCTGTCCATCACCAACTCCCGGAGTTCACTCAGACTCGGGTCCATCGAGTCAGTGATGCCATCCAGCCATCTCATCCTCTGTTGTCCCCTTCTCCTCCTGCCCCCAATCCCTCCCAGCATCAGAGTCTTTTCCAATGAGTCAACTCTTCACATGAGGTGGCCACAGTACTGGAGTTTCAGCTTTAGCATCATTCCTTCCAAAGAAATCCCAGGGTTGATCTCTTTCAGAACGGACTGGTTGGATCTCCTTGCAGTCCAAGGGACTCTCAAGAGTCTTCTCCAACACCACAGTTCAAAAGCATCAGTTCTTCGGCGTTCAGCCTTCTTCACAGTCCAACTCTCACATCCATACATGACCACAGGAAAAACCATAGCCTTGACTAGATGGACCTTAGTCGGCAAAGTAATGTCTCTGCTTTTGGATATTCTCCTTGCAGTCCAAGGGACTCTCAAGAGTCTTCTCCAACACCACAGTTCAAAAGCATCAGTTCTTCGGCGTTCAGCCTTCTTCACAGTCCAACTCTCACATCCATACATGACCACAGGAAAAACCATAGCCTTGACTAGATGGACCTTAGTCGGCAAAGTAATGTCTCTGCTTTTGGATATATTGTCTAGGTTGGTCATAACTTTTCTTCCAAGGAGTAAGCGTCTTTTAACTTCATGGCGGCAATCACCATCTACAGTGATTTTGGAGCCCCCAAAAACTAAAGACTGACACTGTTTCCACTGTTTTCCAACCTATTTCCCATGAAGTGATGGGACCGGATGCCATGATCTTCGTTTTCTGAATGTTGAGCTTTAAGCCAACTTTTTCANTGCTATCTAGGTTGGACATAACTTTTCTTCCAAGGAGTAAGCGTCTTCTAATTTCATGGCTGCAGTCACCATCTGCAGTGATTTTGGAGCCCCAAAAAATAAAGTCTGACACTGTTTCCACTGTTTCCCCATCTATTTCCCATGAAGTGATGGGACCGGATGCCATGATCTTCGTTTTCTGAATGTTGAGCTTTAAGCCAACTTTTTCGCTCTCCTCTTTCACTTTCATCAAAAGGCTTTTTAGCTCCTCTTCACTTTCTGCCATAAGGGTGGTGTCATCTGCATATCTGAGGTTATTGATATTTCTCCCGGCAATTTTGATTCCAGCTTGTGTTTCTTCTAGTCCAGCGTTTCTCATGATGTACTCTGCATAGAAGTTAAATAAGCAGGGGGACAATATACAGCCTTGACGTACTCCTTTTCCTATTTGGAACCAGTCTGTTGTTCCATGTCCAGTTCTAACTGTTGCTTCCTGACCTGCATACAGATTTCTCAAGAGGCAGGTTAGGTGGTCTGGTATTCCCATCTTTTTCAGAATTTTCCACAGTATATTGTGATCCACATAGTCAAAGGCTTTGGCATAGTCAATAAAGCAGAAGTAGATGTTTTTCTGGAACTCTCTTGCTTTTTCCATGATCCAGCAGATGTTGGCAATTTGATCTCTGGTTCCTCTGCCTTGAAATTAAAAGACGCTTACTCTTTGGAAGTAAAGTTATGACCAACCTAGATGGCATATTCAAAAGCAGAGACATTACTTTGCCAACCATAGTCAAGTCTATGGTTTTTCCAGTAGTGGTGTATGGATGTGAGAGTTGGACTGTGAAGAAAGCTGAGTGCCGAAGAATTGATGCTTTTGAACTGTGGTGTTGGAGAAGACTCTTGAGAGTCCCTTGGACTGCAAGGAGATCAAGATGGATTCTATCAGAGGCTTCTGAGTAGGCTGACATCACCTACTAAGGGGTGGCGCCCCCTCCCTTTCTGATGGAGATTATATGGTCCTCATGGTGGGGAGCTGATCCTAGCTCAGTCAGTAAAGAATCTGCCTGCAATGCAGGAGAACCGAGTTTTATTCTTGGGTCAGGAAGATCCCCTGGAGGTGGAAATGGTAACCCACTCCAGTATTCTTGCCTGGAGAATCCCATGGACAGAGGAGCCTGGCAGGCTACGGTCTATGGAGTCACAAGAGTTGGACATGACTTAACGACTAAACCAACCAACCGTGGGGAGCACTGACATCAAGGAAACGCCAGTGTGGCCTGTGTGACCAGGGCCAGGACAAGCCCATGTTCCTTACACAGTGGAGGGCTCAGGTGGGGGCTTCTCTGTCATCTCAGAACAGAAGGTTGGCCTAGGATGGCAGGTGGAGGAGGGCTTCATTTTATTAAAAAAAATTATGCAATTAAAAAAATATTATCTCCGTGCTGCCCAGCTTGAGTGATCTCAGTTCCATAATCAGGGATCAAACCCTGGCCATGACAGTGACAAATCCTAACCACTAGGCCTCCAGGAAACTCAAATTTATACAATTTTTAAAGGTTACTTTCCATTTACACTTATTACAAAATATTGATATTCCCTGTGCTGTAAAATACATCCTTGTAGCCTGTCTTGCACCAACAGTTTGTACCTCTCTCTCCCACCCCTATATTGCCCCTTACTCCTCCCGACAGGTTTGTGTTCTTCTTTTTTTGTTGTATTCACGGGTTTGTTGTATTTTAAACATTCCATATATAAGTGATATCATGCAGTATTTGTCTTTCTCTGTCTGACTTATTTCACTTAGCATAATGCCCTACAAGCCCATCCATACTGTTGCAAATGGCAAGATTTTGTTCTTTTTTATGGCTGAGTATTGTTCCATTGTTATGTATGGACCACATCTTCTCTACCCATTCATCTGCTGATGGACAGTTAGGATGCTTCCATGTCTTGGCTACTGTAAATAATGCTGCTATGAACATTAGGGTACATGTATTTTTTCATATTGAACTTCTTGGGGTTTTTTTGGATATATACCAAGGAGTGGAATTTCTGGGTCATACAGAATTTCTATTTTTAGGTTTTTGAGAAGCCTCCATAGGCTGTACCAATTTAAATTCCCATCAACAGTATACAAGTACATCCATCCATTTACTAATTCATTCAAATGTATGGACCACCCACAGCACAGGTGCACTGGTGAACAAGAGGGAGAGAAAGACAAGGTCCTGGCCCCAAAGGGTGCACATTCCAGTGGGAGAGACAGAGCCCGCAAACATGCAAACAAGGCAATCTCAGCTCATGAAACTGAGGAGAAAATAGAGTAAGAAAGCATGAAAGCAAAGGGTAGGGTGTTTAAGTAGGGAGCTATATTTTTTACCTTCTTTTTTCAGTTGAAGTATAGTTGATGTACGATATGGTATTAGTTTCAGATATACAGCAAAGTAATTCAGATGTGTTCTTTTTCATATTCTTTTCCTGTATAGGTTATTACAAAATATTGAGATAGTTTCCTGTGCTATAGAGTTGGTCCTTGCTATTTATCTATTATATATATAGCAGTGTGTGTCTGTTAATCCCAAACTAATTTATCCTTCCCCCACTTCCCCAAGGGAGAGTTCCTTCAGAGAGTGTGATCAGGGTGGGCCTCTCTAAGGAGGTGTCTGCCCTATACTGTGATGAAAAGGAGTCTCCATGCTGAGACATGGAGAGAGAGAGAGATAGTCCCAGCAGAGGGCACAGCATGTGCAGAGACCCTGAGGCAGGCTTTAGAGTCCATAGCCACTCTATCAGAACAGGACTCTCCTCACGAAGGACTCCAGCTCTCCCTGCCAGAAAAGCTAGACTGTGGGGTCCTGGGGTCTGTTGCCTCCTCTTTTAAGACAATGGGAAGGAAGTAGGGAGGTAGATTAACATTGAAGACCTCACACTTGCTCAAACCAATACTTGCTATGAGACTGGAAGACAGAGGAGGTGGTATGAGGAGACCGATGATTTCCTCCATTGTGGCCTCAGATAAATTAGCTTTCACAGCCCCCTCAGCATTTACTCTATTAAGGCAGAGCAGTGTAACTTTGGTTAAACGTGCAGTAAAACTCAGCCCTGAGATGCATGCTGCATTTAAAATACAATTGCATATTGATTCAGACTCAACCAGTGGCCTTATTCATTATCTTGTATAGGAAGACTAACATTTTAAAAATATATATATTCATGGGATGGCAAAGATTAACAGTATTGCTATTTCAAGGAGCCTCAATATCAAGGACAAATTAATTTGTGAAGGACACCACACCTGGATCTAAACCGAACAGCTGGGTGTGATGTACAGGAATTATTAGAAGAGGTTTCAAAACCAGAGTGTTCTAATCACAGGCAGCCTTCAGAGCCTTCAGCACAGCCAGCAAATGACGTCAGAAAAACCACAGGACAGACCCCCAGCCCTCGAGCCTTTAAGGCCACAATCATCACATCGCTTCAGTGCCTCTCCTGAAAACATCCTCTAGCAACAAAAGGTTCAAAGTACCAGGGAAAGCACTTTAGGAAAATCCAAGTTCTGCCTGATGTCAGGTATTTGTAGCAACCCAGGGAGTATTGCCAACATTCAAGTTAACCAGTACAACCAGCTGCAAGTTACAAAGAGGCTCCCAACAATGTACTGAAGCCAGAGGTTACCTTCTCCAATTGTTAAATAGAGTAAGTCCCCTACATACAAACAAGTTCCATTCCAAGAGCACTTTTGTAAGTTCAAATTGTTCATAAGTCCAACAAAGTTAGCCTAGGTACCCAACTAACACAATCGACTATACAGTCAGTTCAGTTCAGTCAGTTCAGTTCAGTCAGTTCAGTCGCTCAGTTGTGTCCGACTCTTTGCATGAAAAATACTATAAACAATTTACAGTGCAGTACTGTATAGTCGAACTCGACTACACTATATATAGTTCTAACCCACTCCAGTATTCTTGCCTGGAGAATCCCATGGACAGAGGAGCCTGGCAGGCTACGGTCTATGGAGTCACAAGAGTTGGACATGACTTAACGACTAAACCAACCAACCGTGGGGAGCACTGACATCAAGGAAACGCCAGTGTGGCCTGTGTGACCAGGGCCAGGACAAGCCCATGTTCCTTACACAGTGGAGGGCTCAGGTGGGGGCTTCTCTGTCATCTCAGAACAGAAGGTTGGCCTAGGATGGCAGGTGGAGGAGGGCTTCATTTTATTAAAAAAAATTATGCAATTAAAAAAATATTATCTCCGTGCTGCCCAGCTTGAGTGATCTCAGTTCCATAATCAGGGATCAAACCCTGGCCATGACAGTGACAAATCCTAACCACTAGGCCTCCAGGAAACTCAAATTTATACAATTTTTAAAGGTTACTTTCCATTTACACTTATTACAAAATATTGATATTCCCTGTGCTGTAAAATACATCCTTGTAGCCTGTCTTACACCAACAGTTTGTACCTCTCTCTCCCACCCCTATATTGCCCCTTACTCCTCCCGACAGGTTTGTGTTCTTCTTTTTTTGTTGTATTCACGGGTTTGTTGTATTTTAAACATTCCATATATAAGTGATATCATGCAGTATTTGTCTTTCTCTGTCTGACTTATTTCACTTAGCATAATGCCCTACAAGCCCATCCATACTGTTGCAAATGGCAAGATTTTGTTCTTTTTTATGGCTGAGTATTGTTCCATTGTATGTATGGACCACATCTTCTCTACCCATTCATCTGCTGATGGACAGTTAGGATGCTTCCATGTCTTGGCTACTGTAAATAATGCTGCTATGAACATTAGGGTACATGTATTTTTTCATATTGAACTTCTTGGGGTTTTTTTGGATATATACCAAGGAGTGGAATTTCTGGGTCATATAGAATTTCTGTTTTTAGGTTTTTGAGAAGCCTCCATAGGCTGTACCAATTTAAATTCCCATCAACAGTATACAAGTACATCCATCCATTTACTAATTCATTCAAATGTATGGACCACCCACAGCACAGGTGCATTGGTGAACAAGAGGGAGAGAAAGACAAGGTCCTGGCCCCAAAGGGTGCACATTCCAGTGGGAGAGACAGAGCCCGCAAACATGCAAACAAGGCAATCTCAGCTCATGAAACTGAAGAGAAAATAGAGTAAGAAAGCATGAAAGCAAAGGGTAGGGTGTTTAAGTAGGGAGCTATATTTTTTACCTTCTTTTTTCAGTTGAAGTATAGTTGATGTACGATATGGTATTAGTTTCAGATATACAGCAAAGTAATTCAGATGTGTTCTTTTTCATATTCTTTTCCTGTATAGGTTATTACAAAATATTGAGATAGTTTCCTGTGCTATAGAGTTGGTCCTTGCTATTTATCTATTATATATATAGCAGTGTGTGTCTGTTAATCCCAAACTAATTTATCCTTCCCCCACTTCCCCAAGGGAGAGTTCCTTCAGAGAGTGTGATCAGGGTGGGCCTCTCTAAGGAGGTGTCTGCCCTATACTGTGATGAAAAGGAGTCTCCATGCTGAGACATGGAGAGAGAGAGAGATAGTCCCAGCAGAGGGCACAGCATGTGCAGAGACCCTGAGGCAGGCTTTAGAGTCCATAGCCACTCTATCAGAACAGGACTCTCCTCACGAAGGACTCCAGCTCTCCCTGCCAGAAAAGCTAGACTGTGGGGTCCTGGGGTCTGTTGCCTCCTCTTTTAAGACAATGGGAAGGAAGTAGGGAGGTAGATTAACATTGAAGACCTCACACTTGCTCAAACCAATACTTGCTATGAGACTGGAAGACAGAGGAGGTGGTATGAGGAGACCGATGATTTCCTCCATTGTGGCCTCAGATAAATTAGCTTTCACAGCCCCCTCAGCATTTACTCTATTAAGGCAGAGCAGTGTAACTTTGGTTAAACGTGCAGTAAAACTCAGCCCTGAGATGCATGCTGCATTTAAAATACAATTGCATATTGATTCAGACTCAACCAGTGGCCTTATTCATTATCTTGTATAGGAAGACTAACATTTTAAAAATATATATATTCATGGGATGGCAAAGATTAACAGTATTGCTATTTCAAGGAGCCTCAATATCAAGGACAAATTAATTTGTGAAGGACACCACACCTGGATCTAAACCGAACAGCTGGGTGTGATGTACAGGAATTATTAGAAGAGGTTTCAAAACCAGAGTGTTCTAATCACAGGCAGCCTTCAGAGCCTTCAGCACAGCCAGCAAATGACATCAGAAAAACCACAGGACAGACCCCCAGCCCTCGAGCCTTTAAGGCCACAATCATCACATCGCTTCAGTGCCTCTCCTGAAATCATCCTCTAGGAACAAAAAGTTCAAAGTACCAGGGAAAGCACTTTAGGAAAATCCAAGTTCTGCCTGATGTCAGGTATTTGTAGCAACCCAGGGAGTATTGCCAACATTCAAGTTAACCAGTACAACCAGCTGCAAGTTACAAAGAGGCTCCCAACAATGTATTGAAGCCAGAGGTTACCTTCTCCAATTGTTAAATAGAGTAAGTCCCCTACATACAAACAAGTTCCATTCCAAGAGCACTTTTCTAAGTTCAAATTGTTCATAAGTCCAACAAAGTTAGCCTAGGTACCCAACTAACACAATCGACTATACAGTCAGTTCAGTTCAGTCAGTTCAGTCGCTCAGTTGTGTCCGACTCTTTGCATGAAAAATACTATAAACAATTTACAGTGCAGTACTGTATAGTCGAACTCGACTACACTATATATAGTTCGACTATATAGTACTGTACTGTAAATGGTTTATGGTATTTTTCACGCAAATAATACATAAAAACAAGCAAACACAAAAAATAAATTAAATATTTTTAATCTTCCAGTACCTTGAAAAGTAGAGCAGTACCAGCTACATCACTGCCGCTTTTACGGTTACTTTCAGACATCCTGGGCTTCAAATAGATGCTGAACCACTGTATTCTATATAGTATCAAGCAGTAAAGCACACAAAAGCACAACCACTTGAGAGGATGCATGCCTGTGACAATATACACCAGACATGTGAACTAACTTGTGTGATTGGACATGCACATTCACATCTTTGAAAGTTCACAACCTTTAAAGGATCTGTACATAGGAGACTTACTGTCCTCAGGAAAGCTGATATTGAAGCACAATAGCTTGAAATCAGCTACTGCTGCTGCTGCTGCTAAGTTGCTTCAGTCGTGTCCAACCCTGTGTGACCCCATAGACAGCAGCCCACCAGGCTCCCCCATCCCTGGGATTCTCCAGGCAAGAACACTGGAGTGGGTTGCCATTTCCTTCTCCAATGCATGAAAGTGAAAAGTGAAAGGGAAGTCGCTCAGTCGTGCCTGACTCTTAGCGACCCCATGGACTGCAGCCTACCAGGCTCCTCCGTCCATGGGATTCTCCAGGCAAGAGTACTGTAGGAGTGGGTTGCCATTGCCTTCTCTGGAAATCAGCAACATCTGCAGAATTTATACCATGGAAACTGGCAAAGACTACAAGCAGTGCTATTTCTTTTTTCCCCAGAAAGCTTAACAGGACTCCTAAAACCCACTTCTTTATCCAGATAAGAAAACAAAGCAGAATGAAGACTTATCTTCCATCTATGCTGTAGAGCTCCCCACCCCCAATGCCTTCTCCAACACTGGCTTTGTGTGATGCTGGGGGCTAAATGTGTCTTGCCAGTATTCATGTGTTGAAACCCTAACACCCATGGTGATGGTGTTTGGAGGTGGGGCCTTTGGAAGGTGATCAGGTCATGAGGGTGGGGGCTTCATGAATGAGATTAGTGCCCTTACAAAAGCGACAAGAGACCCTGAAGAGCTACCCCTCTGCCAGTGAGGACACGAAGAGAAAATGGCCAGCAGCAACCCAGAACAGAGCTCTCAACAGGACTCAATAAGGCTGGCTGGCACCCTGAACTCGGCCTCCAGAGCTGTGAGAAATGAATTTCTGTTGTTCATGTCACCAGGGGCTTCCCTGGTGGCTCAGATGGTAAAAAATCTGCCTGCAATGCAGGAGACCTGGGTTCGATCCCTGGGTTGGGAAGATCCCTTGGAGGAGGACATGGCAACCCACTCCAGTTTTCTTGCCTGGAGAATCCCCATGGACAGAAGGTCCTGGTGGGCTACAGTCATGAGGTCACAAAGAGTCGGACGCAACCAAGCGGGTAAGTACACATGTCACCTAGCATGTTGTGTTCTGTGATCATGGCCTGAATGGACTAAGAAAACCAGTCAAGGACTTCTCCCATGGCCCAGTGGTTAAAACTCTGAGCTCCCAATGCAGGGTTGCAGGGGGTGTGGATTCAATCCCTTGTTGGGGAACTAAGATCCCGCATGCTGCATGGTGCAACCAAAAAAAAGGAAAAAAGGAAATCAATCAATACACTCCATTCCCCTGACTATGGTCACGATGCAGAGGTGAGCCTAGGACCTGAGCTGGTCCAAAGGAAACTTTAAGATTGGGAAAAGTCATGCTCTTTCCTACTGGAATTAGGTGATAAAGCACGTGGACTGAGGGAGGTATTAGACATCATCTTTTAACTACAGGAAGAACCAGCTTTAACCCAAAGAGAGCACGGAGAAGGATGGAAAGCCATAAAGTCTTGGTTGATTAAGCTTAGGTCTGGATCAAACCATGCCTGATGTCTTCTTGATCTCTGGCCTTTTGAGTTATCTGAGCCAATACACTCCCTTTTAATATTTAAGCCTCCTGGAGATGCCTTTTCTTTTAATGGAAAGATTCCCAGCCAACAGAAATCTGAAACCAAGCCTTTACATATGGGTCCTCCTCACTTAACTAAATGGATTTGTTAAAGCTCTTTCAAATTACTAAATCACTTAATAGCTTTGTTTGTACTCCCAAGCTATAGCGAGAACAGAAGAAAACCACCACCAGTGAACTATCCTTTGCCGAGCTTTGCAATTGGTGAATGCTGAAGCACATTCACACAGCAGAGGGGATTAACTTGTTTTTCCATGCTCTTAATAGCCTTCTGTTCCCGTCCCATCCTTGGGGTATCATTTTAAAAGATGCTTCTCTGGCACCAGTCGAGGGTTGCAAACACACATATCTCTATAGCCGAGGATTGTGGCGTGACAGCGATGTTTCAAGTTTGGAGCTTTAAAGAGTGCTGTCATGAAAGGGGGTGCCCTGCTTAAAAAATCATACAAAGCTACAGTTGGAAAAAGCCATTAAAATCATCTACCCCAGAACAAGAGGGGAAAAACTGGCTCCAAGTTTGAACAATTTATTGATAGTCTTACAACTCAGAGTCACAGAGCCAGGCTTTGGAGCCAGCTCTCCTGACTTGGGGTGACAAGCAGGACTAGGCCTCTCAGCCAGGAGGTTCCAACACCCACAAGGAATGAAATTTGTGGTTTGCCACTCCCAGTCTCTGGGTCTAGGGGACCAGCATTGGCCTGTGTGATTCTCATGGACACGCACATGTGCACACAAAGCTACATGTGCACACTTCATACTGTATATTTCTAGGTTAAAGAGCATCACTAAAATTTCAGCATTGTTATCTTTGAATGCATTTGTCACTAATTATTGCTGCTGAGTTTGAGGTTCTTTCTTCATCGCAAAAGAATTTGGAGATGAAGCAGAGAGGTTAAGAATACTCCAGTATCCTTGCCTAGGAAATCCCATGGACAGAGGAGCCTGGTGGGCTACAGTCCAAGGGGTCACAAAGAGTCAGACACGACTGAATGAGTAAACCACCATCGCCACCATGACCTCAGAGGGAGAGTGGGGAGACCGGTGAGGAGTTCTCAGGCCTCTTTGTCAAGCCTGTTACAAGGGCAATACAAATGAAGGAGCAGAATAGTCACTGGGGAAGGAGGAGGTTAGGGGTCAACATCCCTGACTTTCTTCCCAGCTCCATCTTCCCAAGAGGAGGAGGGATTTCGGTCCCCATTTAGCTTAGATCAGAAGTGTCATGGCATTGGTACATGATGAGAACTTCTTATCTGTAAGCTAATATTCTTGCAATGAGAGCACAATGAGCACAAGTTTACTTTGGAAGCAGGAGATTGCAGCCTTTTCCCACCTTTCTTGGCCAGCTTGTGCTTGTTCAGTCATTAAGCCGTGTCCAATTCTTTGTGACCCCATGGACTGCAGCACGCCAGGCTCCTCTGTTCTTTAGTATCTCCCGGAGCTTGCCCAAATTCATGTCCATTGAGTCAGTGATGCTATTTAACCATCTCATTCTCTGCTGCCTCCTTCTCCTTTTGCCTTCAATCTTTCCCAGCATCAGGATCTTTTCCAATGAGTCAGCTCTTCGCGTCAGGATGCCAAAGTATTGGAGCCTCAGCTTCAGCAACAGTCCTTCCAATGAATATTCAGGGCTGAGTTCCTTTAGGATGGACTGATTTGATCTCCCTGCAGTCCAAGTGTCTCTCAAGATTCTTCTCCAGCACCATAATTCAAAAGCATTCTTTGCTGTGCTGTGCTATGCTTAGTTGCTCAGTCACGTCTGACTCTTGGCCAGGCTCCTCTGTCCATGCAGATTCTCCAGGCAAGAATAAAGGAGTGGGTTGCCATGCTCTCCTCCAGGGGATCTTCGCAACGGAGGGACAGGACCTAGGTCTCTCTCATTGCAGGTGGATTCTTTACCATCTAAGCCACCAGGGAAGACCTCTTCGTCTGCTACTTGGACCCTTACAACCCAAAATGTGTGATTCCCCGTGGGTTCTGAGGGTTCCTGCTTTCCTTTGACTGCCCAAGGACCCGCAGGTTTACAAGCCAGGTGGTTTCCTGCCACCTGGCCCGCCCCCATTTCTCTGCTAATACCTAGCTTCCTGCCTGCTGTAACATAATTACTACTTCCTTAGTTTTTACACTTCTTTATTTTCTAACTTTCCTCTAGTAAGTAATAACAAATGGAAACAATTTCCCCAAGGCTTTCAAGACAAGAGTGAAGTCGCTCAGTCGTGTCCGACTCTTTGCGACTGTAGCCCACCAGGCTCCTCCACCCATGGGATTCTCCAGGCAAGAATACTGGAGTGGGTTGCCATTTCCTTCTCCAAGAGGAGAAGGCAAATCTTGTGTACTGCTTATGTGAGAAGAAATGGACACAATATGAAACTATTTATCAAATGCCTTACAGACATGTTTATCTTCAGAATCAGAAATTCTGCTTGTGGGCTTCCCTGGTGGCTCAGAGGTTAAAGCATCTGCCTCCAATGCGGGAGACCCAGGTTCGATCCCTGGGTCGGGAAGATCCCCTGGAGAAGGAAATGGCAATCCACTCCAGTACTCTTGCCTGGAGAATCCCATGGACGGAGAAGCCTAGTAGGTTACAGTTCACGGGGTCGCAAAGAGTCGGACACGACTGAGCGACTGACACGACACACGAAGTTTATCTCAAAGGATAATAATGGATGTGCCTGAATCATCTTTTCTTTTAGAATTACACACCTATTGTATTCATCACTCAAGCCACACTTTCTCAATATCCTAGTAAAGTAAGATTCAAGCTGTAACGATCAAATGTTACCCATGAGGACTGTGGTGAGGTATATTTATGGATAATTTAAAATTTTAAAATTATATTTTTTATTTTTAAAAAATTCTACAAAGAATATATATTACACTATGAGTTACATACAAGTGATCTAAAATTACTATACTTTACTAAAGAAATTTTACATGCACAACAATTGTTGCCGCAAAAAGAGTTAGAGTGTGGGACCTAAATGCCATTTTCCTGTTGATCACAGATCCATATGGATCCCATGGTTCCTGATGAACCAATAGCCTGGTGGCACCAGTAAGAGGGCTCTCAACTTCCTACCCTACACAACAATGATAAGATAAATCAGGTAGTGGAGGGTAAGAGGAGGAGCTGATGGACAAGGAAGTAATTGAAGAGGGTAGCAGCAGCAGGATTAGGGTGTTAGTGTAAAACTAGCCTCTTTACCAAGGGAGGCACTGAAAGGTGGGGTTTAAAGTAACACGCATTTATGTCCTACTCACAAAAACAATCAGTGCAAGTGGTCCTAGCTGGGGGCAGTGTCAACTACAAAACGGCACTTGGGGTGGGTGCTTGTCAGTTACTCCACAAGGATTAAATCATCTGCTGCTGCAGCTCGGCTGCTGACCTTCAACACTCCCTGAAGGAGTTCAGGGTGGAGGGGTGGGGCCTGTCAGGACAGATCTTCAGATTGTTAGATATTCTCAGAAGCCGATTTTATGAGCCAAATCCTTGTATTTCCTCATATCCAGAAAAAGCACTAAAACCCTTTATGGTGGAGACTCTTTCTTATGATCAGCAGAAGCTTCATGAGACCAACAGAAACTTTCTACAAAAAAAAATAAGTGCTTGATTGCATGCATTCCCCCTTCGCCCAGATAACTTGTATACTGTCCTTCCCCTACCACTGTGGAGCTATTTCTCAGAGCTACTAAGGTGCTGTCTCCCGGGCTGCAGTCCTCATCCTGCCCCAAATAAAATTTAACTTTCAGCTCACACGTTGTGCAATATCTTTAAGTCAACAGCAGCTTCCTTGCATGTGGAAACCCAGAGATCCAGACCTCTTCCATCTTGGGGGTCCCCTGTTCCTAGGGGTCACACAGGCCTCAGCATCCAGCTGGCAGATGGGTGACCAAGGGTTGTGCTTCTCCATCATCTGTGCTCTAAAACATCACACAGCACCTCTCCTCTCCTCTCATTGACCAGAACCGGTCCCATGGACCACCCAGACCCAGAGCTACCCAAAAATGGGCTCCTTAACAGAGAAGCATCATTCCACATCCACTTGATGCTACATGAGAAAAAAATCTTAGATGAACAGCCAGGTCCTCTATCCATGGGGAGATAGTGTGGGAAGAGGAGGAAACCCCCAAACAACGGATCCCCTTTCTGTGACCAGCTTCTCCTGCTTTATCCTGTATCCTTGTAGAAAGGCCCTTGTGTCCTGGCAAAACCACCTGCTCAGAAGTTTGACAAGATAACAATGTGATGGGGAAGGGGGTGGTCTGAGGCCTGGCTGCCCACCCAGAAGAGGACACGGGGGTCTGGGAGTGCTGCACTCGGTGCCCCCCCAATGGCAGGTATAGAAACCTACCCCCCAGCCCTCCCACCTATAGCCTCAGGACAATCTAAACTGGAGCCCTGTCTGCAGGTCAGAGAAGTAAATAGAAATAGGCGTTCCAAGGCTCTGAGAGAAGGTGAGGTACACAGACTGTTCAATCGAAGCTGAAGACACCAGATGTGAAGATGTACCCAGCAAGTGTGGGGTGAACTGATCTGACCATCTTCTTAGGGAGATCCATCCAGGGGGCTGGAGCAGGTATGAAAGGAAAATTGCCTCTGCTTCCTTGGCACCGAAACAGAGGGGTGTTTCCTGGGTGGGTAGCTTGCGAGCTCTGCCGCGGAGTATACGTCTGTCCCTCAGGTGCACTATGGTCTCTGGGGGCCAACTTGCACCCTCTCCCCCAGTGGTTGCCAATTCCATTCTCAAAACCCTCTGAGGTCATGCGTCCTTAGCTCCAGGTCTGGGCTCCAAATAGACCTGCTTCTGACACCACACCTATGCTATTTCCACTTGGCACAGTCCTCTGCCACATATGAGCATCTCATAGCACCTTTATCTGTGGACTCCACTGGGGAAGCCCTTCCACTGGGCATGACCCAGGGGCAGGATCCCTCCATTTATAAGGAGAAAGAGGGTGCTATGCCCCCCGATGCAGCACACACAGCCCCTATGACCTGACCTGGCATTTGAAATCCACCTGGAAACATTCTGAAGACCCACTTCCACACACAGATACCAATCTCAATCCTCTGCCCAGGGAAGCCTGAAGTTCATTAATTGTCTGAAGACCCTTTCACCACTTCACTAAACAGGAAGGGTTAGGGTTGTTTTCCTAACAGATCATTGTTTTCTGGAGGGCAGCAGAGAGTGGTGAGAAGAGAGATTTCCCTTTCAAATAAGTGACTGCATCTAAAAACTTATATTTTGCATTTTAAGCCTGTGCCTTAAAAGAAAATTGCCAGGAATAAATGTGTGCCTCCTGACCTTAGAGGCAAATATCAAAGAGATTTCAAGCAGCATTTCTTAGAACAAAAATTTGCACTACCCGGGTTCTTTTTAAATAATAATAATAAAACTGCTGTGTAAATGTCATAGGAAGGATGCTAAGCACATGGTGAAAAGGCTCCAGGGGAGAGAAGTGCTACAACCTAGTCCGGGACTGAGGTCGCAGGCTCTGGGGTCTCAGAAGCACCTTAGCTTCCTGAGTGATGCTCTTTGGAGGGGCTTTTTGGCATGCACATCTCACAAAGATGGGCCCTCTTCCATTTCACCCTACAGAGAAACAGGGCTTCCAAATATCTCCTAGCACCACCCCTGGACCCCTTGCTATAGGAGGCAGGGTAACAGTAGAGAGCATGCCACAGTGGCTGCCAGGGGGACCATGGGCCCTCAAGTAGAGAGGTTGAAAAGAAGAAATCATTAGAATGAGGAGCACGGACCATGATAAGACAGGCAGTGATGATGACAAGGGGGATGCTGGTGGACATTCATGAGTTCATCCTGTGAGTGGTCAGAGTCCTGAGTGTCCTAGTTGGTCACCTGTCAGTGTAGGACATCAGTTAGTCCTCACTGCCCCCCCCTCATTAAGCAGGTGTCATTGTCATTCTCATTTTATAGATGAGAAAACCGTGAGCAACACCGCGGTTGAGTTACTCATTCACCGTACCTAGTCAGGAAGTCGAGGGGATGGGTCCAAACCCAGATGGTCCACTGGCCCGCAGAGCGCCCCCAACCCCAGCAGGACTGCCCCTACTGTGACCTAAGCACGGTGATGGGTGCAGGAGAGAAGAACCCCGACTTCAGCTGGAATTAGCCTCTGAGCTGAGTCTTTCCAAAGAACCTTTCCAACACAACCCAAGTCAGGTCCTCCCAAGGCGCGGGGAGGAGCTTAAGTTTAAATGAGGTTGCACATGCCCCTGGATATTCTAACAATTAAGCTACCACATAAGGGACCGAAGACAGGGGATACTCACTGCCTGAGAGAAGTCAATGGCAGCAACCCAAGATTTTATCCTAGGGGTCAGGAGGAACCAGCCTTATAGAGAGAGTTTCACAGGGACAGAGAAAGTAAATAAAACTTCATTTTATCACATTCATGATTCCTTCCTGCTAAACCTTATAGCTTTCATTCTTTCACAAAGTTATGTGGTTTCCAATCTCTGACCTTACTTTGAAGCAGCCTCTTGACGTGTTTCTTTTTAAATTTCCCTTTTGGTATATATTGTTTCTTGCTTTAAATATGCATGTGCTGAGAATATTCAAAATCAGAGAATGAACACTGGACAGGAGCCAAACCATATTTCAAACGCGTGTATATTTAGGAGCAGAGAGTTTTTGCCATATGATGCTAAATCCCAAGATGCTTGATCTTTTTTCCCCCTCTCCTCTCTCCAGTATTGTATTGGATCTTCTCGGTACCTACAAAAGAAGGCCTAACTGATAATTAGCTCATGAGAGGGGCTTTGCCACAGGAAGGAGCCTGCCTCACCCAGGGGCCCAAGGCAGTCTGGTTAGGTGGGTGGCGGAAGGGAAACCCACTCAGCCAGAGGACTTGAATTTGGACCTCCGGGTTCCTCATCTGACTTCAACTCTTTCAGCTAGCTCCACCTGCCTCTCCAGGAGCTAAAGCACCACACCACCTCTGAGACAGCTTCAGGCAGGAGCAGAATTTTATTATTTACATTTAGATACATTAAGATACAAAGAGGCTTCCCAGCCGGTATTAGTGGTAAGGAACCTGCCTGCCAATGCAGGAGACAAAGGAGACACAGGTCTGATCCCTGGTTGGAAGAGGGCATGGCAACCCACTCCACTATTCTTGCCTGGAGAATCCCAAGGACAGAAGAGCCTGGCGGGCTACAATCCACAGGGTCACAAAGAGTCAGACACGACTGAAGCGACTCAGCAAGCGTGCACACAGAAATACCAAGAGACCCCAAAAGTCTTCTCCATTGTACCTTTAGAGAAAATGTAGCCATTTTCACTATGAAAAAGAGGAAACATTTTGCAAAGAACTGGAGGCCAGGAGAATCATATTTCACCGAGCAAATTGACAAAAGGTCAAAAAGCTTGATCTTTGCCACTGACGTGCTTTGTCTGAAAGCTGAGCTGCCATTTAAATATTTATAGATGAGAGCTGTAGCTGCACCTATGTATATACGTCTGAGCCAGGCTGGGACCATTTTGCAAGAAATTAACCAAGTTCCCTTTGGAGGGAGCTTCTGGGAAGAATTCCGCTGAGCACTCAGTGCTGTCCCTGAACCCTGCGGGGCGGGGGAGGGAGGGAGCTGCAAACACACAGCTGAAAAGATGCTTTCAAGAACCCACTTTGACAAGATCACCCCATTGCTGTTTCCACCAGTCCTTGCCCTCTTCCATCTGCACCTCCCCAACATTCCAGCACCCGTGCTGCTGGTCACTCATTTTAAAGCTGCCTTGGTGGAAAAGATTGGAAGATTTGGACGCGGCAAGATCAAGAAGGGAGTGCATGAAGAAGGCAGGAGTGGCTTCCCTCAGCACCGGCCAGGAAAAAGATAACCTGAGCCATACCTGGTATCTTAAGTTAGGGAAGGGGGACTTAAAAAAAAAAAAAAAGTAACAGATCAAATTCATTTTAATAGTACACTTTAACTCATGTCTAAATAAATCTGTAACCAGTGGAAACACTGTTAATGCTGTTTAACATTCTTTTTGTTTTTCCAAAGCCTTCAAAAATCAGTGCATGGTTTGTAATAACAAGTTTTAATTCAGACTTGCCAAGTTTTGAGGGCATAATGGCCCCTTCTGTGTAGGCAGGTGGGGTTGAGAGACAGGAGGAGGATGTGGGAAGAGCAAGAGTCTAGGATCAGGGGAGAAGAGGCTTGGGGAAGAAAGGCGCAGTTGCTGGTATAAAACCCTTGAGAGAGGACTTCCCTGGCAGTCCAGCGGTTAAGACTCCACGCTCCCACTGTAGGGGCACGGGTTTGATCCCTAGTCAGGGAACTAAGATCCTGTCTGCTACAGGGTACAGCTAAAAAAAGGTTTTTTATATAAAAATAAAACCCTTGAGACAGACGTCAGGACACATGAGCGCTGGCAGTAGTACTTGGACTCGGTCTTTGGGATTTAATCATCCCAAAGATTTTTGCCTCGAACCTCTCTTCTTTCCCTATACTCTCCTCTTCGGCATCTCACAGAAACCTCCAGGTCAGTGATTATCTTAAAACAGATGCCGCTTGAGCAAGGGAGCTGCGGGAACATGTAGGGTCCCTGAGAAGATTCTGGTGTAAAATTTCGGTGCGGAAACTGCATGTTGGGGAATCATGGGAGACAGATGGGTGGGGGGCACAGTAAAGAGACATGAATATGAGAAAGTCTGGTCTACACTGCAGGGTGCACAGTGAGAGGCTCCTGGCTCTGGATCAGAGAGTCTGCACACAGGATTCCTCGGCCTCGAACTCTGGAACCAACGGCAGGAACTCTCTCCCACCAAACACTGAAGTCTGCAGGAGGGGCTACCTCACCTGTGCTCCCTCCCTCTCAGTCACTGCTTTGGTGGCCAAGAAAGCCTTCACTGGACCCTCTGCTTCCTCTGACTATTCAAGGTTAAGATGCCAAAAGCTCATGTACCTTCACAAGCAGCTTTCAGTGGCAAAGCCCACTGAGGCTCCTGCAAATGTCACTGCCGTTGATGAGAAAATAAATTTCCAGGTCAGCGAGAATTTGTATTCAAACTCCCCTCGACCATCCACTTAAAAGCCATATGGTCTCAAAAATTATATAACAGGATGGGGAAAGGACCCTTAAAACAGAATACAGGACTTGCCTGGTGGTCCAGTGGCTAAGAATCCACCTGCCAATGCACGGGACATGGGTTCAATCCCCGGTCCAGGAAGATTCCACATGCTTTGAGGCAACTAAGCCCATGTGCCCCAACTACTGAAGCCCACGCACCCTGGCCTGTGCTCTGCAACTAGAGAAGCTACTGCAAGAAGCCCTTGTACCACAGCTAGAGGGTGGCCTCAGCTCATCTGCAACTAGAGAAAGCCTCCTTGAAGCAGTGAAGACCTAGTGCAGCCAAAATAAATAAATAAAAATTTTAAAATAGTCTAAAAAATAGAATGCAAACAGAAGCTAAGGAACTGAATTGTATTTCAAATGAATCTGTGACCACATGGAGGGCAGAGGGGTTCCTTAAGTAATTTATAAACGTAGTACTTTGAGCATGTGTCCTCAAACCCAAGACAGAAAGAGCTGTAAGTAAATGTTGAACTCTCCTTAGTAATGCTTTTGTCTTCCAGGATTGAGCAGATAAATATATATATCTGGCTTGATGAAGGTGAAAGAGGAGAGTGGAAAGGCTGGCTTAAAACTCGACATTCAAACAATGAGGATCATGGTATCTGGTACCATCCCATCACTTCATGGCAAATAGGCAGGGAAACAATGGAAACGGTGACAGACTATTTTCTTGGGCTCCAAAATCACTGCAGATGGTGACTGCAGCCATGAAATTAAAATTGCTTGCTCCTTGGAAGAAAAGCTATGACAAACCTAAACAGCATATTAAAAAACAGAGACACTACTTTGCTGATAAAAGTCCATATAATCAAAGCTACAGTTTTTCCAGTAGTCATGTATGGATGTGAGAGCCGGACCATAAAGAAATCTGAGTGCCGAAGAATGGATGCTTTTGAACTGTGGTGGTGGAGAAGACTCTTGAGAGTCCCTTGGACTGCGGGGAGATCAAACCAGTCAATCCTAAAAGAAATCAGTCCTGACTATTCATTGGAGTGTGACGCTTCAATACGTTGGCCACCTGATGTGAAGAGTCAACTCATTGGAAAAGACCCTGATGCTGGGGAAGATTGAAGGCAGGAGGAGAAGGGGACGACAGAGGATGAGATGGTTGGATGGCATTACTGACTCAATGGACATGAGTTTGAGCAAGCTCCTCGGGATGGTGAAGAACAGGGAAGCCTGGCGTGCTGCAATCCATGGGGTCGCAATGAGTTGGACATGACTGAGCAACTCAACAACAACAATAAAGTGGAATCCAGGTTTCTCACTGTCAGAGAAAGGAGGCAGACACATTGTGGAGGGGGTGGGGGTGGGGCATTGGGCTGCAGGAAACCTGTGGGGTTAGATTGCATTTGGATGTATAATTATGAACTCAAGGTTTCAAGTAGAAATAAACAGATACATGGACAGACTTGGAAATAGAACTACACAGAAATACACACACACATACCCCTAGCTCTGTATGCTGGGAGGTCCTAGAAGTATGGCACCCCAGTTTCAATGATCACACCTAGCACCCAGATTTTGGTTTCTAAATACCATTCTCCACCAAAAGAAACAAGGCTCCTTCAAGAAATGGCTTATATGTGGAATCTTAAAAAAAAAAAAAAAATGGTACAAATGAACTTATTTACAAAATGGAAATAGCGCTGTAGATGCAAAAAACAATCCTTTAGTTACCAGGGGGAGAAAGAGGGAAGGGGCAAATTGGGAGATTGGGACTGACATGTGCAAACTACTATACATAAAATAGGTCATTAATAAGGACCTACTGTATAGTATAGGGAACTCTACTAAATACTCTCCACTGGTTTATATGGAAAAAGAATCTAAAAAAGAGTGGCTACATATGTATATGTAAAATGGATTCATCTTGCTGTATAGCAGAAAGTAACAGAACATTGTAAGTTAAATATCCTCCAATGTGGAAAAAAAAAGGAAGAAGTGGCTAATTCTAAGACCAAAGTAGGGAGAGTACAAGCTGAGCTTATTATTAAGCTAGAGTATCTTATTAAGCTAGAAAGTAAAGAAGAGCTAAAAAAAGAAAAAAGAAAAAGGTGGTCACACATCAAAAGGACACAGGAACCAGATTGAAGGCGCACCCAGTGCTCTTTACGGCGAGCATTAAAATAAATACTGATAGTAAATTTAACCCTGGCATAAAATACTAATCCATTCATCTAAACTGATATAAATGAACATCAATATATCAGTGGAGGGAAAGAGGAATATTTTCCCTTCCAGAGGAAAGCCAACTAATAAATACTGAAAGAATGATAGGAAAACCACTATTTTGTAACTGTCATATATAGTCATTGATTTGGGGGAGTCATCAATGGATGCTAAAATAAGTGAGCACTTGATGAGGAACACTTATTTAGATGGTCTCCTGTGTACCTCCCCACAAGTCACTTGCTTATTACAAAAGCAACCAGAGTAATTCTGCAGCAAAGAAGCTCAGTGGATGGCACCGCAGCAAGTGATCAGGTCAACACCCGCAAAAGGTGACAAACAGACGCCCTGTGTTTGTGCTGGCAGGATGCACCGACACGGAGACATCACCTCTGCAGCATCCCGGCTGAAGTGTACAACCTGCTCCTCAACTTACATCGACCAACTCAAAGTGAGGAACATTCTCTGCAATAACTGGCTTGCATTCTTCAGAGATGGTCAGAATTAGGAGAGACCAAGAAAGGCTGAGAAACAGTTAAAGGAGATTAAAGAGACATCACACCTAAATGTAGTGTGTGGTCCGCGTTGAATCCTGGACAGGAAAAAGAAGAGGAAGGAACAGGGTGGGAAAGGAGGGAGACAGGAGAAAGGAAGAGAGGAGGAAGAGACGGGAAGAAGGAGGGGTGGGAGGAGAGAAGCAAACGGCTATAAGGATTTGGGGACAACTGAACAAATTTGAATATGAACATAGATTAAATCAGAGTGTTGTACTGATGTTCAATTTCTGATTTGATTTACTGTAGTTTTGAAAGAGAAGGCTCTTGTTCTTAGGAAATATGCACTTCCGGGGACAGGAAGAATCTGCCTGCAATGCAGGAGACCCCAGTTCAATTCCTGGGTGGAGAAGATCCACTGGAGAAAGGATAGGCTCCCCACTCCAGTATTCTTGGGCTTCCCTTGTGGCTCAGCTGGTAAAGAATCTGCCTGCAATGCGGGAGACCTGGGTTTGATACCTGGGTTGGGAAGTTCCCCTGGAGAAGGGAAAGGCTACCCACTCCAGTATTCTGGCCTGGAGAATTCCATGGAATGTATAGTCCATGGGGTCTCAAAAAGTTGGACACGACTGAGCGACTTTCACTCCACTTCATTCAGGGATAGGAAAAGGCTTATGAATAAAGGGAATGTCACTTCTACAACCTCCTCTTAAAGATGCAGACACGGAGAGAAGGATAAAGCAAAGGGGAGAAAATGCACGCAGTGGCGTCATGGTCATGGGATGTATAGAATCCATACTTACAACCTTGAAAGTTTGAAATTATATCAAAATGAAAAGTTACCCCCAAAGGGCCCCCATTCTTTCTAAAATTGATACTAAAAGCCCTAAAACAAATAGAAGCAAACAGGATCTTATCAGGCTAAGAACCACCCCACCCCCTGCAGTGGGCCTGATGCTAATCACCATCCCTGAGGGCCCCTCACCCACCAGCCTCTTGCCCTCCTGAGCCACACAGCAACAGAAGGGCACCAAGGTTGCACTCTTGCTTTATCCTTATGTTCCAAAAAAAAAAAAAAAAATATTTCTAAAGGCAGGACTCCTGTGTAAGACAAACTTTGGGTCCAAGACACCAGAATATGGATCACACCCAATTCACCCCGGTTTCACTCTTGCCTGCCCTGGGTTCAGGCCTGAGCTCTGCACAAAAGAGGTAATGAAAGTCCCCAGCACCTAACAGAGATCTTGGTGCAGAGCCATCACTCACCATTGTTTACAAAAGGAAGGAAGAAGGAAATGCAGGAGGGGAGATGAGGGACGAGGAAAGGAGGAAGGAGGCGGGGAGAGGGCAGGGGAATGTCCCTGTGGGGAGAAAAGAGACTTGACAATCCCTATCAGATCCTGGCTCGAAGCAGATGGCTCATCGAAATTGGGTAATTTTAAGAGAGTTGAAAAGAGGAATCATTTACAGAGTTGTGGGCAGGGTATGGGAATCTAAAAGACAGAGAGGTCCCCCGGGCCCAGTGACATCTGGAAGCCCACCCCCACCCCAGAGGAGAGAAGGGCAGGGCAGAGGAGGGGGAAGGGCCAGAGCAGACACAGGAGCTTTAAGGAGGGATGGAGAAATACTCCCTTTCCAACCCCAGCACCATGAGTGAGGACAGAGAGGCCCTGGAAGTCAGCCTGCTGGGACACAAGCAAGATGCAGAGTGGATGTGAGCTCGGGTGGCCTCGGCCTGCAACGGCCTGGAGCCGGCCTGGGGTTCCCAGGCTGAGTCTGGGAACTGAGTCTCACAGTCTGGGAACTGAGAGACTGAGGCTGAGTCTCACCAGTGAGGGCACCAGATGCTAGCCACTACACCAGTGATGAGGGATAAGAGCCCTGCCCCTTCAGCTTTGCAGAAAAGAATTTCCACAAAGACGGAAAGCAGTGAAGCAAGTATTTATGAAAGTGAAAGTCCCTCAGTCGTGTCCAACTCTTTGTGACCCCATGGACTGGGGCTTGCCAGGCTCTTCTGTCCATGGAATTCTCCAGGCCAGAATACTGGAGTGGGTAGCCATTCCCTTCTCCAGGGGATCTTCCCAACCCAGGGATTGAACCCTGGTTTCCTACATTGCAGGCAGATTCTTAACCAGCTGAGCTACCAAGGAAGCCCCAAATATTTGTAAAGAGGAAAAAAAGTACTGTACACACCGTCAGACTCGGAGGGAGAGTCCCTGAGTCATGTCGTGTCTTGAATTCCTTTCATGGGACATTTCTTCTGGTTTTCTTTCGCCAATCATTTTGATTTGCCTGGTTCACAGTCCATATCTGGTTCTCAGGATCCTCCCCGGGGTGTACACACATCTCAGTCATGGATTCTACCAAAAAGGTGTCTGGGTAGAGCATCCCTTGACAAAACTGCCCTTTGGCCTCTAAGCCCTTTCTGCGCATATGTGGTCAGGGAGGTCTCCTGACTTTAAGAATGAGAAATATGTGGTCTGGGAGGGCCCAGCCTTTTCCCTTAAGTGTCCTGCTAGTCTCGTCTTGGAGTTTTAGTCAGTAGTGAGTGAACCTCCAATTGCTTTACCCTGGGGGGTGGGGAGGGGAGGGAGGGCTTCTGCCTCCTGCCTCCCATGCAGAGGTGCAAACATGGCTAGAACTCACACAGCTGCTGGTGTGGACCGATAATCTGGCTGCCTTTGCCCCTGGCCCTGGAAGGCAGTCTCTGAGCCCTGGGATTTCCCGAGTCACAGAGAGTCCTTGTCATTGGAGGCTGCCAGAACCACACCAGAGTTTACGCTCGTGAGTCGGCTCCTGGTGGCACACCAGCTGTTTCAGGATGGGGGCTGGTCATACAGGGAAACCCTTGAGACCAGAGGGTTGGGGCTTTGGGCAAGGTGATGCCAGTCCGACCCTCCAGGAGGGGAGAGGGCTGGACACCTGGTGGCAATCTGACTGAACTCTTTGCAATGAATGTCAGAATTGCAATGCAAATCTACACCTAAATTCTGAGCAGAAGGTGACAGGAATAATTTTAGCTGACATTTGAATGCTTCCAAGGTACCAGGTGCTTTACTAACAATATAGCATTGAACCACACGAACAGTCTGCAAAGTAGACCTTCCTGAGCATCCTCACTTTACAGAGAAGGAGGCTGGGTCAGAGATATAGTGATCTGCGATTTGAACCCCCACGGCTCCAGAGCACACTCAAGAGAAATGGCCAATGATTTTGTGTCCTCCAGGTGTCCCCCATCCCACCAGCACCTGGGCTTCCTGCCACTGATACTTTACCCCTAGTGGTAAAGACCCTGCTTGCCAATGCAGGAGGCATAAGAGACGCGAGTTTGCTCCCTGGGTAGGGAAGATTCCCTGGAGGAGGGCATGGCAACCCACTCCAGTATTCTTACCTGCAGGATCCTGTGCACAGAGCAGCCTTGCAGGCTACAGTTCATGGGGACGCAGAGTGGGACATGACTGAAGCGACTTGGCAAGCATGCATGCAGTTCACTGTGGCTGGGGCAGAGGACCAAGAGAAAGGGGAAGAACATTCCACAGCGGGAACAGCCCAACCCTAGCACAACCAGAGCAGAATAAGCAGCCGTGGCTGAAGCATAGGGTTTGTGATTGGGCTGATGGAGTGGTGAGCCGGGGGCGGGGTGGTGGAGGTGCACTGTTGACATCAATTTAAAAACAGGGGTATCAGGTTAGACATCAAAAGAGGAACTCCAAGAGAAGACGTATCAAGAAACCCAGCAGACTGTTCCTCAGGCCTAGTGGTTGGAATAACTTCTCAAATTTTTAATAGGATTCCTCATTCTGAATAGCACAGATGTGACTGTAAACACCATTCAAGAGGTAACAAGTTTCTCTCTAAATACCTGTACTTAGGATCTGTCATGGTTTGAATGCTGTCCTTCAAAAAGATGTATATACTAGCAACAAGGTCCTACTGTATAGCACAAGGAACTATATTCAATATCCTGAGATAAATCATGATGGAAAAAAATAATAAAAGGAAGGTATATGTATGTGTATATACATATGTATATGCTGTACAGCAGAGAGGCTATATATATACATAACATAGCCTCTCTGCTGTACAGCAGAAATTAACATTGTAAATCAACTATGCTTCAATAAAAATTGTTTTCATAACAAATAATTAGTTAATATTTCTTTTATTCCCTCTCGATGTATTATTTTTTTTTTAGCTTTTTATTTTGTATTGGGATATAGCTGGTTAACAATGTCGTGATAGTTTCAGGTGTACAGTGAACCCACTCAGCCATCCCTATACATGTATCCATTCTCCCCTAAACTCCCCTCCCATCCAGGCTGCCACATAGCATCCGATAAAAATTTGTTTTACAAAGATGTCTCCGCGTCCTAAACCACGGAAACTGAGAAGGATATATTATTTGGAAAAAAGGACCTTTGCAGACACGCAGTTAAAGGTCTCGAGATGAGCTCACCCCTTATTATCCAGGTGGAGCTTAAACTTAGTCACTGCACAGAGAAGACAGACACACAGATGGCAGAGGAGGAGGCAGCGTGACCGCAGTGGGGGACACTGCAGTCACGGGGCCACAAGCCGAGGGGTGCCGATGGCCGCCAGGGGCTGGGACAGAGGGCTGGAGTCTCCCTGAGGGCCTCTGGGGGGAGCCCCATCCCACCAGCACCTGGGCTTCCAGCCCCTGATACTTCCGACAGCAGGAACTGGTGCTTCAAGCCGCCTAATTTGTGGTCATTTGCTACAGCAGCTACAGGAAACTCATACAGCCCCTGGGATGCTAGGAGAAATGGATTTTCCTGGCACCAAGCGTTGTGTGGGCATGTGCCTTCAGGAAACTAGTGACTAGGGTGCTAGGGATTTCTCATGACAGCATTAACATTTCTCTCTCTTCTGGTGCCCCCAGGCCCTTACATGTGCTCTTCCCCTCCCTCTGAAACACCCTAAGATCTCAGCTCAAATGTCACATGTGCTAACACTGTAAAGGTGGCTGATCTGACATCCACACCCAATACCTTTCTCCATCAGAGAGGCTAGAAAAGGATAAATACTAACATCCAACCTCCCTGATAGCCCTAGTTTTCATGTGACCTAGATCTGCCCACCAGCTCCTAAGATGTCTGTTGAGGGAGCTTGGTGATAGTTCCTACTCTTCTGATAGGATAGCTAGTTGAGGCTGGTGACATTTCCCCACTGTGAGCATAGATGTGATGCCTGGAGCTACAATAGCTATTTTGTGACCTTGAGGGGGAAAACCCCAAGAGACTTACAAAGACCCTGGCTCTGAATCAGTGTCAGCAGCTACCTACTTTCAGGCTCCTTATCAAGTAAGCAATTAAACTCTCATTTCTTTAAGCCATGGTATGTCACATTTTCTTGATACAATTCCTAACTGATCTATTTCCTCACCAAAGGGGACTTCATAACTACTCTAAACAACGTTGCCCTCTCCAGACTGCTATTTCTACCAGGTGACTCTGATTCATTTCCTTTGTTGCGGGAACTAAAGTTAACTTGTTACTTTACTGCCTCTCAGGCCTCCTCTACCCTGCTGCTGCTGCTGCTAAGTCACTTCAGTCGTGTCCGACTCTGTGTGGCCCCATAGACGGCAGCCCCCCAGGCTCCCCTGTCCCTGGGATTCTCCAGGCAAGAACACTGGAGTGGGTTGCCATTTCCTTCTCCAATGCATGAAACTGAAAAGTGAAAGGGAAGTCGCTCAGTCGTGTCCGACTCTTCATGACCCCATGGACCTCAGCCTACCAGGCTCCTCTGTCCATGGGATTTTCCAGGCAAGAGTACTGGAGTGGGGTGCCATCGCCTTCTCCGTCCTCTACCCTACAGCTAGAATATAAGCTCCATGAGAACAAGGACATTCTCTTATTCACCACCTTATCCCCAAATGCCTAGAACAGTGCTTGTGAAAAAGGATATTCATTCAGGGAATATTTGGTTAATATTCAGCCCTAATGGTATGGAAGTGTACAGCTGGAGAACTGCCTGCTGCCCAGGGCTGACCTGTGCACTGTGGGATATCTCACAGCATCCCTGGCCTCTGTCAACTGGCTGCCAGCATCACAGCCTCCCCTGCCCTAAGACTACGACAACCAAAAACTTCTCCAGACATCACCCAATGTCCCCTGGGTGCAAAATTGTCAGGTTAAGAACTGCTGATTTAATAAATGAGCAAGAGAATGAATGGCCTTCTCTAACTGCACACAAAAATGATGTCATATGAAAGATGCTGGCAGATCATAGCATCTCAGGAGAGCATGCCGCTTAGAAGAAACCCATGCACGTGGATGTGCTCAGTCGCTCAACTGTGTCCAGTTCTTTGTGAGCCCATGGACTGTAGCCCGCCAGGCTCCTCTGTCCACGAAATTGTCCAGGCAAGAATACTGGAGCGGGTTGCCATTTCCTACTCCAGGGGATCTTCCCAACCCAGGGACTGAACCCACATCTCTTACATCTTTTGCATTGGCAAGAGGATTTTTTACCACTGCACCACATGGGTGTCAAAAGTAAACCATGTATCATCAAGTGAATCAAAGGATATAATGGTCAGTGAGCCAGCACCTATGCTTATTTGTCCTTGGACATAATTTGAGATGGGATGTGATATGATTTCAGGATGGAAAAGGGTCACATTTTTCTTTCTTCCACCTGTAATGGAAGCTTAGAATTCCACAGATTTGCCAAGGTTGTGCCGCTTAGAATGTATCTCCAACTCTCTCTGTCGATGCTCCGAGAGTTCTAAGATAATTCCAGTTAAAACCTCAAATCCCTCACTAAAGCTGCACTGCTCTAATTCTAAGGAAATTTCCACAGATGGGGACGGAAATAAATACACGCTCCTGGCCAGGTCTGATTCTCACCATACGACTCATTAAATCAATTAAATCACTTGCTTGGCAGGATTATTTATGGAAATAAGAAATCATTTTCTATCAGCAAGTTGGAGGGTGGCTAAACACCATCTCCAAATTGGCGGGCTGAGTTGAGCTCATAGGCACATCATTTGGATGAACCCAACCTTACATTTCCGAAAGCATCTTTAAGGTTCCCAAGTACTTTCAAATCTGTCCAGGATACTTCATCTCCTGTAACAGCCTTGCAGTGGCTCTTTTGGCAGATGGGAGATAGAAGAATAAGGTGGTTCAAAGGCTTGGCCAAGTTGCCAATTGAGCAAGAACCACAACTTGAGAGTTTTAACAGTACGTCCTATGCCAGGGGCCAAATGCAGAGACAGGCCAAAGAAACAGGCTAGTAGGTGCTGCTGCTGCTGCTGCTAAGTCACTTTACTTGTGTCCAACTCTGTGCGACCCCAGAGACGGCAGGCCCCCAGGCTCCCCCGTCCCTGGGATTCTCCAGGCAAGAACACTGGAGTGGGTTGCCATTTCCTCCTCTAATGCATGAAAGTGAAAAGTGAAAGGGAAGTCGCTCAGTTGTGTCCAACTCTTAGCGACCCCATGGACTGCAGCCCACCAGGCTCCTCCGCCCATGGGATTTTCCAGGCAAGAGTACTGAAGTGGGGTGCCATTGCCTTCTCCTGGTAGGTGCTATGGAAATTTAAAGAATTGCTGCTTCCCTGGGCAAGCTGATTGTGGTCACACCGAAACCGTAAGAATGTTGCCAGAGCCTTTGATTTTTTCAAGAAAATTGTCAGAAATCTAGAATGTTGCCTGTGACCTCAAAATTGAAAACACACTATGTTTACAGACCTTATCAGTGCACTTAGATCAAAGATTTGTGGTCCTCGCCCTTTTCCTTCCCACACACCTTCATTCCTTTAGAGGAAGTTTTGAGTCATTTCCTTCTTCTCACTTAGGGATTTGTTCAGCTCTCAGATACACAAGTCCCCAAGGAATAAGCAGTCTATCCCAGAAAGAACAAGAATCCTCAAAGAAACAGTTACCACTTGGGAATTGAAGAATTCCCAAGAATGCCCACTCCTGATCTTTAGAGAGAAATGTAATAAGGGCTAAATTGTTACAACAGCCACAAAACTGCTCTCTGTTTGGGAAAGTGTAGGAATTGCTGTCAGCAGAGAAGGTGGTACACAGCCCAGCAAAACCCATCTCATCCTAGGAGCTGGGTGCCACCTAGATGTCACCCCACTGACCTGGAACAGGCATTCCTCTCTCTGTCTCAGGAACAGAGAGACCAAAATTCCATTTGGTGAAGCCCTGGATGAGTGATCCAACATCCCAAACCAAACTTCAAGTCAGAACAAAGGGGCAGAGCGGAAACTTGTCATCACCATCCTATGAACCAGTTCCCAGTGGCTCATCATTTCACTGGCTGGGAAAGCTGGTGGACCACTGAGGTCTGGAAGGAAAACACAGGTGGTTCCTCCGCCCATGGGATTTTCCAGGCAAGAGTACTGAAGTGGGGTGCCATTGCCTTCTCCTGGTAGGTGCTATGGAAATTTAAAGAATTGCTGCTTCCCTGGGCAAGCTGATTGTGGTCACACCGAAACCGTAAGAATGTTGCCAGAGCCTTTGATTTTTTCAAGAAAATTGTCAGAAATCTAGAATGTTGCCTATGACCTCAAAATTGAAAACACACTATGTTTACAGACCTTATCAGTGCACTTAGATCAAAGCTTTGTGGTCCTCGCCCTTTTCCTTCCCACACACCTTCATTCCTTTAGAGGAAGTTTTGAGTCATTTCCTTCTTCTCACTTAGGGATTTGTTCAGCTCTCAGATACACAAGTCCCCAAGGAATAAGCAGTCTATCCCAGAAAGAACAAGAATCCTCAAAGAAACAGTTACCACTTGGGAATTGAAGAATTCCCAAGAATGCCCACTCCTGATCTTTAGAGAGAAATGTAATAAGGGCTAAATTGTTACAACAGCCACAAAACTGCTCTCTGTTTGGGAAAGTGTAGGAATTGCTGTCAGCAGAGAAGGTGGTACACAGCCCAGCAAAACCCATCTCATCCTAGGAGCTGGGTGCCACCTAGATGTCACCCCACTGACCTGGAACAGGCATTCCTCTCTCTGTCTCAGGAACAGAGAGACCAAAATTCCATTTGGTGAAGCCCTGGATGAGTGATCCAACATCCCAAACCAAACTTCAAGTCAGAACAAAGGGGCAGAGCGGAAACTTGTCATCACCATCCTATGAACCAGTTCCCAGTGGCTCATCATTTCACTGGCTGGGAAAGCTGGTGGACCACTGAGGTCTGGAAGGAAAACACAGGTGGTCTTGTAAATAAAGCACATGAGTCGACACAAATCTAACTTCCAGCCAGAAGGAAAGTGACTGTGTAAAAATTGAAGAGAGCTTTCTTCAGGGTGATGTTACCACACAAAGCATGACTTCCACACAGGGGACAAAGTCAGGGTGGATGGAGGAGACACCTGTGCCCCCTTGGGCACTGGATCTGATCAGCCAAGAGCGAGACTGGTGTGTCCCCAAGGTCATCACACCCAACTCTAACATTTAATCAGCGTTACTTACTCCAGTAACTTGTTTCTAAATTAGGAGAATGTACAGCATAACATTTACCACCTCAACCATTTTAAAGTGTACAACATTGGGGCACTCGTAATCTTGCACACACATCACCACCATCTGCTTCTGAAAGTTGTCCATCGCGCCCAGCAGCAGCCCCACCCCCACTAGCAGCCACTCCCCACTCCCTCGCCCCAGCCCCTGACATCCATTCATCTGCTTTCTGCCTCCATGCACTTGCCAATTCCAGAGATTTCATTTATTTTTTATTACTCTATTGCTGATCTACAACGTTGTGCTAATTTCTGCTGTACAGCCAATTGATTCAGTTATACACATATACACATTCCTATTTTATATTCTTTTCCATTATGGTCTATCCCAGAAGACTGAATATAGTTCCCTGTGCTATACAGTAGAATCTTATTGTTTATCCATTTTATATAAAATAGTTTGCATCTGCTAACCCCAAACTCCCACTCCACTCCTCGCCTCCCCCCTGCTTCCCCTCGGCCACCACAAGTCTGTTTTCTATGCCTGTTTCTGTTTTGTAGATGGGTTCATCTGTGCCATATTTTAGGTTCCATATATAAATGATATCACATGGTATGTGATATCTGATATACTTCACTCAGTATTATAATCTCTTATTGCGTCCATTTTGCTGCAAACAGCAGTTTTTCTTTTTTATGGCTGAGTAGTACTCCATTGTATATATGTTCCACCTCTTCCTTATCTGTTCCTCTGTCCATGGGCATTTAGGCTGTTTCCATGTCTTGGCTATTGTGCATAGTGCTGCTATGAATACAAAGGTGCATGTATCTTTTTGAATCATAGCTTTCGTGTGGGCATATACCCAGGAGTGGGATTACTGGATCATATAGCAACTCTGTTTTTAGTTTTTTAGAAACTCCCTACTGTTTTCTATAGTAGCTACACCAACTTGTGTTCCCACCAACAGTGTGGGAGGATTCCCTTTTCTCCACACCTTTTCCAGCATTTGCTGTCTGTAGACTTCTTAATGACGGCCACTCTGACTGATGTGGTGGGTCCTCATTGTACCTTCAATTTGCATCTCTCTCATAATTAATGATGTCAAGCATCTTTTCATGTGCCTGCTGGCCATCTGTGTGTCTTCTTTAGAAACATAGACATGCCATTTAAACGGAACCCTAGGATACATGGCCTTTTGTATCTGGTTGCTTTCACTCAGGTAACATTTCCAGGGTTCATCCATGTTATAGCACCTGGTGCTTCAGTCATTTTCATGGTTGAGTAATACTCCACTGTGTGGATGAACATTTTGTTTGTCCCTTCACATACTGATGGGCATGTAGTAGAATTTTTACATCAGATTCTCATTCACTCATTTTTATAGATTGAGATTATATACCCATTTTAGAGATTTTTATAGATAAGAAGCAAAGTTCTGGGAGAAAAGATCACTGGTCCAAAGACACAAACTATAAGGGGCAGAGTCAGGGGTGGAACCCAAGTCTTCCTGAAACATGGTCCAGGTGATGCCCAAATAGTTGTATAAAGAAGGACAAACCTCATACCCTGGGCTTCTTATAGGTAGATTTGACCTGGTAGGGACCATGGGCTCTTCTGGTTTCTTGTGCACAGATGACACCCCGGGCTGCTTCCTCTCCCCTTGTCCCCATCAGCAGAGTGCCTGCCAGCTGGGCTGAGCTCCCAGTCTTCTGTCTGCTTGTCCTCACTTCTGTGCCTGGATCCAGAGGCTGCGGCGTCCCCTGCCTCCAGCGTCACGCTGTCCAGAGCCCATGGCCTTGCACAGAAAAGAGAGGGACCTTCCTCCACATGGCCTGGCCTCTACTTGGCCCTGCCACCTCCCCAGGCCTCCTCCCCTCTCCTTCCTCACTCCACAAGTTCTGGATGCCTACACGATCCTCTGCAGAAACTTCCCTCTGAGAGTTGTATCTGTTGGATTGATATCAGTTACAGATCACAGAAAACCTTTGCCCACAGATCTATCGGAATAAAATGCTGGTTCAGAGGCTCTCCTCCCCGCCAGATCCTGCCAGTAGACAGCTCTCCTGGGGTCAGGCAGACCTGGGATAAAGCAGTCTCTCATCTATGACCTGATCTTGCCCCACTTCATCCCACTTCCCACGTCCAGCATCTTCTCCTCCCGAAAAAGGAAAACCCTTCCTGCTGGACCTCAGCGATGCCTGCGGACTGATGCTCAGAGGCCCCCAGTTGCAGTGGTCGCTTGCTGTTCCCCTGCCCAGAATCCTCTCGAATAACACCTCTCCTTACAAGATCCAGGTGTGTTTCTTATTAGATGCTCATCTAAAATTCATGTGTCACTTGGATTAGGAGAGTTGCTTAAGAACTAGCTCTGCTTCCCATCCTCTTCATCTGCTAAGTGAATGGTGCACACAGTACCCCTCTTATGGCCCGGTTCAGAGCCCAGGACACTGAAACGGTTGCACAAACAAGATCCGTGAGGCCATGGTCTCCTTCATCCACATCCAAATGCACACAAGGGCCCTGGGTGTGTAGTCACATTGCTCTGCTGGACCCACAGACTGATTTCTGCATTTAAATCACTGCTGAGGTTAAACACGATGGCTGTGCCAGGAGGGGGTCCGAGTCTGAGGCTAAGAGGATCTGATGATGAAGCACATTGCTGGCACAGCCGCGCTGGGCACGGGCCCATGGCACCCGCGGCCTGGCCTGGAGCCCGCAGGTCTGCACATCAGCGGGGGCGTCCAGAGCTGTCAGGAGCCGGGCATCATGTTCCAACACCACTCAGCAGCCAGAGCGGTCCCTGCCAGCTGGCCAGATGCCACGGGAGGGGCCTCAGCAGCCAGGGCCTGGGGAACCAGATGGCTCTGGTAACTAGGAGGAGCAAGGGTGTGAACTGGAAGTAGTGGCAGGAAGAAGGGGTGCCCAGGAGGAAGCAGGTACAGCAATGTCAGAGATGAGCGGGAGGGACGGGCTACGATTTCCACGAGGCCACTGGCTTACAGGTAACCATCTGGCACACCCCCAGCTATGACCCCAGATGAGACCTGTAACCCAGACGACACAGTGATAGACCGCTTCCAGGTGAAATTGTCATGGGTGCGTTTTCCTCTTTTGCTAAGTCCTTAATGTTCTCATCTTTTTAAAAATGAAAATTTCATTTTCATGGTAAAAATCATCCCGACACACATGTACGTGTCATAGTCTCTATGCCTTTCAGTTTGTGATTTTTTCCCTGAACTAAAGGAGAAGTAAAGGAAGAAAGAATATGGGGTATAAAGATAACTATCGTGTATCCATTCCATGTGGTTTTCTGGCTTTTATTCTACCAGATGTTTGTCTCTTTTTAAAAACTCCCAGGTAACTGAACTTTGGCCCAAAGAGGCAAATAGAAAATAAAAGCAGTAATTTCTAAATGTGACACAAGTTATGCAAAATGGAACGATAAGAAGGAAAAGGGTTAAAAACTAAGAAACTCCTGTCATTCAAAGTATGAGAGGTCTGACATTTTCTGCCCATATTCCCATGTGGAAACAAATATGGACCTTTACTGAGAAGTGTATTGACTGCCTAGTTTAATTCATTGATGGGGAATATTTATTGAACATCTAGCATGCTTTGGGCACAGGCCTCAGAGAGACAGAGTCCCCACAGCACAATAGACACCAACAATTAGGCCCCCAACCTGTACCAGGGAATGAATTAAAACAGCACTCAAAGTAAAGAGTGATTTTAGAAAACCACACCACAAGACCCAATGGAATGAACCCAAAGACCCATGCAATCTCAGCCCACAGATTAGATCAACTCTTCAACCTAATGCATACTGTGGGAAGGAGGGACATGCCATAGCGGTTATTAGACATCTCATGATATTCCCATCAGGCTTCGCTGCCAATCCAGACTTGGCGCCTAGATCCTAGCCTGGTCCAGGCCATTAATCCTGCCTGGATCTTACACCAGATCCCTAACCACCTTGCCTGTTGGGTTCACAGCACAACCAGGCAACCCCTTAATTCACCAATCATGTCATAGCACTAATGGGGGGTTCTGCCCACACAACCGATCTAGAAGGCCCAACTATGCCACTTCCTCCCCTACTTCTCTTTCCACCTCCCAGCCTCACTGGCCTTCTCATTCTTCCAACACATCAAGTTTGTCCTGCTAGCTGGGAGCACATGGAACATTCTAGAACACTCTGGAACACTCTTTCCCAGGACCCTACTCCCTATTCAGAGCTTCCCGTCTAAGAAACCTCATCCAGCCCATCCAGGCCCCGCTCCCTCAAGTCCCTGTCTCCACAGCACCTGTCACCACCGGGGCCAATCCGAGTCTGGCCCCAGGAGGAGCCTGGGACACGCTAAGGGGAAAGACAAAGCATCTTCCTCCTTCAGAGTGGCCGAGTGTCTGAGAAATCACGACCTCTGCTGGAAACTCCAGGCGAAGACCAAAAAACAAAACAAAATAAAACAAAAAGGCTGCGTTTTTCCTCCCAGGAGGATGTGACCTCCCGGGTCAGGAGTGCAGGGGCGGGGCCACCTCTGCTAGGACTCACAGCTCCTTACGAGATGCCACGAAGAACGCCACGGCCCACGGGGAAGCGGGTCACAGGGGTGACTCTCCCGAATGGGATGCTCTGGAACTCACACACGGCCCCCTGACGGAAGAGAGGACAATCAGCAGGGGGGTGTGTGTTGTCCGGGGAGAGGAGAGGGGAGTGTAAATGGGCTTTTCTTTCTTCAGGTCAGCTCTTGAGACTCCGCTCCCTCCTCTCCACGGGAGGGCAGATTAAGCATAAAAGGAGAGGTCGGCAGCGCCCCCTGCAGGCAGGGCTCCCGCGGCCGTGGCATCCTTGCTTTCTCACAGTTAACTCCACACGGGGCCGTGATTCTGTCTGTAGACGAGGTAACTGACTGAGCAGGCTTCCCACGGAGATGCTGGAGACGTGCAGGGAAGCTGGCTCTGGGCTTCCACGCGCCCAGCGCCGCCCCCAAGCAGAGCCCCGCATCTTTCCCTCGGAGCCGGCTCCCATCCATGGAGAGGAGAGGGGAGTGTAAATGGGCTTTTCTTTCCTCAGGAGGTCAGCTCTTGAGACTCCGCTCCCTCCTCTCCACGGGAGGGCAGATTAAGCATAAAAGGAGAGGTCGACAGCGCCCCCTGCAGGCAGGGCTCCCGCGGCCGTGGCATCCTTGCTTTCTCACAGTTAACTCCACACGGCCCGTGATTCTGTCTGTAGACGAGGTAACTGACTGAGCAGGCTTCCCACGGAGATGCTGGAGACGTGCAGGGAAGCGGGCTCCGGGCTTCCACGCGCCCAGCGCCGCCCCCAAGCAGAGCCCCGCATCTTTCCCTCGGAGCCGGCTCCCATCCATCCTTTGCTAAGAGGCTAGGAAGCCAGCAATTGCCCCAGGCTCCTTTTGTTTACGAAGCTATGCTCTGTGGGACCCACCCTAGCTCTCAGTAGAGAAAAACAACACAGCCAGTGTGCAGTGTGCCGCACAGACGTGGTAGAAAATGATTTTAAGTAGCAATTAGCTGGAAATTAAAGGCTCCTGAATGGCGTGAACGGTGCCTCGTGCACTGTGACCCCGCAGGTAGCTGCAGGCGAGTCTGGGACGTCGCCGATAAAGGCTTCCTGGGTGAGCGGGAGCTTGTCATTATCTGAGGGACGTGGTCTGTGGGCGCTTCGAGGGGTCCAGGAGGTCGGTGCTGCGTACTGCCACGATGCAAAAGGAGGATCTATTTGTTGATGACTGCACCGAAAGAAGCAAGCCTGCCATCTTATCACACATCCACCAACGAGAGGGGGGATTCGATGGGCCTTTGGCTGGGCTGATGATGGATGGCCGGATTTGTCAGCAAAGGCAGCTTCTGTGGAGGATCCTCCAGACAGGGAAACAAGGGCGGGGGGGTAGTTTTTATTCCTGCCTCTGGAAGAAACCCTCAGGGTTCCCAGGACAGCGAAGGAAATAATCAAGTTCATAGCTGGAAGCCTTACATCCATGGCCCTGTGGGAAGGTGGAAAGGGAGAGAGAGAGAGTGCCCAGCCAAGGGCAATCTGGACGACACCCTCCCCTGGACCGGAGCAGTACAAGTCCCGCTGGACCCACGGAAGTCCAGCTCGCACCTGCCACACAAACCCACATCTTCGCTGAGTGTCCTTTCTAAGCTAAAGCAGAGACATTACTTTGCCAACAAAGGTCTGTCTAGTCAAGGCTATGGTTTTTCCAGTGGTCATGTATGGATGTGAGAGTTGGACTATAAAGAAAGATCACCGAAGAATTGATGCTTTTGAACTATGGTGTTGGAGAAGACTCTTGAGATTCCCTTGGACTGCAAGGAGATCCAACCAGTCCATCCTGAAGGAGATCAGTCCTGGGTGTTCATTGGAGGGACTGATGTTGAAGCTGAAACTCCAATACTTTGGTCACCTGATGTGGAGAGCTGACACATTTGAAAAGACCCTGATGCTGGGAAAGATTGAGGGCAGGAGGAGAAGGGGACGACAGAGGATGAGATGGTTGGATGGCATCACCAACACAATGGACATGGGTTTGGGTGGACTCTGGGATTGGTGATGGACAGGAAGGCCTGGCGTGCTGAGGTTCATGGGATTGCAAACAGTCAGACACAACTGAACGACTGAACTGAAGACCCTGGAGGTCTCCTTCTGGGCGTGGTCTCCCTTCCTGAGGGCGGCCCTCTCTCCTCTCATGATCACAGCCCCACCTGTTCCCTGTCTTGCCCCAGGACAGCCAAGCATGAGGTTCTAGAAAGGGGTTGCTCAAGCGTCAAGCCATGACTGATCAGATTGTGGAGTCAACTAAGTAAGTAGGTCTTAACACCATTTTTTAAAGTAGAATGGGATAGGATGGGATGAAACTGAAGATAAATACTGACAAGTTAGGAACTGTTATCTTCTCCATTTTACAGACAAGAAAACTGAGAGGAAGGCTCACTCCATGAGCAAATAGCTAAGACATGACTTACACAGGGAACTGTCCCCCATTACCTTCATATTTTTATTGTAACACTTCTCAAAAGATACATGTCTGACTGCCCTTCTCCCTGTGAGCCTCATGTGATATGACTTTATATGCAATCATCATGTAGCAAGTTGACTGAATAAATGAATGAAATGTGAAGAAACATGCAGAGGGTTATCTCTAAGCTTGTCTTTCCACTTCTTCTTGAAGCTCTGATCTTAAAACAATCAGCAATGACAGAAGCTTGCATCCTGAAGGGACTCAGGTAATTATACCTTTTCATCCACACCTGAGAGGGCAGCTTAAAGATGAAATCACCCAAGAATAACACCTTTTAAAAATGCCCTTCCTAGAACTTCCTTTTTTAACTCTTTATTTTATATTGGAACATAGCTGATTAACAATGCTGTGCTAGGGACAGCAAAGGGACTCAGCCATACATACACATGTATCCATTCTTCTTTAAATCCCCCTCCCGTCTAGGCTGCCACATAAAATTGAGCAGAGTTCCCTGTGCTATACAGTAGGTCCTTGTTGGTTATCCATTTTAAATATAGCAGCATGTACATGTTGATCCCAAACTCCCTTCCCCTCATAGTTCCCCCAGGTAACCAAAAAGAATTTTGTTTTTAAAGATAATTTAGACAATCAGGAAAAGTCTGAGTACACACACACACACACAAATCCAATTCTAGCATAATGACAACCTAAGAAAGAAAGAATCACCCCAGTGAAATTAGGTCAACCACAAATGATGATAGCTATTTATCATACGTGTTTTCCTTTAAAAATAGTGAACCTCAACACCAATGAAACTCAAGGACTGTGTGAAGAATCTCACTCATAAGTCAACCACAAGAGAGGCTCAGGGACCAGATAATACATGTGCACTGGGTGAGGAGAGCAGGTTTTTTGAAGATCACTGGTCTACCTAGTATGCACTTGCAGAACTTTCTTTCTCACAGAACTCAAGTTTTATTGGAGGTGGTCACACCCCAGGGAAATACTATTATTTCCCAGCTTCTGGTACAGTTTGGAGTGGGTATCTGGCCAATGAGATATAAGCAGAAGTCACTGAATGGTGTCCCCAAGAACATCCATTAAAGGGGGATGCTTCCACTATCACTCACTTTTTCTCACCCTGCATCCATTTCCCCTTCTTCCTGCCTGGAATGCAGATGTACTGGCTGGAGCTCCAGCTGCTATCCTGAGAGCATCAGGATGAGGGTCACTGTCATCAGGATGACTGAGCAGCAACCTAGGACCCTGAGTCCCCAGTGATTCTGTGAAATCAACCCCATCGGAAGCTCCAGATTTCCTACAACTAAAATTTTTAGGCCACAGGAATACAAAGCCTTATCTTGTTTGAGGCACTGCATTTTCTTTAACATGCAGCTGAGCGTAATCCTGAATGATGGATCTAGGACACCCATACACCAGAGGGCCATTCCGTGCCACACAGACTATAATCCTCGAGCAAGATTCTCCTCCAGAAGAGCAACCCGGACAGTCCTGCCCACTGACCAGATGAGGAAGCCAGAATTCCTGACTCAGCTCACTCCCATCACTCAGCCAGTTGCCACATGCGCCAAGTCGGCCTCCTATTAACTCTCCAATCCATTCACTTCCCTCCAGCCCACGACCCTCATCCGGGCCACCAATGTCTCTCTCCTGGATCACAAAAACTGCCTGCTCACTGGTCTTTCTTCTAGCCAAAAAGTAAAAGTAAAAGTTGCTCAGTCGTGTCCGACTCTTTGCAACCCCATGGACTGGAGCCCACGAGGCTCTTCTGTCCATGGGATTCTCCAGGCAAGAATACTGGAGTGGGTTGCTGTTCCCTTCTCCAGGGGATCTTCCCAACCCATGGATGGAACCCAAGTCTCCTGCATTGCAGGCAGATTCTTTACCGTCTGAGCCACCAGGGAAGCTTTGTCTAGCCAAGGCTTCCTTTAGCTCATATTCCACCAAGGAGGAAGAACCATCTTTGGAAAATGGACATCTGATTGTGTCATTCTTTTACTTAAAGGACTTCAGAAGCTGCCCCTTACCTTAAGGATAAAGTCCACGGTCCTGACTGCGGCTTGCAATCCAGTCCTGCCTCATTTCCAGGGTTTTCCTCATCACATGGGTTTTCCAGCCTCCTCTTGTACTGGTCCCTCTGCCTGGGACCCTCTTCCCCTCTTCTCCCTGATAGTGAACCCTACTCACCTCTCACGTCTCTGCACCAACGTCATTGCCTCACTGTGACCTTGGAGATTCTCTGGATAGTCCCCACAGCCACAGCCCTCACTGCCACTGTCACCGGTTGTCCCATAGGAATAATGAGGGGTGACAAAGAGGGTGGGGTGAGATGATGGCTGAGGACAGCCCTGGCGAGAAGTTACAAGAAAAGGAAGAAAGCACGTTGAACGCAGGCACACACCGTGTCATTTCTTGTTCTTGGCACTGTTCCCAGAATATAGAAGATGTTTGACCAACACTGACCAAAGGAATCAGCAAATAGAACTTGGTGATGGAGTCGGGAAATTCTGTCCAGGCCAGAGTGAGGGTTAAACCAGGTCTCACAACAAATCCAACCAGAGGTGCTCCCATCACGATGCAAAAGCCATGATCCCAATGGAGCCCTTCTTTTCCATGAAGCCTGGGGCTCCCCTTCAGCACAGAAATGGGGAGCAGCCCTGCCTTCAGTTCGTTGTTCGAAGCATCCTTTTTAAATAATCCACGGGCTACAAGGTCTAACTTCCTATCCCCTCATTAAGCCTCCACTGATCCCTCCAGGACTGTGGGTCTCCCTACTTCCTGCCGCAGAGAGTATTTCTTTGCTGACTCTCCCTGTTCTGCAGGATCCCCACCATGTGAGCTCGGAGGACCCCATGGCCTCAGCCTCCCATGAACGCACAAGCAATAGTCAGACCTTCACTTTATCTCCAAGTGAATAATACGTTGTCTCTGAGTGATGCAGAGAACTGAAAGGCAGTGCTTGCCACACAACCTCGTGAAATGTACCACATTCAAAACAAACCACTTGAAAACTCCCACCCACAGCTGACTGAACCAGGAAGAAATCAACTCAGTTTCTGTTTCATGAGCTTTAACTATAACATCGAATCTGTCATACACCAAAGCACATATGCTGAGAAGTCACGATGTAGTATCAGGGATGGGGCCCATCGTGAAACCTCAAGGAGAAAAGCAAAGATAAGAAGGACTATTCCCTGTAAACGTGCGCAGCTGCTATGGAGAACATGATGGAGGTTCCTCAAAAACCTGAAAACAGAGTTACCATATGTTCCAGCAATCCCACTCCTGGGCATATATCTGGGCAAAACTATAATTCAGAAAGATACACGTACCCTTGTGTCCATAGCAGCATTATTCATGATAGCCAAGAGATGGAAACAACCCAAATGTCCATCCACAGATGAATGGATAGAGAAGATGTCATATATACAATGGAATATCACTCGGCCATAAACATTTGTAGCATTTGTAGCAACATGACTGTAGCCAGAGATTATCATAAGTGAAGTAAGTCAGATAGAGAAAGACAAATATCATGTGATATCACTTATATGTGGAATCTGAAATATGACATGAATGAACTTACCCATTAAATGGAAACAGACTCACAGACATGGAGGACAGACTTGTGGGTGCCAAGGGGGAGGAGGATGGGGGAGGGATGGACTGGGAGTTTGGGATTAGCAGATGCAAACTAGTATACATAAAATGGGAAAACAACAAGGTTCTATAGTATAGCACAGGCACTATACTCAATGTCCTGGGATAAACTAGAAAAGAACATAAAAAAGAATATATATATATATATATATCTGAAGGCTTTCCAGGTGGCACTAGTGGTTAAAAAAAAAAAAAAAAAAACCTGCCTGCCAGTACAGAAGACCAGGAAACACAGGTTCAATCCCTGGGTCGGGAAGATCCCCTGGAGGAGAGCAGGCAACCCACTCCAGTGTTCTTGCCTGGAGAATCGCATGGACAGAGGAGCCTTGCAGGCTGCAGTCCATAGGGTCACACAGAGTCAGACATGACTAAAGCAACTCAGCACACACGTGTATGACTGAATCTCTTTGCTGTATAGCAGAAACTAACACACCATTGTAAACCAACTATACTTCAATAAAATAAATTGAAAAAGTAAAAGAAAGATTGTTCCCTCCCCACCATGAGTCAGAAAAGAAACCCTGAATTCTGACTTTCCAGTTACCATGCCCTTAAGCTCTCTTCATGTTTGATTGCAGTGTGAGAGCATGGAAGCAATGGGCAAACGTCCACTGGTCAAGCTACTTAGGGATGAGCAAGATGATCTGGGTTCACAGAAGGTGTTTCACATCCTAAGGGCAGTTGGTTCTTCTTTTGTGGCCCCCTGGTAAACAGGCACATTCTGACTAGAAAAACTGGACTCATGTGTCACTTACCCAGCAAGCTCTGAGCGCCCACCACACGCCCAAGACTCCCTGTGCTGGGGTGTGATGAGCGGACAAAACAGCCCCATCCTCCCGCAGCCTACGTTATAAGAAAAGCCAGTAAAGCAATACATGTGAGTGTAGAGAAGCTGATGCTAAAGAAAATCATGTTGCCTTTTCTGAAGATGACATCAAAAGTGCAGATTCCAGTAGTAGCCCAGTAGTAGACCTGGCTGAACTTCTGGTAAGAGTCCCCGCCTGTATCTAAATAAGGAAAGCAGCATCAGAGATCCTCCAAGGTCCAGGGGAAAGTGCATTCTAGGCTTCCCAGGAGAAGGATCTGACAAAGCATCAGCCAGCTGCATGGGAACTGGCCGCATCTGGGGCCCCAGTGCAGAGGAGCAAAGAAACGACGCCCATAAGACTCTTTCTAGACTCCCATCTTTGTGCTTCTGTCAATTTTTTAAATGGCTTCAACCAGGAGAGTTTTCTGAACTAAAAGTTACCAAAGGAGCTTATGATGGTTCTATAGTGTTCTGGAGAAGACTCTTGAGAGTCCCTTGGAAACCAAGGAGATCAAACCAGTCAATCCTAAAGGAAATCAACCCTGAATATTCATTTGAAGGACTAACGCTGAAACTCCAATACTTTGGCCACCTGATGGGAAGAGCTGACTCATTGGAAAAGACCCTCATCTAGGAAAGATTGAGGGCAAGAGGAGAAGGGGACAACAGAGGATTAGATGGTTGGATGGCATCACTGACTCAGTGGATGTGAGTTTAGCTTAGTGAAGGATCAGGAAGCCTGCTGTGCTGCAGTTCTCAGGGTCGCAAAGCGTTGAACACGACTTATCGACTGAACAACAACAGATAGGTTTCTAATTTGAGTTTCAATTAAAAAAAAATCCAAAGCCCTTTTCACACACCAGGTCTTTTCCAAGGCTTTCTCTGCCCCGAGCTCCCTCTCTCTGTGCTCTGACCCTCAGATAACACATTATCCATCCCATTCTTCTGTCGATAGCAAATACCCGTTCACACCTGAGCTTCTCCAGAGAGCAGAGACCTGCACTACTCCACTTGGGAGGCATTTGCTTTTGGTTTTAAACAGTAACCGTACTCAGTCACTCAGTTGTGTCTGACTCTTTGTGATCCCGTGGACCGTAGCCCACCAGGCTTCTCTGTCCACAGAATTTTCCAGGCGAGAATACTGGAGTGGGTTGCCACTTTCTACTCCAGGGGATCTTCCAAACCCAAGGATCAAACTAGCATCTCTTGCATCTCCTGCACTGGCAGACAAATTCTCTACCACTAGCACCACCTTTGGTTTTAAAGGAGAATACATTTCCTGTTTCTGAGTTTGAGATGTGAAGGACATTTCCCTGTTCGTCTCTACACCTCATGTGATAACAAAACCCTCCTTCCATCCCTCAACTCTGTCACCCATGCAACTGACAGCTCCCTCCTGAGTTGCTGCTCAAAAGCTTCTGGTAACATTCACAGCTCTGGTTCTAGAGCTGAATTAGCTGGAGGATCCAGGGTTGGAGGGGGGAGTGTACATGCATAAAGAAGGCCAGGTGTGGCCAGCAAGGGGGTGTGGAGACTTGCAGAGCCAACCAGGGCTCAGAAGCAGCCTTCTGCTCTATCACCTTGGCTTCACAAAACAATGTGAGTTTCGCTTCAAATATGTCAGACTGTAGAAGCACAACACCATCTTCAGGACCCAGAAAATGATGGACAAGCACACCAGTCTAAAGTTTTAGCGATGGTGGTGCCATTTCACTCCACCATCATGCTGCTCATTCAAAGAGAAGGCCATCGGGAAGTCCTGAGGCTCCATCATCCTCAAATCTAGCACCTAAAGCCAAGTTCTGTACCATGATGGAGACTCCCAGTGGTCGTTAGATCCATTCTCCCCTTCATACTCATGAATAGGATGCTGCAGCTGGACAGATGGCTGCCCAGGGAATGACTTAACCTTTCCCAGCCTGGGAAGCCAGGCGTGGCCAAGTCACTAAGTCTTACCCATGAGATGTAAAAGAGGCTATGTGACGACCCTGCGTGGTTCCCGGAGGAAGGTGTATACCCTCTCCTTCACCTCAACTCCATTCCTGCCATCCAGGATGAGTTTGCAGTGATAAAACATTTGGATCAGACAGTGGAGGCCAGAGCAGAGCTACAAGACAGCAGGAACCTGGGTTTTCAACCCTGTGGAGCCCCTGACCTGGACTATTGTTCAACCAAGAGCATGTACCTCTAACCCATTTATTTGGATCGCATGACAGCAGCGGAACCTCTCTCCACACTCATCCAATGCATTCTTTCACTTGCCCACGTGACCAGTGAGTCTTTCATCCACCCCATTCATCACCCCAAACGTGCTGGCCTCCTGCCCTCTCCATGGCCCCTCACCGGAGAACCCTGCTCCCCTCTAGAAGGGAGATTCATGAAGTCAACATCACTGAATATTGTTCAGAAGCCACAAAGTCCAATGTTGGCTCTTTTATAAATTTTTTATCTCAAAAATTCCAGTTGAACTGAAGTGGACGAACCTAGAGCCGGTTACACAGAGTGAAGTAAGAAAGAGAAAAACAAAAATCGTATATTAACGCATATATACAGAATTTAGAAAAATGGTAATGATGAACCTATTTGCAAGGCAGGAAGAGAGATGCAGATGCAGGAAGTGGATGCAGTGGGGAAGGAGAGGGTGGGACTAACTGAGAGAGTAAGACCGACATACATACACTGTTGCTGCTGCTGCTGCTGCTAAGTCGCTCCAGTCGTGTCCGACTCTGTGTGACCCCATAGACGACAGCCCACCAGGCTTCGCCGTCCCTGAGATTCTCCAGGCAAGAACACTGGAGTGGGTTGCCATTTCCTTCTCCAATGCATGAAAGAGAAAAGTGAAAGTGAAGTCGCTCAGTCGTGTCTGACTCAGCGACCCCATGAACTGCAGCCCACCAGGCTTCTCCATCCATGGGATTCTCCAGGCAAGAGTGCTGGAGTGGGGTGCCATTGCCTTCTCCGATACATACACTACCGGTGTTAAATGGAGAGCTAGTGGGAAGCTGCTGTGTAGCACAGGGAGCTCAGCCTGGTGCTCTGTGATGACCTAGATGGGTGGGAGGGAGGCCCAAGAGGGAGAAGTTGCATGCGTACTTATGGCTGATTCCTCCCAAGTGGCACAGTGATAAAGAATCTGCCTGCCAATGCAGGAGATGCAGGAGATGCGGGTTTGACTCCTGGGGTGGGAAGATCCCTTGAAGTAGGAAATGGCAACCCACTCCAGTATTCTTGCCTGAAAAATTCCACGGACAGAAGAGCCCGGCAGGCTACAGTCCATGGGGTCACAGAGTCGAATTCGACTGGTAGAGCAAGCATGCAGGCATGGCTGGTTCACCTTACCGTACAGGCAAAAGCCAATACAACACTGTAAAGCAATTATCTTCCAATTAAAAAAAAAAAAAAACACTGTATACCTAGGGGGGAAATATTCCAAGGTTTGAATGATGGGAGCCAGTTTTTAACATTTTTAGTTAACTCTATGGAGGCCGAACAAAAACATGTGGGATGGCACTCAGCCTGCAAGTAAATGCCCATTTGCAACCTCTGAGAGCCATTAGGGGCCCCCAGCCACCCAACTGGTTTAAGGAAAAATACTTCCTGAACTGTCACTGGCCAGACAACAATCTTGCCAGTCTTGTACTTTGTGTGGTGTTTTCTCACACCACGTTGGCCGTGTCCACAGAGACGCACAACACCCAGTCCCTTAACATCAGCCTTCTTTTCTCTCTCCTTCGGTTCCTTGGGATGCCACCTGAGCTAAGGGGAATCCTGAAACACCAGCCTGCGCCCTCAAAGGACCCCTGGGGTAGTCATGATGGTGGTTTGAATGGTGTCCCTCCAAATTCACGTCCACTCAGAACCTCAGAATGTGACCTTATTTGGAAATGGAGCCTTTGCAGATGGAATTGAAGCAGAACCCTATAGTCCCCCCACCCCCGCATGTCTTCTGTCTGTGGAAAATGTTAGTCAAAGAATAAGCTTAATCAGAGAAATGAGAAATGCAGAAACAAAGGAAAACAAAGAAGCCCAAATAATAATAATGTAGTCATTAAGCAAAGTCAAGGACCTTGAGTTCTTTCTCAAGGGCTGTAGATAATATTCTGAGCCACATCCTGTGAGCTGTCTCATAGATACTAAAACCCCAGGTGGAGAAGTTAACTACATGATGACCAGACCATACCCAGGACATAAGCGGCCACAACTCTAAGAACTGGCCTCAGAGAAATGGGAACAAATGGACCCTGAAACTGAAGATTAACTGTACCTGAAACAATCAAGATGACGCTGGTCAGGCCACCGATAATCAGTTTGAAGATTACTGTCAGAGCTGACTGTGCTGTTCCTACATCTATCCCCCTCCTTCTGTCTATAAAAGTTCTTGCCCCACTGGTTGCTAGTGGGAAGTGGGGGGAGTCAGCCCTTGGACAGAGATCCACCCTCCCCACCAGTTGCTGGCATCTGAAATAAAGCAAACTTCCCTTTCCACCAACCTAGCCTGTTTGTTAGCTTTTGAGCGGTAAGCCAGACCCACACGCACCTTCGAGTAACAGAATGAATGTAAAAATTGAGATGGGATCATAGTGGATTAGAGTGGCCCCAGATCCAGTGAGTCTGTCCGTGCAGAAGACAGAAAAGGACAGACGGAGGCACAGCAGAGGGCATGAAGATGATGGGGGGGATGAGAGCGATGCTGCACAAGGTAAGGAACACCTGCAGACAAAACAGAGACTGAGGCAGAGGAGGAAGGAGCCCAGCTTCAGCGGAAGCGCGGCCCTGCAGCAACAGCCTGATGCACAGCTGCAGAATTCATGTTTTTCTCCAAGATATTTAAGCCAAACAGTAGTATGTCTTTTAAAATGGATCCTTGAACTTAGAGGGAAAAACAGGTTTACAACTGACTAGAGAACCTTAAGGGCTTCCCAGGTAGCGCTCGTGTAAAGAACCCACCCGCCAATGCAAGAGACATAAGAGATGTGGGTTCAATCCCTGGGTCAGGAAGATCCCCTGGAGGAGGGCACGGCAACCCACACCAGTATTCGCACCTAGAAAATCCCATGGACAGAGGAGCCTGGCAGGCCACAGTGCATAGAGTTGCAAAGAGTCAGACATGACTGAAGGGAGTTAGCACACATGCAGGCATGCACAGGACCTTACAGTCAAAGAAGGGCGATGAAGCTGTTGCAGCCACCCCTCCCCCGCCACAGTTCTGGACAAGGGACAGAAAGCTTGGCACGCACCCCTCAACCCTGCTGGGTGTCCATCGACCCTCATACATGCACTTGAGGCGGGTCAGGAGGTATAGAAAAGAGCATTGCTGCAAAAGGCCCCCCACCCCCGCACCAAATAACAGCATAGAAGAGGTTACCCAACAGCGCTGCTCCTGGCTCCAGCTGACTTCAGTCAATAATCCAGTGCAAGAAATTTCCAGAGTTCCCGTTAACCAAGCTACTCTTCTTAACAAAAGAATGGGATTGACTGTTTGCATAAGAGTAGGGAGAAAAATGGAACTTAGAGCTGAACCCTTGGAAATGAGGAGAAGGAAATGGCAACCCACTCCAGTATTCTTGCCTGGAGAGTCCCATGGATGGAGGAGCCTGGTGGGCTACAGTCCATGGGGTCGCAGAGTCACACACGACTGAGTGACTTAACTAACTTAACTTAAAGTCAATAATGATATAGTCACTTAGTTATCCAGGAGCTGGAGGAAGGACTTCCTTGGTGGTCCAGTGGTTGAGACTCTGCCTTGCAATACAGGGTACATGGGTTCAATCCCTGGTCTGGGAACTAAGATCCCACAGGCCACAGAGTAACTAAGTCCTCACAGGACAGCTACTGAGCCCACTCACTCTGGAGCCCTCATGCCACAGCTAGAGACTCAATACGCAGCAATGAAAGATCCCACATAACCAAGACCTGATGCAGCAAATAAATAAATATTTTCTTTTTTAAGAGAGAGAGTTGGAGGAGAAAATAGGTGGACATGTTGTGTGTGTGACAGAGAGAGAGACAGAAAGAAGGAAGGAGGGAGCATGTGTATTTGTCCTTCCTTTCCCTGGTGGCTCAGATGGGAAAGAATCTGCCTGCAATGCAGGAGACCGGGGTTCAATCCCTGGGATGGGAAGATCCCCTGGAGAAGGGAATGGCAACCCATTCCAGTATTCTTGCCTGGGAAATTCCATGGACAGAGGAGCCTGGTGGACTACAGTACATGGGGTCACAAAGAGTCAGACATAACTGAGCGACTAACCCTGTTACACTTTCCCTACGGGAATTTAAAGAATTTCTTTTCAGCTATTAATCTCTTCTAATAAGAAACACTGCACACTGGTTAAGAGATAAGGCTCTAGAATCAGATTATACAGAATAGAATCTTGCCCAACCCCACCCACCCTGTTACAAACTGTGACTTTGAGCAAGTTACTTAAATTCTTGAGCCTCATCCCATAAAGCCCATCCTTAAAAGCGGAATTCATAATACAAGGCTGTGAAAATTCAATAAAAAATTAAACAGAAAGTTTCACAGAGGATGCTCTGTATGTTAACAGCATCAGCATCATTTACTTCTTCTCCTTCATTCCTGGGCCAAGACGACAAGACTATGATTTCCAGCAATTTGCTCATTTTCTTCAACCAGGAGAGTTTTCTGAACTAAAAGTTACCAAAGGAGCTTATGATGGTTCTATAGTGTTCTGGAGAAGACTCTTGAGAGTCCCTTGGAAACCAAGGAGATCAAACCAGTCAATCCTAAAGGAAATCAACCCTGAATATTCATTTGAAGGACTAACGCTGAAACTCCAATACTTTGGCCACCTGATGGGAAGAGCTGACTCATTGGAAAAGACCCTCATCTAGGAAAGATTGAGGGCAAGAGGAGAAGGGGACAACAGAGGATTAGATGGTTGGATGGCATCACTGACTCAGTGGATGTGAGTTTAGCTTAGTGAAGGATCAGGAAGCCTGCTGTGCTGCAGTTCTCAGGGTCGCAAAGCGTTGAACACGACTTATCGACTGAACAACAACAGATAGGTTTCTCATTTGAGTTTCAATTAAAAAAAAATCCAAAGCCCTTTTCACACACCAGGTCTTTTCCAAGGCTTTCTCTGCCCCGAGCTCCCTCTCTCTGTGCTCTGACCCTCAGATAACACATTATCCATCCCATTCTTCTGTCGATAGCAAATACCCGTTCACACCTGAGCTTCTCCAGAGAGCAGAGACCTGCACTACTCCACTTGGGAGGCATTTGCTTTTGGTTTTAAACAGTAACCGTACTCAGTCACTCAGTTGTGTCTGACTCTTTGTGATCCCGTGGACCGTAGCCCACCAGGCTTCTCTGTCCACAGAATTTTCCAGGCGAGAATACTGGAGTGGGTTGCCACTTTCTACTCCAGGGGATCTTCCAAACCCAAGGATCAAACTAGCATCTCTTGCATCTCCTGCACTGGCAGACAAATTCTCTACCACTAGCACCACCTTTGGTTTTAAAGGAGAATACATTTCCTGTTTCTGAGTTTGAGATGTGAAGGACATTTCCCTGTTCGTCTCTACACCTCATGTGATAACAAAACCCTCCTTCCATCCCTCAACTCTGTCACCCATGCAACTGACAGCTCCCTCCTGAGTTGCTGCTCAAAAGCTTCTGGTAACATTCACAGCTCTGGTTCTAGAGCTGAATTAGCTGGAGGATCCAGGGTTGGAGGGGGGAGTGTACATGCATAAAGAAGGCCAGGTGTGGCCAGCAAGGGGGTGTGGAGACTTGCAGAGCCAACCAGGGCTCAGAAGCAGCCTTCTGCTCTATCACCTTGGCTTCACAAAACAATGTGAGTTTCGCTTCAAATATGTCAGACTGTAGAAGCACAACACCATCTTCAGGACCCAGAAAATGATGGACAAGCACACCAGTCTAAAGTTTTAGCGATGGTGGTGCCATTTCACTCCACCATCATGCTGCTCATTCAAAGAGAAGGCCATCGGGAAGTCCTGAGGCTCCATCATCCTCAAATCTAGCACCTAAAGCCAAGTTCTGTACCATGATGGAGACTCCCAGTGGTCGTTAGATCCATTCTCCCCTTCATACTCATGAATAGGATGCTGCAGCTGGACAGATGGCTGCCCAGGGAATGACTTAACCTTTCCCAGCCTGGGAAGCCAGGCGTGGCCAAGTCACTAAGTCTTACCCATGAGATGTAAAAGAGGCTATGTGACGACCCTGCGTGGTTCCCGGAGGAAGGTGTATACCCTCTCCTTCACCTCAACTCCATTCCTGCCATCCAGGATGAGTTTGCAGTGATAAAACATTTGGATCAGACAGTGGAGGCCAGAGCAGAGCTACAAGACAGCAGGAACCTGGGTTTTCAACCCTGTGGAGCCCCTGACCTGGACTATTGTTCAACCAAGAGCATGTACCTCTAACCCATTTATTTGGATCGCATGACAGCAGCGGAACCTCTCTCCACACTCATCCAATGCATTCTTTCACTTGCCCACGTGACCAGTGAGTCTTTCATCCACCCCATTCATCACCCCAAACGTGCTGGCCTCCTGCCCTCTCCATGGCCCCTCACCGGAGAACCCTGCTCCCCTCTAGAAGGGAGATTCATGAAGTCAACATCACTGAATATTGTTCAGAAGCCACAAAGTCCAATGTTGGCTCTTTTATAAATTTTTTATCTCAAAAATTCCAGTTGAACTGAAGTGGACGAACCTAGAGCCGGTTACACAGAGTGAAGTAAGAAAGAGAAAAACAAAAATCGTATATTAACGCATATATACAGAATTTAGAAAAATGGTAATGATGAACCTATTTGCAAGGCAGGAAGAGAGATGCAGATGCAGGAAGTGGATGCAGTGGGGAAGGAGAGGGTGGGACTAACTGAGAGAGTAAGACCGACATACATACACTGTTGCTGCTGCTGCTGCTGCTAAGTCGCTCCAGTCGTGTCCGACTCTGTGTGACCCCATAGACGACAGCCCACCAGGCTTCGCCGTCCCTGAGATTCTCCAGGCAAGAACACTGGAGTGGGTTGCCATTTCCTTCTCCAATGCATGAAAGAGAAAAGTGAAAGTGAAGTCGCTCAGTCGTGTCTGACTCAGCGACCCCATGAACTGCAGCCCACCAGGCTTCTCCATCCATGGGATTCTCCAGGCAAGAGTGCTGGAGTGGGGTGCCATTGCCTTCTCCGATACATACACTACCGGTGTTAAATGGAGAGCTAGTGGGAAGCTGCTGTGTAGCACAGGGAGCTCAGCCTGGTGCTCTGTGATGACCTAGATGGGTGGGAGGGAGGCCCAAGAGGGAGAAGTTGCATGCGTACTTATGGCTGATTCCTCCCAAGTGGCACAGTGATAAAGAATCTGCCTGCCAATGCAGGAGATGCAGGAGATGCGGGTTTGACTCCTGGGGTGGGAAGATCCCTTGAAGTAGGAAATGGCAACCCACTCCAGTATTCTTGCCTGAAAAATTCCACGGACAGAAGAGCCCGGCAGGCTACAGTCCATGGGGTCACAGAGTCGAATTCGACTGGTAGAGCAAGCATGCAGGCATGGCTGGTTCACCTTACCGTACAGGCAAAAGCCAATACAACACTGTAAAGCAATTATCTTCCAATTAAAAAAAAAAAATAACACTGTATACCTAGGGGGGAAATATTCCAAGGTTTGAATGATGGGAGCCAGTTTTTAACATTTTTAGTTAACTCTATGGAGGCCGAACAAAAACATGTGGGATGGCACTCAGCCTGCAAGTAAATGCCCATTTGCAACCTCTGAGAGCCATTAGGGGCCCCCAGCCACCCAACTGGTTTAAGGAAAAATACTTCCTGAACTGTCACTGGCCAGACAACAATCTTGCCAGTCTTGTACTTTGTGTGGTGTTTTCTCACACCACGTTGGCCGTGTCCACAGAGACGCACAACACCCAGTCCCTTAACATCAGCCTTCTTTTCTCTCTCCTTCGGTTCCTTGGGATGCCACCTGAGCTAAGGGGAATCCTGAAACACCAGCCTGCGCCCTCAAAGGACCCCTGGGGTAGTCATGATGGTGGTTTGAATGGTGTCCCTCCAAATTCACGTCCACTCAGAACCTCAGAATGTGACCTTATTTGGAAATGGAGCCTTTGCAGATGGAATTGAAGCAGAACCCTATAGTCCCCCCACCCCCGCATGTCTTCTGTCTGTGGAAAATGTTAGTCAAAGAATAAGCTTAATCAGAGAAATGAGAAATGCAGAAACAAAGGAAAACAAAGAAGCCCAAATAATAATAATGTAGTCATTAAGCAAAGTCAAGGACCTTGAGTTCTTTCTCAAGGGCTGTAGATAATATTCTGAGCCACATCCTGTGAGCTGTCTCATAGATACTAAAACTCCAGGTGGAGAAGTTAACTACATGATGACCAGACCATACCCAGGACATAAGCGGCCACAACTCTAAGAACTGGCCTCAGAGAAATGGGAACAAATGGACCCTGAAACTGAAGATTAACTGTACCTGAAACAATCAAGATGACGCTGGTCAGGCCACCGATAATCAGTTTGAAGATTACTGTCAGAGCTGACTGTGCTGTTCCTACATCTATCCCCCTCCTTCTGTCTATAAAAATTCTTGCCCCACTGGTTGCTAGTGGGAAGTGGGGGGAGTCAGCCCTTGGACAGAGATCCACCCTCCCCACCAGTTGCTGGCATCTGAAATAAAGCAAACTTCCCTTTCCACCAACCTAGCCTGTTTGTTAGCTTTTGAGCGGTAAGCCAGACCCACACGCACCTTCGAGTAACAGAATGAATGTAAAAATTGAGATGGGATCATAGTGGATTAGAGTGGCCCCAGATCCAGTGAGTCTGTCCGTGCAGAAGACAGAAAAGGACAGACGGAGGCACAGAGCAGAGGGCATGAAGATGATGGGGGGGGATGAGAGCGATGCTGCACAAGGTAAGGAACACCTGCAGACAAAACAGAGACTGAGGCAGAGGAGGAAGGAGCCCAGCTTCAGCGGAAGCGCGGCCCTGCAGCAACAGCCTGATGCACAGCTGCAGAATTCATGTTTTTCTCCAAGATATTTAAGCCAAACAGTAGTATGTCTTTTAAAATGGATCCTTGAACTTAGAGGGAAAAACAGGTTTACAACTGACTAGAGAACCTTAAGGGCTTCCCAGGTAGCGCTCGTGTAAAGAACCCACCCGCCAATGCAAGAGACATAAGAGATGTGGGTTCAATCCCTGGGTCAGGAAGATCCCCTGGAGGAGGGCACGGCAACCCACACCAGTATTCGCACCTAGAAAATCCCATGGACAGAGGAGCCTGGCAGGCCACAGTGCATAGAGTTGCAAAGAGTCAGACATGACTGAAGGGAGTTAGCACACATGCAGGCATGCACAGGACCTTACAGTCAAAGAAGGGCGATGAAGCTGTTGCAGCCACCCCTCCCCCGCCACAGTTCTGGACAAGGGACAGAAAGCTTGGCACGCACCCCTCAACCCTGCTGGGTGTCCATCGACCCTCATACATGCACTTGAGGCGGGTCAGGAGGTATAGAAAAGAGCATTGCTGCAAAAGGCCCCCCACCCCCGCACCAAATAACAGCATAGAAGAGGTTACCCAACAGCGCTGCTCCTGGCTCCAGCTGACTTCAGTCAATAATCCAGTGCAAGAAATTTCCAGAGTTCCCATTAACCAAGCTACTCTTCTTAACAAAAGAATGGGATTGACTATTTGCATAAGAGTAGGGAGAAAAATGGAACTTAGAGCTGAACCCTTGGAAATGAGGAGAAGGAAATGGCAACCCACTCCAGTATTCTTGCCTGGAGAGTCCCATGGATGGAGGAGCCTGGTGGGCTACAGTCCATGGGGTCGCAGAGTCACACACGACTGAGTGACTTAACTAACTTAACTTAAAGTCAATAATGATATAGTCACTTAGTTATCCAGGAGCTGGAGGAAGGACTTCCTTGGTGGTCCAGTGGTTGAGACTCTGCCTTGCAATACAGGGTACATGGGTTCAATCCCTGGTCTGGGAACTAAGATCCCACAGGCCACAGAGTAACTAAGTCCTCACAGGACAGCTACTGAGCCCACTCACTCTGGAGCCCTCATGCCACAGCTAGAGACTCAATACGCAGCAATGAAAGATCCCACATAACTAAGACCTGATGCAGCAAATAAATAAATATTTTCTTTTTTAAGAGAGAGAGTTGGAGGAGAAAATAGGTGGACATGTTGTGTGTGTGACAGAGAGAGAGACAGAAAGAAGGAAGGAGGGAGCATGTGTATTTGTCCTTCCTTTCCCTGGTGGCTCAGATGGGAAAGAATCTGCCTGCAATGCAGGAGACCGGGGTTCAATCCCTGGGATGGGAAGATCCCCTGGAGAAGGGAATGGCAACCCATTCCAGTATTCTTGCCTGGGAAATTCCATGGACAGAGGAGCCTGGTGGACTACAGTACATGGGGTCACAAAGAGTCAGACATAACTGAGCGACTAACCCTGTTACACTTTCCCTACGGGAATTTAAAGAATTTCTTTTCAGCTATTAATCTCTTCTAATAAGAAACACTGCACACTAGTTAAGAGATAAGGCTCTAGAATCAGATTATACAGAATAGAATCTTGCCCAACCCCACCCACCCTGTTACAAACTGTGACTTTGAGCAAGTTACTTAAATTCTTGAGCCTCATCCCATAAAGCCCATCCTTAAAAGCGGAATTCATAATACAAGGCTGTGAAAATTCAATAAAAAATTAAACAGAAAGTTTCACAGAGGATGCTCTGTATGTTAACAGCATCAGCATCATTTACTTCTTCTCCTTCATTCCTGGGCCAAGACGACAAGACTATGATTTCCAGCAATTTGCTCATTTCAGTAAATGCTGTTGCACTTTAGATGCCCCGAGAAGTTCATGATAATAGGATCTTCTCCATAATGCATGCAGGTCACTGGGTCACCTTAGTGGGCGCAGGCTGGATTGTTGGTCTCAAATCCTAAAATAATTGCTGGAGGTGCCAGAATGTCGGACCCGGGACCACCGGGGGAGCCAGTTAACCCGAGATTGGATGCTCACCGTCTATTTCCATTTCATCTGCCTTTTACAGTCACCACTTACCATCAAGAAGGTGCCCCTCACTGCCCAGTATGTGTGAGGGTCATCTTCAGTTATTACACTGGCTGCCCGAGAAGCCTCAATTCGCTAATAAGAAAATGATGGGCTACCATCAGTGTTTAAAAACTACCTTTAGAATTCAGGCAGAAAGGGTAAGTGATCATCATTTTTTAAAAGCGTGGACATGCCCTTTGCCATCCAGCATCCTCTCCTGAACCAGGGCGGCTTGAGGATGGTGGTCCCCCTCCCAAATCAGCCCCAGCCTGGGGTCTGCCCACTTGGCTCTGGGCAGGGCGCCGGGTCAGCTCCCCGGTAATGGGTAATCAGGATCTGAGAGGCATTAGCCCTCACGTGACCGGGCTGCCCCCTCCTGACCCCGATCAGCTTTTCACCCACAAGCTGCCGCTTGCAGCCTGCCCTGGGCTCACGTTGACTTTCCACATTTCGAATAAGATTCAACAGATCTAATCGGTGGAGTATTTTGGTGTGTTTGTGTGTGTGTAAATGGAGATCCCTAGGGGAGAAGAAAGGAAAATAAAATAGCACCCCATAATAGAACAGCAGGGAAGAAATGCTGTAGGGGATGAAGAGACAGGTGAAGGGAGAAGGAAGGAAGCAACAGGAGGAACCTCAGGTCACTCAGCACAGGGCAGAGGCCAGGGGCCTGGCCACAGGAGGCGTCCCTTTAGGTCACGCTGGGTCCATCACAGGCTGGTGAGGCCGGCAGCTCCCCTTCTGTTGTATTCTGGGGAACATCAATGAAGTCTCCCTTAAATATCCCCTTTCTGTGTCCAAATGCCCCAGCTGGAGCTCTCTCCTATGAAGTGGCGCTTGGAGGTCCAGGGACCTCAGGAGAGTGGGTGTGAGGGCAATGCGCTGACACTCCCCTGGCACCAAGACCCAGGAGGGGGCCCGGACAGGGGCTGCAAGGAGGGCTGAGCCACCAGGAGCAGGGGTGAGGGGAAATCGCCTCTGCAGGTCCTCGGGCAGGGCCACACCCCTCCCCACATGGGCCTTCAGACAGGCTGAGCTCCAGCCTCTAGGCTGAAAAATAAGCAAAGACACCCACAAATAGCAACTTTTAAACCCAGCAGTCATCCTCTATCACACAGCACTTTCCACATTAAAAAAAAAAAAAAAATTTATTTGGCCCCACGGTGAGCATCCCTGGTGGCTCAGATGGTAAAGAATCTGCCTGCATTGCAGCAGCCACAGGAGACCTGGGTTCAATCCCTGGGTTGGGAAGATCCCTGGAGAAGGAGATGGCACCCCACTCCAGTATTCTTGCCTGGAGAATCCCATAAACAGAGAAACCTGGCGGGCTACAGTCCACGGGGTCGCAAAGAGTTGGACACGACTGAGCAACTAACATACACATAACCATGAGGCATGTGGGATCTTAGTTCCCCAACCAGGGATCCAACCCACACTCTCTGCAGTGGAAGCACAGAATCTCAATCACTGGACCACAGGGAAGTCTGCTTCCCATGTTTTGACATGCTTTCTAAATAATTTCTGCTGATGAGTCTGCCCGCCTGTCCCGTTTTCCCAAAGCGGGGAAGGCCCGCCAGCGAGCAGTATGCAGCCTCTGGGAAGTTCCAAGATCCCCAGACTCTCCAGTCCAATCACCCTGCTTCAAATCCCAGCTTTGCCACTTCCTGGCTGTGTGATCTCAGGCTAATTACTCCACCTCTCTGTAGCTTAGTTTCTTCGTCCACACAACAGTGACAGCAGTCATGCCCACTGTGTGAGTTTCCCATGGCTGCAGTAACAAATTACAGCAAACCACGGGGCCGATAACATCAGAAATTCATTCTCCCTGGAGGGCTGGGGTCACAGAGTCAGACACGACTGAGCGACTGAACAAGAACAACCGGTCTGAGGGCCAGACGTCTGAAACCAAGGTCTCCGGGGCTCGAGGGGAGGACTCTTTCTACTCCATCCACTTTCTAGTGCCTCCAGGCTTCCTTGGCTTCTGGCCACATCCCTCCAGTCTCTGCCCCACGGTCCCACGGCCTCCTGCTCTGTGTCTGCGCATGCAGTCGCATCCAGGGCCCACTCGATGATCCGGTATAATAAACTCCTCCTCTCAAGGTCCTTAATGTAATCCCATCCTTTGCCCTGTAAATGATATTCGCTCTTCCACTCTATCAGGCAATAGTCAGAATTCCAGAGCTTAGGATTCAGATGCATCTTCTGGGGGCCACAGTCAGCCCACAGGGACTTCCCAGGTGGCGCTAGTGGTAAAGAACATGCCTGCCAGTGCAGGAGACTTAAGAGACGCGGGTTTGATTCCTGGATTGGGAAGACCCCCTGGAGGGCTGGCAACCCACTCCAATATGGACCCTACAGTCCAAGGGTCGCAAAGATTCGGACATGACTGAAGTGATTTGAGCATGCACTACAACCTTGTAGGGCTGCTAGGAAGTTTGTTTTGTTTTGTTGTTAATAATTTGTCTATTTGTCTTTTGCTTCATCTATTTTTTTCTTTAATTTGGCTGTGTTGGGTCTTAGTTGCAGCACATGGGGTTTCTGTTGGGGCACACAGACTCTAGTTGGGGCGCACGGTCTCAATAGTTGCATTTCATTGGCTTAGTTGCCCTGCAGCGAGGGGTCAAGTCAGGGGGGCTTCTCCAGTGGCTCAGCTGGTGAAGATCCCACCTGCCAATGCAGGAGACTTAAGAGATGTGGGTTGGATTTTTCCGTGGGGAAGATCCCCTGAAGAAGGAAACGGCAACCCACTCCAGTATCCTTGCCTAGAGAATCCCATGGACAGAGGAGCCTGGCAGGCCACAGTCCAGGGGGTCACAAAGAGTCATGTCCAACACACACATGTGGGATGTTAGTTGCCGGATCAGGGATTGAACTCACGTTCCCTGCATTGAAAGGCAAATGCTTCACCACTGGCCCCACCAGGGAAGTCCCTCCCCTGATGATTTAATGTGCTAAAACCTGCAAGGTGTTTATAACATTGCTTGGCACACAGAGAGAGCTGAATGTCACTGTCAGCTGTTACAGTGTTCGTTGTTTATTATTATTATTATTCAGGGGCAGCATTAAATGACATTAATTCATTATCTGTTCTCTTACACGAGTTCCTGCAGGAGGAAGTCTCGATCGGGACCAGACTGTCTTCAACACCTTTCAAAAGCTCCACTCACAAAACCCCCCTCAACAGAGAGGGCACCTCAGGAGCCGAGCCTAGGCAGGCAGGAAAAGATGCTTAGGACCGATTAGACATCTCTTATCTTCACTCTTTTCATTTTTAGTCCTGCTTCATCTAACATGATATAAAGATTTCATTTATGATAATCACATAAAATTGCATTTGTTTATTTTTAGCCTCCATAGATGTCTTTAAAAAGGAAAATGAGTCCATTGAAAATAGATATTAAGTCAGTAATGGCATAGGCTTGGACAACTGGGGCAAAAAGAAATCACAAAGCTGGCCTTATGGAGGGGGAACATCACCCCGCTGAAGAGATAAAGGAGCAAGTAAAGCACCACCGCTCACAACCCGCATGCACCAGGTTGGGAGGTGATGCCTGCGTGAGCCAAGTTTGGAAACAGTGGTGCTGAAACGAGCAGGACTCCATGGTCTTGCCCCCGCTCCCCACCCCACCCCAGGTCCTCCGCCTGCCTTTTGTCTGTGGAAAAACTTTGGCCAAAGAATAAGTTTAATCAGAGAACTGAGAAATGGAGAAACAAAGGAAAACTGCCCAACAGAACTAAATAATAATTGTTTAGTCATTAAACTTAGTCAAGGACCTTTCGTTCCTTCTCGAGGGCTGTGGATAATAGTCTGAGCCATATCCTGTGAGCTGTCTTGTTAATACTGAAACCAACCCCCGAGGTGAAAGAAGTTAACTACAGGATGACTAGACTGAGGCCATGACATGAGTTGTCACAATTCTGAGACCTGCCCTCAAGAAATTGAAACCAGCTGACCCTGGAACTGAAGACTAACTGTACCGAAAACAATCAAGATGATGCTGGTCAGACCACTGATGACCAATTTCAAGATGACTGTCAGAGCTGACTGTGCTGTCTCTCATGGGGCCCCCTCCCTCTGTCTATAAAAGCTCTTGCCCACTGGTGGCCAGTAGGAGTTGGGGGAGTCAGCCTTTGGACAGGAGTCTGCCCTCCCAACCCTACCCTGGTTTCGAACATCTAAAATGAAGCAAAGTTTTATTTCCACCAACCTGGCCCCTTTATTGGCTTTTGAGTGGCAACCAGCCAGACCCCACTTTCAGTTACAGCATGAGATTACTCTCTGCACTTTGGAACCATGAAGACCAAACCTAGGCAGTGAGGTGACCAACCCGTTCGTTGCAAAACACGGTCCAGAACCCAGGGCTCCTGGGGCACTTAATCCAAGCCTTTCTGTATGTATTTACTTCTGGGAAGAAAGGAGTTATGTTTCCACCATTCGTTTTTCCCAAGATTGTAAGTCACAGCACCATCCTGGGGGTGAGGGTGGTCAGGAGGAGACACAGCTGTCCCATGGGCCAGGTGCACCCATTAACCCCCAGGGGGACCCCTGTTTCTTTTTTTAATAAAGTTTTATTATTATTATTATTTGTTGCATTGCAAGGCATGTGGGATCTTAGTTCCCTGACCAGGGATCAAACCCATATCCCCTGCAGTGAAAGCACAGAGTCCTAACCACTGGACCACCAGGGAAGTCCCAGCACACCTGTTTCTGATGTGCTCCTGTCTGGTAAAATATCAGTGAACGTGTCTGCTGCTTTATCTATTGTGTTCAAGGCCCCCCACTGTTTCTCCCTCTCCCTTTCTTCTATAGGCCTCCAGGTCCCTGTGCAGGGCAGAAGGAAAGAGCCCCAGGCTCCCCGCGCTGCAGAAACGTCCTATCTGCCCAGACAGTGGGGCCGAGCTCCAACTGAGCATCTTCCCAGAGGCAGTGTGCAAAAACCAAACAGAGAGAGGCTGAGCCCATCACAGCCCCTACACCCCAAGCAGGACCGCACGATGCCATTCCCTGTACAAGTCTCTCCCTCCCACACGGTTTAGGTAGCTCTGCTCATAAGAAAAGAAAAATAAATAAATCGCAGAAGCATCTATTTTAAAATCTAGGCTGCACTGCCCAGGAGACGCAAGTCAAAACAAACTTCAAAGGACCAGTGAAAGCACCTTTGCTTGAGGCTCTTAAAACAGATCAGAACTGGGGAGTCCCAACGTGGAGGCTGATTTTGACCTGAAATAAGCCAGCAGGTCTGGGCTTTAAAGGAGCCCTTACCCAAGTCGACATGCTTCCCTGGTAGCCCAGTCGTTAAAGAATCTGCCTGCAGTGCGGGAGACCTGGCTTCAATCCCTGGATCGGGAAGATCCCCTGGAGATGGGAATGGCAACCCCCTCCAGTATTCCTGCCTGGAAAATCCCATGGACAGGGGAACCTGGTGGGCTACAGTCCGTGGGGTCTCAAAGAAGACACGACTGAGCATCCAACACACACCCAGGTCAACACGGCAGCGAGGATTTCATAAAGGAGCTTCGTGAGAGCCAAGCCTCACCTCCACGTGGCTGTTTCTGCAGATTACCCATCAGAAAGATGTAAATGGCTGCTCAAACATTCAAGTCACTGAGAGCTGGGAGAATGTGATGTTTTCATCCTGTGCTGGCTGAGGGCACCAGTGATGGAGGGGCTGGCGCAGGGGGTCAGCTCTGCCATCAGTCAGCTGAGCGGAAGTAAGGCTTTCATGGGTCTGGGCTTTAAAGGAGCCCTTACCCAAGTCAACATGCTTCCCTGGTAGCCCAGTCATTAAAGAATCTGTCTGCAGTGCGGGAGACCTGGCTTCGATCCCTGGGTCGGGAAGATCCCCTGGAGATGGGAATGGCAACCCCCTCCAGTATTCCTGCCTGGAAAATCCCATGGACAGGGGAGCCTGGTGGGCTACAGTCCGTGGGGTCTCAAAGAAGACACGACTGAGCATCCAACACACACCCAGGTCAACACAGCAGCGAGGATTTCATAAAGGAGCTTTGTGAGAGCCAAGCCTCATCTCCACGTGGCTGTTTCTGCAGATTACCCATCAGAAAGATGTGAATGGCTGCTCAAACATTCAAGTCACTGAGAGCTGGGAGAATGTGATGTTTTCATCCTGTGCTTGCTGAGGGCACCAGTGATGGAGGGGCTGGCGCAGGGGGTCAGCTCTGCCATCAGTCAGCTGAGCGGAAGTAAGGCTTTCAGGGACAACCTCCCACCTGGAGCATGGGGTGTGGGGAGAAGGTCCGCATTCATGTATCAGATGGGATCCTGTCTTGTTTATCTCATCCTATTCATTCCATTGTCATTTTACTGCCTGGTCTGTTTGGGATCCGAGAACCATAGCAATGATAATACTAACTAGCCTGTGTTGAACCCTCACTGTCTGCCAGGCCCTGTCCTGAATGTTTCACATCATTCAACTCATTTAATCATCAAAACACCCCATCTACACTCTCCCCATCTGAATGAGAATAATGGTAAGAGCTAAAATATGTACTGAGTGCTTACTGGGCACTGAGCAGTTTATCTGTATTAGCTCAATCCTTTGAGAAAAAGATAGATGACACTGTTCTATAGATGGGAAAACGAGGCACAGAGAGCTTAAGAAACACACCCATTGCGTGTCAGAGAACAAACTTATGGCTGCCCGAGGCGGCGGGTGGGAAAGATGCAGGAATGGATGCTTGGGAAATTTGGGATGGACAGGTACACACTGCTATATTTTAAAGGGATAACTAACAAGGACCTACTATATAGCACAAGAAACTGATCAAGGTTACGTGGCAGCCTGGATGGGAGGGGAGCTGGGGGAGAATGGATACATGTATATGTATGGTTGAGTCCCTTCTCTGTTCATTTGAAGGTATCACAACATTGCTGATCAGCTATACCCCAATATAAAATAAAAAGCTATAAGAAAAATATAAAGAAACACACCCATGATCACACACCCCGAAGATCACAGAGCTAAGGCAAGAACTAGCCAACCTGGCTTAAGACTCTTAAACATGGCCAGTGGCACCTACTGAAGGTCACCTCACAGCCCCCTTTGTGGGATTAACTCCCCGTGCAGGAGCCACAGGGAGAGAAGTGAGTGCAGGAACGGGTCAGCACCCTCCTCAGCGGCAGTGTGGCGTGATGGTTAGGGTGTGAGCTCTGCCCACAGAGCCCCAGTGCACTTGACTGCTTCACTCACCCGCCTCATGAGATTGGGCAGGTGACTTCTGCTCCCTGGTCTCAAGCCCCATCCACAAGGCACAGAGAATGACAGCCCCCCCCCTTATAGGGTTAGTGATTGTTAGTACCGCTGTTATGATTGAATTCCAGACTGATCGCAAGTGGAATTAGGAATCAGTACAGAGGATGAGATGGCTGGATGGCATCACCGACTCAACGGACATGAGTTTGGGTAAACTCTGGGAATTGGTGATGGACAGGGAGGCCTGGCGTGCTGCAGTCCACGCAGTTGCAAAGAGTCGGACACGACTGAGCAACTGAACTGAACTGAATGGATTATTACTAATCAATAGAGGAATTATTCAGAAAATACCAGTGGTCTCCAGTGCGGCAGGACCGTATTCTGACAGAGTAAAGGAAGCCTTCTCCCCACACGTCCCACACCCCAGGGGAAGGGGAAGGAATATTCTGGACCAGTTCTGCTTAGCCTCCACTTTGATGGTCGAGATGACCTCAGCCAGCTGTACCCTCCACGCCCCCTCTCCATGGAAGAGAAATTAACTGTGAAATTTTGAAACGATAGAGAAAACACAAAGTAATCAAATTTATCCTCCAGTGACAAGATCACCTTTCCTGATCTTAAGAAAAAGCAGAGCTAAAACAAGCTGGTTACAGACAAGAAAGCAGCCTCGGGTGACTTGGACCTGTGGGAATCACATGCCACCCACATCAATGCTTCGCCTTGCCCACAGCTCACCCTGCACACGCCACTGTGCACACCCAGGCCTCCCCCTCTGGGATGCTGGGCTGGGGCAGGAGGAGATGCCCAGGCCTGGAGGGTTCACGCACCTTCCAAATACAGACCACCTGGAGGAAGTCCAGAAGAAAGGACAGAGGTTGAAGGGAGCCCCGCCCCTCCCTCAAGGAAAGAGGAAGAAACAGGCTTTCTGCAGGAGGATACGGCTGAACAGAGAACCAGAACTGAACAGATCAGCTCCCAGAGCCTGGAGCCACCCAACAGTCCCTGGAGCCTTTGAGACCAGCCTTCAGGGCCCACTTGATCCTCTTAGAGCAGATGCTCTGGGATGGGGCAGGGACATCAGTATTTTTAAAACAGATTTATTGAGATGGAACTCAAGTAGCATCCAACTCATCCATTTAAAATCCATTGTACAAATCAATGGATTTTAGTATATTCTCAGATACATGCAATCATCTCCATATTCCATTTTAGGACATTTTCATCACCTTAGAAAGAAACTCAACACCTTTATCATTTCCCAGTCTCCCCAGTCCTCCAGTCCTGTGCAGCCACCAACCTACTTCCTGTCTATGGGTTTCCAGTCCTGGAAATTTCATGCTGGCAGAATCATACAATAGGTGATCCTCCATGTCTTGTCTCTTTTCGCTTAGCATCTTGTTCCCAAGGTTCGTCCATGGGGTGGGATGCATCAGAATGTCACTCCTTTTTTATAGCTGAATAGTATTCCCTGGTGGCTCAGATGGTAAAGAATCCATCTGCAAAGCAGTAGACCTGGGTTTGATCCCCGGGTTGGGAAGATCCCCTGGAGGAGGCCACTCCAGTATTCTTGCCTGGAATACTGTCCATAGGGTCACAAAGAGTTGGACATGACTGAGCAACCAAGCACACAGCACACGCAGTATTCCATTGTATGGCTCCACCAATGTCCATCTTTGGCAGCCATATTTTTTAAAAGATCTGAGAACCACTGCTGGAAATGGAGATGTGTGTCGTTCCATGCAGTCCCTCCTCCCAACCTCCTCCTCCATCCTCAGCTGTATCCTAGATCTGTTCCCATGGATTTATTCTCTCTTTTCCCCTTCAATTCCTGAATCTGATCTCTTCTCACCATGGCCACTGCCATGCCCTGGCTTGAGTGGAGACCCCACTGTCTCATCCCCTGGAGGCTGTGTCAGCCCCTTCCCATCTCCTCATCCACCTCTGCCCTGCAGTCCACCCCACACAGCAGCCAGAGCATTCTGCTGAAAATAGGCAGACCACGCTGCTCCCCTGAGAACCTTCCAGTTGCTTTTAACCTCACCTAGAACCAATTTGAGGCCCTTCTGACCACTACTGCGTGGTCTGCTCCTGCTTCCTCCCCACCTCCATCATCACCACGTCTCCCTGATGCCCACCGCCTTCAAGACACACTCACCGGCTTGCTCTTCCTTCCATGAGGGCAATTCTGCACAGTGGGTATCCACCAGCTTCCGAGCTTGGTTGACCCTAATTTAAAATCTGGACCCTTCCTCCCCAGGTGTGAGACCCTGGAAAAGTTCCTCATGTCTCTTAGATGATTGTGCTGTCTGTAAAATGGCTCTAAACTATGTCCAAAGCCCACCTTATAAAGCCTCAGTGTTGTGCACATAAAAATTGAGGACACACAGGAATGCCCAGTCAGTGGCACACATATTACTGCATCTATGGTCCCAAGAGTTGTTCACACAGGCTCTCTTATTTAATTCTCAGCCTAAAAAAATGGTCCAGGACTTCCCTGGTGGTCCAGTGGTCGAGAATTCATCTGCCAGTGCAGGGGACACAGGTTTGATCCCTGGCCTGGGAACAAAGATCGCACATGCCCAAGGGCAAATAAACCCGTGTGCAGCAACTACTGCCTCCACATTCTAGAGCCTGTGCTCCACAACAAGAGAAGCCACCGCAAGAAGAAGCCCGCCCACTGCAACTAGAGAAAGCCCATGTGGAGCAATGAAGACCCAGCTCAGTCAAAACTAAATAAATAATTGATTAAAACTCAAAAATAATTTTTTTTAAATGATCCAGGGACTTCCCTCGGGGTCCAGTACTTAAGACTTCACCTTCCAAAGTGGGGGCTGAGGGTTCAATCCCTGGTCAGGGAGCTAACATCCTACATACCTCATGGCCAAAAAAAAAAAAAAAAAAAAGCCACAAAACAGAAGCAGTGTTGTAACAAATTTCATAAAGACTTTAAAAAATGGTTCACATTAAAAAAAAAAAATCTTAAAAAAAAATGGTCCAGAGCTGGAGTGAAGGGACCCCACCCAGAGCTGGTGGGCTTGAAGACTGTCCAGAGTCTGGGGGTGACAAAGGCACCCAGCCCACCCTGGAGGGTGTCACATACACCAGTTCATCATTCCTGAGCACCTACTTTGTATCAGCCACTTGCCAGCACTGGAGATTGGGCCACAGCCACAATCAGACAGGTTCCACAAAATCGGACGCAGGTGGGCCAGGAGAAGACCAAAGTGACCCCCAGTCCTCAGGATGGGGTGTCTGAGTGGCAGAGGCATGAGTCACTTTGATGGCCAGAGAATTCCAGAGAAGTGGAGGTTTTGAAGGGGAAGTGAGGTTGTAATCTACCTTGACAGCTAGTTTGAGACTCTCCTGTGGGACTGCCTTGTGCCATGGGAGATCCTGCTATAAAAATCCTTTGACCTTCCAAATGGACGGCCCCATTTGTCACCCAGAAGGACAGCAAATTGGGTACCGTGTGTGTGTTAGTAGCTCAGTCGTGTCCAACTCTTTTGAGGCCTCATGGACTGTAGCTGGGCTTCCCAGGCAGCTCAGTGGTAAAGAATCTGCATGCAATGCAGGAGATGCAGGTTTGATCCCTGGGTCAGGAAGATCCCCTGGAGGACGGCATGGCAACCCACTCCAATGTTCTTGCCTGGAGAATCCCATGGACAGAGAAGCCTGGTGGGCTACAGTCCATGGGGTGGCAAAGAGTCGGACACAACTGAAGTGACTGAGCACACACACACACACACAGACACACACACACCCCAACTGTAGCCCACCAGACTCCTCTGTCCATGGGGATTCTCCAGGCAAGAATACTAGAGTGGGTAGCCATTTCCTTATCCAAGGGCTCTTCCCAATCCAGGGACCCAACCTGGGTCTCCCGCATTGCAGGCAGATTCTTCACCATCTAAGCCCCCAGGGTGGCCACCCATTATTTGTAATAATGAAGAAAAATTGAAACAGTCTGAATGGTCCTATATGATAAGTAAGCTGGGAATAACCATGTTCAAGTATTACATAGCTACTCTAAGATATGTTTTTGCCGTGTCTTTCTACAACATGGAGAAATGCCAACTTTATCATGTAAAATGTTTTAAAAACATACTTCAAAACAGTTAATGAAGTTAAAACCCTCATAGAGAAGAAACTGGAAAAAATGCCAGTATTAACAATGGTTGGTTTGGGGTGACAGGATTATGAATCAACAATATTTTCTTTTTCCTGCTTTTTTTTTTTTTAATACTTTCTAACTTTCCCACAATGAAAAGTCATTACTTTTATAATAAAAATCAGGGACTTCTGCAAAAGGAGAAGAGGGTGGCAGAGGATGAGATGGTGAGATAGCATCACCAACTCAAAGGACATGAACTTGAGCAAACTTCAGGAGATAGTAGAGGATGGGGAGCCTGGTGTGTTGCAGTCCACAGGGTTGCAACAAGTCGGACACAACTTGCTGACTGAACAGCAACAACAGAAAAACAGATAACTAATGAGAACTTTTAGCACAGGGAACTCTACTCATTACTTTGTGGTGAGCTAAATGGGAAGGAGATTCCAAAAAGAGGGGATATATGTGTACATACAGCTGATTCGCTTTGCTGGACAGTAGAAACTATTATAATACAACATTGTAAAGCAAACTATACTCCAATAAAAATTAATTTTTTTAAAATTAAGGACTTCCCTGGTGGTCCAGTGGCAAAGACTCTTCGTTCCCAATGCAGGGGGCCTGGGTTCAATTCTTGGGCAAGAACTAGATCCCACATGATGCAACTAAGAGTTCACATGCCATAAACTAAAGATTCTGTATGCCACAACCAAGACCCAGCACAGACAAATAAATTAAAAAAAATTTTTTTTAAGATGTCATTGAAAAAAACAAATTCAAGATGCAGAACCCACGTAGTGAGCTGGGTAGGGACAGTCAGTGTGGTTTTGACATCAGCAGAGGCAGCCCTGTCACTTGCCCCAAACCTGGCCCCCAGCTCACCAGCATCCCAACCCCCTATAGAGCAAGTCCTGGGTAACTAGGTAGATACACAGATCAGATTCTTGGCCCCTAAATCTGAGCTCTTTAAAGACGTGGAGCTAACAACCAAACATGATTTCCTAATATTCCAGAGCCCCTTCTGGGATGGGGCGGGGGAGTGCTCTTAGAAGGGAAACATTAGAAACAAGCAAACAGCCCCATGGCCCTATTACCTCTCTACATCTCTGAGTCTGAAGTAACAGTGGAGCAAAACGATGAGGAGTGATTCTGTCTTAGAAACAATCAGTCAACAGTAACCATCCATAACTTCCCAATGGAAACCAACTCTGCTGAGCCAACTGCAGCAACCAATTCTAAACTCTGTCATCACAGCATCCGTGCTAGGTTTTGGCAACAAGAGTATTTCAGCATAGAGAATCTTTCCCGCCCCCGACCAGATCAGCAGCCACAAGCCCCACTCAAAATACCTTTTTCCCAAAGGCAAGACAAACAGGTTTTCTTGGTGGCAGTATGCGGTGGGGTGGGGCAAGATGGGGACAAGAGGAAGTGGGGAGGGGAACTTTGCATCTCAAAAAAGGGAACCCTGTGGCCAATTCCCTGAGGATGGAACTGGAAAACTACCCCCACCCACTGGTTTCAGACACCCGTAGGAGCTCACGGCTCATGCTCAGTGTCCATGGGTGAAAGCCTGGGGACTCCAGACCCCTGTCATTCCACCTGCTCCAAAAATATCCTGCCGGCACTTCCTGCACAGCCATCTAAGAGAAAGGAAACCGCTGTTCCTTCCTTCAGATATTCAGGGTCTTTGCACCTGTATCTGTATACTTGGATTCTTAAATGTCACTTCCTCCATGAGAACTTCGAGGATCACCCCTCCACAGGCTCTCACATCAGGCTGTTATAATCTTCTGTATCTTCTCCATTTGTTTTTTAGTCATCTGCTTGTTGTCAAACACACACACACATACACACAACCATTAAGAGCAGAGATTCTAGCTATCTTGCCGGCTGCTCTGTGCTCAAAATGCTACTTAATATTTAATAGGGGCTCAAATGTTTGTTGAATGAATAAGTGAATGCACTGTCTTCATCCCTGGATTACAAAAATAAACATCACAACTGCTGCCTTCCAGGAGCTTCATTCTAGAGAACAGAACCATCCTGGAACTCATAACTGTAGAGCTTGTGGTGACGACCATGCGCAGGCCAGTAACCAGACCAAAGGTTACTGCCCCATCCCACCCTGGGGCCTCTTAGAGGTCATTTCCTTCCTTCACTCCTGGCCTCCCTGATAGCTCAGTTGGTAAAGAATCTGCCTGCAATTGCGGGAGACCTGAGTTTGATCCCTGGGTTGGGAAGATCCCCTGGAGAAGGGAATAGCTACCCACTCCAGTATTCTGGCCTGGAGAATTCCATGAACTGTCCATGGGGTCACAAAGAGTCAGACATGACTGAGCAATGTTTACTTTCACTTTTCTTCATTCTTTCCAAAAGATATTTATTGACACCCTACTATGTGCAAAGCACTTGCATGGGAAAACAGACAATAAAAATGTCAGCAAATAAGATAATTTCAGATGAATGTCCTCAGGCCATCCTGATCCCTCCATTTCTCAACAACCTCCCCCACACCCAATTGCCACAGACTCTGCCACCTCACCCATCTGTGTCCCTGCGAAGCCCCTCAGGGCCTGGAAGTCGTGACACTTCTTTCCCATGTGAGTGAACATTAAGAACAGGTTATCTGACTGTCCTGCTGTAGGGCACAGGAACTATAGTCAAAGTCCTGGGAAAAAACATAACAAACAAAAAAAAAGAATACAGCAGAAATTAACACAACATTGTAAATCAACTATATGTCAATTAAAAAATAATAATACATTTAAAAAAAGAATAAGTCATCCAGAATCCCAAAGAAGTCCTAGCCTCTCCCATTTTATGAGTCTCCTGGTCCAGTGAAAAACTAAGAAACGTCAAGGCAGGTTTAAACTGTTATTTCTCAGGTATCCATTTAACGCCTTAAATACATGTATTGGGCTTCCTTTGTGGTTCAGCTGGTAAAGAATCCACCCGCAATGTGGGAGATCTGGGTTCGATCCCTGGGTTGGGAAGACGCCCTGGAGAAGGGCTACCCACTCCACTCCAGGGAGAATTCCATGGACTGTATAGTCTGTGGGGTTGCAAAGAGTCAGACATGAATGAACAACTTTCACTTCATACATGTATTAATATATGTGTGTCATGTATACACATTACTAATAATACATTAACTATAACCCAACAGGGGCCCCCCAGGTAGTTCAGTGGTAAAGAATCCACCTGCCAATGCAGGAAGCAAAGGAAACACGGATTCGATTCCTGGGTTGGGAAGATCCCCTGGAGGAGGAAACTGGAGAATTCCATGGACTGTATAGTCTGTGGGGTTGCAAAGAGTCAGACATGAATGAACAACTTTCACTTCATACATGTATTAATATATGTGTGTCATGTATACACATTACTAATAATACATTAACTATAACCCAACAGGGGCCCCCCAGGTAGTTCAGTGGTAAAGAATCCACCTGCCAATGCAGGAAGCAAAGGAAACACGGATTCGATTCCTGGGTTGGGAAGATCCCCTGGAGGAGGAAACAGCAACTCACTTCAGTATTCTTGCCTGGAAAATCCCATGGACAGAGGAGCCTGGCAGGCTACAGTCCATGCGGTAGCAAAGAGTCAGACATGACTGAGTGACTGAGCATGCACGTAACCCAACAAACCCTAGTACGATATCATTGACTTATGAAGATGGATCCACTCAGGTCCAGTTGCCAGGAACAGGTTTAAGGTCTCATGAGAAATGATTTATTTTTTGAGTCTTCTCAGTGGATCTTGGTGACTGAAAACATAGCTTCAAATGTCAAGGGTTAATTTGAGATTCTTTGTCACTGTAAGAATGAGCCAAAGGACCCTCCCAGACACTGCCCCAAGAAACACATCAGTTCTCAAAGAGGAAGACCCATTACCCATAAGGCCTGAGACTCAGGGCAGGCTGCCTCAGACTTAAGAAGTGACTCTGAGAGACATAACCCAGTCCCCTGAAAACCCACCCAACTCTGCTGCTGCCCGCAAATGCTAGTTTGGAACTGAAGTGTCTGTGAAAGCCCCTCCCAAACAGCTTTAGGCAGAACTGGATATACAAGGGCTGGAAAAGTTTGTTGCAAAAGTCAGACAGTGGTAAGTGCTGCCAAGAACATGGGGAAAGAGAACGCACCCTGCAGAGCAAGCTGGAAGAACTTGCTGAAATGAGGTAGACACATCCCCTGCCCCAACGATCCACTTCTGAGATGCACTCAGAATGATTCTCACTCAGGACCCTCAGGCACACGTGCAAGGATGCTACTGCAACACCATCTGTGCACCTGGGCTCTGGAGCCAACCTGGTGTCCTCGATGGGGATGGGAAGAAAAAGGTGGTCCGTGAGCTCTACAGAATATTACACAGCAGTTAGAGGTAACTCAGCAGAAATACACACTTTGACACAGATGGACTGCAAAGGGACAGGACTGTACGAGAGAAGCAGGAAACAGAACAAGGTCCAGAGCACCATGGAATTTCTGTTCATCAGAACACCTGGGAATGTGGCAGCACTAATGTTTCTCATAGATGCAAATTCAGGATTATATATCAAACGCGTTGAAGGGACTGGCTGTGATAGGAAAGATAAAAGGGGTGGGGACTGGGGTGAAAGGGAAGAGACAGGAAGAGAGGCAAGGGAGAGAGAGAAGGGAGACAGAGAGAAGGAAAGGGGAAAGCAGAGCCTGTAACAATAACATATTAGGGACTGTGGAGTGAGGTTCATCCAACCCTTTGCACCCAGTGCAGCGGCACCAACATCAACAGGCCATTGCTTCTCTGCAACTGTGAGCTTGGAGCGGATGCCATAACAAGATCAGGCAGCTTTTCAAATGTACAGGCAGAGGCAAAGAGAAGCTGCGGAAACACTGTTCATAGAGTATAACGATCTAATTCAAAAGGAACCAGAGAAATGAAGAACAGTTTACGAGAAGTCAGGGTCAGCCACTCCAGTGCATCCATAATAGACCAGCACAGCAGGAGGCGCATCCTTAAACAAGTTCCCGGGACTACACAGATTCCAACCTTTCCGCTACCCCCAAACAACTGGGAAACTCAGCGGTGAAATCCTCTACCTCCCCTACCACCGGGAGCAGTTGCTCCAGCCATGCAGGAAAGGAGTCTCCTTGCTACTACGAGCAAAGTTCCAACACGCGCCTACACCCACCGAAGGGGCCAGGGCTTTGCTACAATCACACTTTGTTTATACTCACAACCAAAGTTAAGAGCACGGTAGATGACTCCCACAGATGCTTGACCACCTTGGGGTGACCCCTAACCCAGCAGTTCTCAAAGTGAGGTCCCTGGATCAGGAGCATCAGAAACTGAGAAATTCGAACCCTGGACCCCGTCCCCAGCGCTGCTCAGAAATTGCTCTCACCCTACTCCCTCCACAACTCGGATGCTCCCCAACGCTTGAGAGCCCTGGCGCTAATTAAAACTTCAAGCTTCACTCCAAAAACACAAAGGAGGGAGGCTTGGAAGTAGAAGCTCAGGAAAGAACCTCGCTGCTCTGTGCCCCTCCTCCTGCCCTTTAAGCACAGGCTGTTCTCCCAAACGCCAACCACGTAGGGAGAAATGAGACTGGAAAACACAGCGGAGAGAATCAGTGGAATTGGTTTGCTGCCTTTTTTTTTTTTTAATTGCTAGTTCTCAGCCCAATCGGCACATGGCCTCACCTGGGAAAGCTTTCAGACTCCCCCGACCAGGGATTCAGATGTGGCTGGGTTTGTTCTAGGGGATGCAGGGCACAGACCTGGGACTGGGGTGGGGGTGGGGGCAGCCCCTTAAGTCCCACCCACTCCCCTGGCACGCTGACAGCGCCAACCTTTCCCTGACCCATTTTGTCATCTTCTCAGAAGGGGAGGGTGGTAAATATCAGCTGCCAGCCACTTCCCTGAAATAACCTCAAAATGCTTTGCTCCATGTCCCGAGTACAGCGCCATATGGCCAGCAGAGCAGCCGTAGGCCCTGGGGCACAGCCCAGTCACCCCACACTGCAGATGGGGCTGTCTGCCTGCCTGCCTGCCTCCCACCCCACAGCCCCACGCAGGAGACACAAGCCCGGGTGGTACCCAAGCATCTCTCCTGGAGGCTTCAACTTCACAGGAGCCCAAATCACACTCCAAGACAACAAAACCCCAAACACCACAGACTAGGGGTCCGGGCCACAACAGGGGATTCCACAGCGGGGCTGGGAGAAAGCAGAGGGGCTGGGGTGTCAGGGTGGGGAGGGGACCCCCCAGGACTGTTCACCTTGCAATCGGGCTGAATTTAAAGTGCTCCTCCCACGGCACCTCCTTTACCCCTGGTTCAGAAACTGGGTGTGAGGAGAGGTGGTCCACGCCCCCCTCCTCTCGCCATCCCATCTTCCATGTTCAGAGGCAGCTCATTCCCTTCTTCCTCCGCCTGCTGTCCCTGGGACATTTTCTGTCCCTTAATGAGGTGGGGGGGTCTCACTTTGGTAAAAAGTGATGATGCAGAGAGAGAGCCCAGGGTAGACCCCTTCCCCCAAGGCCCTCCCCTCCTCGCTTACCCTGCCATCCTAAGAACTTGGGGGGACTGCACACCCAGTGGAAGGGTCTGGAGAGCCCCCGCCCCCAATTCCTGCAGAAGCCCCCAGTGGCCCTGTGCCCAGTGACCCAATGACCGAGTGCTGAGCCGCGTCCACCCAGCCCTCAGCTGGACTTTTGGGGACAGCAGCGCACCTGCCTCTACAAAGGCCTCAGAGTCAGAACAAACAGCACCCTCGCCCCCACTGGCCCCCAAACCCAACTTTCTGCCCCGGCAGATCGCCCTGTAAACACTGCGTCTCCAGGTGAAAACATGGCTTTCGGGGGAGGGCCTGCCCCAGCAAACAGCCTGTGGGCACAGACACACACACACGCACACACACACACCTGCACACACATACGCGCACGCACGCATTCTGCCGGGAACATCTGTTTTGACAAACAAATCATTCAAGTCAGTCTATGGGACATGAATTGACAAATTCTCAACGTGCAGGTCCCTGGCTCCATACATTTCAGATCTGAGCCAAGCTGAGGATGATACAACCAACTCTTATTTTTTTATTCGTTGGCCCATAACCCCTTCCTCACTCCAGCCCAGCCTCCAAGAAGACCACATCCGGAGCCCCCAACAGGCTTAGATGAGAAACAATCCGAACTCACACACCTGGGGGTTACAAAGACATTGCCTGCCGCGGTGTCAAACTTCGCCCAGAGGGGCTTTTCTGCAAAGCTGGGGGCGGAATGGGTGTCGGGAACCCCACAGTGACAGAGAACCGTCAGCCCTGCCCTGGGAAACCAGAACCACGGGGACCAAGCAGCAATATCCCGCATTAGCGGGAGGAATCGTCTGGAAACGGTCCGCCTCTCCCCGCGGCTCTCCGGCACCGGCGTCCATGGCAGCTTCGCCAGCCGCGCGGTACCCGGACCCGGTGCTGAAGGGCATCCTCAGATCGCTGGAAAATAAACTTTGTCAGGGCAGAGAGTTTCCGGCTATCACCCAGCTATCACCGCCGCCGCTGCAGCGCGGGGTGCGCGCGGAGGGGTGAAAAGGCAAACGAGAAGCTATTTTTAGGAGAAAAAAAAATAATAAATCTCAGCCTACCTTAGAAGCAGCAATGCCAAGACTGGGAGGTTCACCGGGAGACAACTGCAGTCTGCTGTGTCAGATTACAAACTGGGGGCCAGAGGGAGAGAGCAGAGAGGGAAGGGGGAGGGAGGGAAGAAGAGAGGAGGAGGGAGGGATGTCTCTTTTGGTGTGTCTGCACTGCTTGGATTCAGCTAGAAATGATTCATTAGTTTTCTGTAGGCAGGCAAGCAGGCCCAAAGAGAAAAAGATCGGGGGGTGGGGTGGGGGGTGGGGAACCAACCGCCATGCAGCGGTACCCAGAGCCCAGGAAACGTCAGTGTTTTAAACACACACACACACACCCCAAGATGGCTCTCCCCTCCCTGCCAGCGTCTTTTCCACCGAGTTGTGGCCAAAAGCGGGGACAGAAATGGAGGCCACACAGCTCTATTAGCCACGCAGGACTTGGGGTTCAGTGGGTGATGCTCCGTCTGGGGAATAACAACGCAAGCTCTCCCCTGTTGGCTGCCAGGGGCCTCCTGCAACCTACCGGCCGCGGAAAACCTGCCCTCGCGCGCCCCACAAAGCTAAGAAACTCAAGTGCAACCGGGAATTAAGCGATTATGTGAACCACCCAAGCTGTTCGGGTCCTTACCCTCTGGTCTGGCGCCCCCGCCCGCCCCAACCCCCAGAATCCAAAGAAAATAACATATGTGTCCTCCTCGTCCCCCAAAAAGTTCAGACTTCCACAGACTACCAGCTACCTAGCAACGCGGCCGACTGACAGACTAGGAAAATGTGTGTGGACTGGACACACGCACACAGATGCACACACACGCGTGCGGGGAAACAGTTTGTTCCCTGAGATGAAAACCCATCGTGTGTGATTTAAAGATGCTAAATAATTTAGCTGCTGGGAAGAAAGCCCATGTGAGGTCCCACAGACCTCGACTGCAGCTCTGAGGGGTCCCAGTGCCACCTGCCTGGGCAGGGACCAGGCACCAGCGACAGGTCCCTTTTACAAAAAGGTAAGAGTCTCTGGAGACGGTTTCTGTTTCTTTTCCAATTAACAGGCTTACAAAACTGGCTCATCAGGAAAATCTAATACACCTTCGACCACTGTGGTTGAGTCACTTGCCTTACACAAACCACCATGATCTAAAAAACTAACTGGGAAATTCCCTGGTGGGTCCAGTGGTTAGGACTTCAAGCTTTCACTGCTGAGGGCATGGGTTTGATCCCTGGTCAGTGAACTGAGATCCCACAAGCCACAGGATGTAGCCTTTTTTTTTTTAATTTTCTTAAAAAAAAAAACATGGTATGAAAAATAAAAAGCTAACTGGCCAGAAGGACACACCTTTTCCAGACAACTTCTGCATCACAATGGTACAAGGGTGGAGGAGACATTTTCCTAATCAGGACCCACTTTTGCTTCCCAAAGATGGAGAGGATCTGAGTTTGCCTACAAGACAGAAGGCTTCCTCCAGTCCTGGGGTTGCTGGTCCCAGCCTCTTTCCATGGAACCAAGAGTTCTGTGCCCCTCTCAGGAGTGGGGTGCAGACCACCCACCATTTCCCTTTTCATTCTGCAGGCAGAGCTGTCATATCCCCATAACCAAGACCAGGGAAGAGAACAGGCAAACACCTGTACATCACTGTGTATAGGCTGACTAGGCAGCTCTAGTCACAACAGCCAGTGGGTGGAGACAACCCAATGCTCACTGATGGGCAGGTGGATGCACAGGAGGTGGTGGTCTATCCAGGCAGTGGAATACTATGCAGCCACAACAAGGACAGAAGCACAGACACAGGCTACAGCAAGGATGGACTTGAAAACATACTGATAGAGGAAAGAAGCCAGACACAAAAGAAAACATGTCGTATGATTTCATGTGGATGAAATGTCCAGAATAGGCAAAGCCATAGAGACAGAAAAGAGATGAATAGGATGGTGGCCAGGACCAGGGCCCCGGGGAAGCGGGGAGGGGGAAGGGGCTGCTAACGAGCACAGGATCTGCTTTAGGGGTGATGAAAACATTCTGGAATTAGGTGGTGGTTGTACAACATTGCAAAGGCACTAAATGCCACTGAATTTCTCACTTTTATGTTATGTGACGCTCATCTCAATTTTTTAAAAGGACTGTGGAAAAAGTACCTGAATTGGGAGTCAGGCTGGCCAAGGTCTTAATCCTAACTCTTTGTGACCTTGAGCAGGTTGGTCTGTTCCCCTGGCTATAAAAATATCCTGTCTGCTTCTAAGAGAGCATCCACCTCCTGGGGTTATCATGGGAAACAGAACGTGATTGACAGAAGAAAATTAAGCTCCTCCCCCTGAGAAAGAACTCACTCTTTGAGAAGGTTGTTCAATGGTATGAATATGGCTTTCTCTCCCTCTTTTCTCAGCAGATTGTTTTGAAACAATCCATAGATCAGATAGGGCTAAAGGCACAGGTTCTGAAACAATCACGTACAAAGTCCTCCGCAGGCTGGGCCACAGACACTTGAGCTGGCCGTGTTAAGACCCCAGAATCATTGCCACGGTGTTTCATGTCAATGGGAGTTGCTTGCCTAAGGTCCTCCACTTAGAGGACCCGGCCAGCTGAGAATGGGAGAGGACACTGTCCCCGTCCAATCAGAAAAGGAAGGCAGACAGGAGTGTAAATTGGTGCAGCCACTATGGAGAGCGGTAGGAAGGGTGCTGGAAAACTAAAAATAGATTTGCATATTATCCTGAAGTCTCACTCTCGTGCATATATCTGGACAAAATTGTAATTCAAAAAGATACATGCACCCCCATGTTCGTGTGTGTGTGCTGAATCATGTCCGATTCTTTGCAACCCCATGGACTGGAGTCCACCAAGCTCCTCTCTCCATGGGATTCTCCAGGCAAGAATACTGGAGTGTCAGTTCTGGAAAATGGGCTCCCAGGACCCGGCCCGGCTTGCTTGAAGAAATCAGCAAAGCTCATTGCTTCAGCACTAGTTAGAGGCCACTCAGAAAACAGACCCTACAGAGAAGTCCCTGTTTGACTATTAAGAGCTGCTATAGATAACTCACCGTGTAGGTAGCATTAGTGGTAAAGAATCTGCCTGTCAATGCAGGAGACCCAAAAGACGTGAGTTCCATCCTGGGGTCCGGCAAATCCCCTGGAGAAGGAAGGCAACCCACTCCAGTACTTTTGCCTGGGAAATCCCATGGACAGAGGAGCCTGGCGGGCTACAGTCCATGGGGTCTCAAAGAGTCAGACATGACTGAGCGACTGAGCACAGAGAGAATGATTTATCTGATCCTGAATGCAAAGAGTGTTTGCAAGACTGACAGAGAAGCACCAGATGCAAAGTTGCATAACTGCCATCCAGAGCCTTCCAGTCACACATATGGAGAAAGCACAGCTGGGCTGTTTCCATTTGGACTAGCTCTCTCTGAGGAAATGCCAGGTGTTGATTGCAATGTTGTTCTGAGGGTTCAGCATTAAAGCAGCAGAATCTACGATGGTCATGGAGCTAAGAATAGGTCCTGAACATCAAGATCTCAGCAGGCTCAGAGCTGCTACAAAGCGCAGCAGGCTCTCTCCTAGGTGTGTCCCAAGGCCAGTGGTGAGGTGTGGTACCTAAGCCCTTTCAAGTCATTTTAGGAGATGTTATGATGGTCTGTGAACCAACTGTTACAAGTAAGAATAGAATGGAATGGAATAGAGTAGAATAGGACCAAATAGAAGAATTCTGCATATATTCCTTAACGGAATACAATCGTGTATTATTTTTGCTGCCAATCAAATAAAAAAAGGATATTATTGCATTTAATAATATCTAAAAATCAATAGCTTTTCTATATAGGAAGAACAACCAGTTGGGAAACAACCCCATTTCTGATAGCATATCAAACAAAAAACCCACTAATACAAAGTGGTATAGATATGATTATGTCTATGAATGACTTGAACTGGAAATACACAAGATATATGTGAAGAAAACTGAAGAAGAAAATATGAAAATTGAATAAAGAGAAAAGCATACACTATGCTTGAAAGGGATGCTTAAATTCTATGACATTTTCCCTAAATCAATCTTAAAATTTAATATGATGACAAAAGATATACAGACAGACACCCTCAGATCTATGGAAGCTGCTTCTAAACTTTTATGAAAATATAAGCACCAAAGTATAACCTGGAAAATTTTTTTAGGATAAAGAATAATGAAAGGATACTACCATTACCAGACATTAAAATATAAATATATTTTTTAAATTGATGGTAATGGTGCAAGAATAGGTAGATCTATAGAATGGACTTGGGCAAATAAGTCCTATCACATATTAGCATTTACTATATAATAAAGTATCACTTCTAATCAATAAGAAGACTGATTATTCAATAAATGACATTCATAAAGCTGGATTTTTTTTTTAAATTCTTACTCAAAAATTAATTCCAGATGAATCAAGCATTTAAACACATAGAAGAAAAATTAGACATTTTTGAAGAAATCATTAATTTTTTCCTTATTTTTAAATGAAGGAGGACTTTCTAACCAACACAGGAAATCAGAGATGATGAGAGGAAAAGCTGATTAAATATGACAAGGAAATTTAAAACTTTTCACAGTGAAAAAAATGACATAAATAGGCCAAAAGATAAGTTACAAACCAGGATAAAATATTGGCAACACAAGTTTCAAACTCAGGTATGGGTCCAGGTTTTATGAGACCTGGGGTTTGTTCAAGTTGGGGACCCTGTTTTAAAAGAATAAAAACAGAAAAGAAACCCACCAATACAAAATGGTATAGATATGATTATGTCTAGTGAATGAGAAAATAAGTCAAATTCCAGACTTTAAAAATTTAACAAACCCCACAAATATCACAAAATTTAGAAAGATAACATTGTATTTGCTTAATTAACTGCCTGACAGACTTCTGTAATTCTTTTGTTACATTATTTTGGCTGCATGATCTTTGATGACCTCTCCAAATGACAATGATTTTGAGGCATAATTCTATTTTGAGAGAATAAAGGATAAATTCTTTCCCTAACATATTTAATCAAATTGGGGGGTGGTGGTGGCTAAAGTTATTTTTGACAGTTTATAAGTTTTCTTCATATGATCCAACAATCCCACTCCTGGACATATATCCAGACAAAACTATAATTCAAAAAGATACATGCACCACTATCCTTATAGCAGCACTATTTACAATAGCCAGTACATGGAAACAACCTAAATGCCCATCACCAGATAAATGGATAAGGAAGATGTGGTGCATGTGTTTTTATATATATATACAATGGAATCTTACTAACTCATCAAAAAGAATGCAATAATGCTGCTTGCAGCAACATGCATGCCACTAGATATTATCATAACAAATGAAGTAAGTCAGACAAAGACAAATATCATATGATATCACTCATATGTGGAATCTAAAATATGACACAAATGAACTTGTTTTACAAAACAGACTCACACACATAAATAACAGACTTGTAGTTGTCAAGGGGAAGGGGTGGAGGAGGGATGGACTAGAAGTTTGGTGTTAGCAGATGCAAACTATTATATACAGTTGTTTATATAAACAATAGGGTCCTACTGTATAGCATAACTATTGAATATTGAAAAGACAGTCTGCATAGGTATACCTGAGTCACTTTGTTGTACAACAGAAATTAACACAAGATGGCAAATCAAATGTTCTTCAATTTAAAAAATAAATAAAATATCTAAAGTTTTAAAAAATTTTCTTTAACAAATTTATTCCATGTATAGCTACTGTTACAGTAGCTCCTAAACTACTATTCCAAGGTATGTTCAAAAAGCATAGAAATTCTTTTTTAAAAATTTATTTATTTTCAGTCAGTTCAGTTAATTCGCTCAGTCATGTCCAACTCTTTGTGACCGCATGAATCACAGCATGCCAGGCCTCCCTGTCCATCACCAACTCCCAGAGTTCACTCAGACTCACGTCCATCGAGTCAGTGATGCCATCCAGCCATCTCATCCTCGGTCGTCCCCTTCTCCTCCTGCCCCCAATCCCTCCCAGCATCAGAGTCTTTTCCAATGAGTCAACTCTTCACATGAGGTGGCCAAAGTACTGGAGTTTCAGCTTCAGCATTATTCCCTCCAAAGAAATCCCAGGGCTGATCTCCTTCAGAATGGACTGGCTGAATCTCCTTGTAGTCCAAGGGACTCTCAGGAGTCTTCTCCAACACCACAGTTCAAAAGCATCAATTCTTCAGTGCTCAGCTTTCTTCACAGTCCAACTCTCACATCCATACATGACCACTGGAAAAACCATAGCCTTGACTAGACAGACCTTTGTTGGCAAANAAGAAATCCCAGGGATGATCTCCTTCAGAATGGACTGGTTGGATCTCCTTGCAGTCCAAGGGACTCTCAAGGGTCTTCTCCAACACCACAGTTCAAAAGCATCAATTCTTCTGTGCTCAGCCTTCTTCACAGTCCAACTCTCACATCCATACATGACCACAGGAAAAACCATAGCCTTGACTAGACAGACCTTAGTCAGCAAAGTAATGTCTCTGCTTTTGAATATACTATCTAGGTTGGACATAACTTTTATTCCAAGGAGTAAGCGTCTTTTAATTTCATGGCTGCAGTCACCATCAGCAGTGATTTTGGAGCCCCCAAAAATTAAGTCTGATGCTGTTTCCCCAACTATTTCCCATAAAGTGATGGGATGGGATGCCATGATCTTCATTTTCTGAATGTTGAGCTTTAAGCCAACTTTTTCACTCTCCTCTTTCACTTTCATCAAGAGGCTTTTTAGTTCCTCTCCACTTTCTGCCATAAGGGTGGTGTCATCTGCATATCTGAGGTTATGATATTTCTCCCGGCAATCTTGATTCCAGCTTGTGGTTAACATCCATCTAATCAAGGGTAAGGTTTTTCCAGTAGTCATGTATGGTTGTGAAAATTAGACTATAAAGAAAGCTGAGTGCCAAAGAATCGATGCTTTTGAACTGTGGTATTGGAGAAGACTCTTGAGAGTCCCTTGGACTGTAAGGAGATCAAACTAGTCCATCCTAAAGGAAATCAGTCTTGGGTGTTCATTGGAAGGATTGATGTTGAAGCTGAAACTCCAATACTTTGGCCACCTGAGTTTGAGTGAATTCTGGGAGTTGATGATGGACATGGAGGCCTGGCGTGCTGCANTTGAGAGTCCCTTGGACTGTAAGGAGATCAAACTAGTCCATCCTAAAGGAAATCAGTCTTGGGTGTTCATTGGAAGGATTGATGTTGAAGCTGAAACTCCAATACTTTGGCCACCTGAGTTTGAGTGAATTCTGGGAGTTGATGATGGACATGGAGGCCTGGCGTGCTGCAGTCCATGGGGTTGCAAAGAGTTGGACATGACTGAGCAACTGAACTGAACTGGAGGAGAACATGGCAACTCACTCCAGTATTCTTGCCTGGAGAACCCCATGGACAGTATGAAAAGAGAAAAAGACATGACACCAGAAGATGAGCCTCCCAGTTTGGAAGGTGACCAATATGCTACTGAGGAAGAGTAGAGGGAAATTACTAGTAGCTCCAGTAAGAATGAAGTGGCTGGGACAAAGTGGAAACGATGCTTAGCTGCAGATGTGTCTGGTGGTGAAAGTAAAGTCTGATGCTATAAAGAACAATATTGCATAGCAACCTGGAATGTTAGGTCCCTGTATCAAGGTAAATTGGACATGATCAAGTAGGAGATGGTAAGACTGAACATCGATGTCTTAGGAATCAGTGAACTAACATGAGAGAATTTAATTTATGACCATTATATCTACTACTTTAAGTAAGAATTCCTTAGAAGAAATGGAGTAGCCTTCATAATCAACGAAAGAGTCCAAAACGCAGTACTTGGGTGAAACCTCAAAAAAGAATGGAAATGATCTTTGTTCCTTTCCAAGACAAACCATTCAACATCACAGTAATCCAAGTTTATGCCACAACCACTTATGTAGAAGAAGCTGAAGTTAATGGGTTCTATGAAAACCTACAAGACCTTCTAGAACTAACACCAAAAGAAAGATGCCCTTTTCATAATAGGGGATTGGAGTGCAAAAGTAGGAGTCAAGAAATACCTGGAGCAACAGGCAAGTTTGGCCATGAAGTGCAAAATGAAGCAGGGCAACCCTGGGATTTCTTTGAAAGGAATGATGCTGAAGCTGAAACTCCAGTACTTTGGCCACCTCATGTGAAGAGTTGACTCATTGGAAAAGACTCTGATGCTGGGAGGGATTGAGGACAGGAGGAGAAGGGGACGACCGAGGATGAGATGGCTGGATGGCATCACTGACTCGATGGGCGTGAGTCTGAGTGAACTCCGAGAGATGGTGATGAACAGGGAGGCCTGGCGTGCTGCGATTCATGGGGTCGCAAAGAGTCGGACATAACTGAACGACTGAACTGAACTGAACTGAAAGCCTAACAGTTTTGTCAAGAGAACATGCTGGTCATAGCAAACACCCTTCTCCGACAACCCAAGAGAGGACTTGACGCATGGACATCACCAGATGGTCAATCCTGAAATCAGATTCACTAAGTTCTCTGCAGCTGAAGACGGAGAAGCTCTATACAGTCAGTAAAGACAAGACCTGGAGCTGACCATGGTTCAGATCATGAGCTCCTTATTGCAACATTCAAGCTTATTGAAGTAAATAGGGAAAACCACTAGGCCACTCAGGAATGAACTAGTTCAAATCCCTATGATTATACAATGAAGGTGATAAATAGATTCAAGAGATTAGACCTGATAGAGTGCCTAAAGAACTATGGAAGCAGGTCTGTAACACTGTACAGGAGGCAGTGACCAAAACCATCCCAAAGAAAAATAAATGCAACAAGGCAAAGTGGTTGTCTGAGGAGGCTTTACAAATAGCTGAGGAAAGAAGACAAGTGAAAGGCAAAGGAGAAAGCAAAAGATATACCCAACTGAATGCAGAATTCCAGAGAATAGCAAAGAGAGATAAGAAAGCCTTCTTAAGTGAACAATGCAAAGAAATAGAGGAAAACAATAGAATGTGCAAGACTAGAGATTTCTTCAAGAAAATCAGAGATACCAAGGGAATATTTCATGCAAAGATGGGCACAATAAAGGACAGAAACGGTATGGACCTAACAGAAGCAGAAGATATTAAGAAGAGGTGGCAAGAATACACAGAAGAACTACACAAAAACAGTCTTAATGACCCAGATAACCACAATAGTGTGGTCATTCACCTAGAGCCAGACATCCTGGAGTGTGAAGTCAAGTGGGCCTTAGGAAGCATCACTACAAACAAAGCTAGTGGAGGTGATAGAATTCCAGCTGAGCTATTTCAAATCCTACAAGATGATACTGTTAAAGTGTTGCACTCAATATGTCAATAATTTTAAAACTCAGTGGCCACAGGACTGGAAAAGATTGATTTTCATTCCAATCCCAAAGGGTAATATCAAAGAATTTTCAAGCTACCATACAATTGTGCTCATTTCACATGCTAGCAAGGTAATGCTCAAAATCCTTCAAGCTAGGCTACAGCAGTATGTGAGCCGAGAACTTCCAGATGTACAAACTGAGTTTCAAAGAGGAAAAGGAACCAGAGATCAAATTGTCAACATTTGACTGATAATGGAGAAAGCAAAAGAATTCCAAAAAACATCCACTTCTGCTTCATTGACTGTGCTAAAGCCTTGGACTATGTTCATCACAACAAACTGTAGAAAATTCTTAAAGAGATGGAAATAGAGACAGACCACCTTACCTGTCTCCTGAGAAACCTGTATGTGGGTCAAGAAACAACAGTTAGCACTGGAAATGGAACAACTGACTGGTTTCAAACTGGGAAAGGAGTATGACAAGGCTTATTAAACTTATATGTAGAGCACATCACGCAAGATGTCAGGTTGGATGAATCACAAGCTGGAATCAAGATTGCCAGGAGAAATATCAACAACATCAGATACGCAGGGGTGTGTGTGTGTATGTGTGTGTGTGTGTGTTAGTCCCTCAGTCATGACTTACTCTTTTCAACTCCATGGACTGTAGCTCACCAGGCTCCTCTGTCCATGGGATTCTCCAGGCAAGAATACTGAAGTGAGCAGCCAAAGGATCCTCCAGAGGATCTTCTCGACCCAGAGATCAAAATTGGGTCTCCAGAATTGCAGGCAGAATCTTTACTGTCCAAGCCACCAGGGAAGTCCATGTATATGATACCACTCTAACAGCAGAAAGTGAGGAGGAACTAAAGAGCTTTTGATGAAGTTGAAAGAAAGAAAGTGTGTGGAGAAGGAAATGGTAACCCACTCAAGTTTTCTTGCCTGGAAAATCCCATGGACAGAGGAGGCTGGTAGGTTATACTCCTTGGGGTCGAAAAGAGTCAGACACGACTGAGTGACTTCTTGATAAAGGTGAAAGAGACAAGTGAAAAAGCTGGCTTGAAACTCAACATTTAAAAAACTAAGATCATGGCATCCAGTCTCATCACTTCATGGCAAATAAAAGGGGAAAAGTGGAAGCAGTTACAGATTTTATTTTCTTGGACTCCAAAATCACTGCATATGGTGACTACAATCATGAAATTTAAAGATGTTTGCTCCTTAGAGAGAAAGCTATGACAAACCCAGACAGCATATTAAAAAGCAGAGATATCACTTTGCCAACAAAGGCCCATCAAGTCTAAGATATGGCTTTTCTAGTAGTTATGTATGGGTGTGATAGTTGGACCATAAAGAAGGCTGAGCACTGAAGAACTGATGCTTTCAAATTGTAGTACTGGAGAAGACTCAATCCTAAAAGAAATCAACCCTGAACATTCATTGCAGTACTGTTGCTGAAGCTGAAGCTCCAATACTTCGGACACCTGATTCAAAGGGCCAAATCATTGGAAAAGACCCTGATGTGAGAAAGACTGAAGGTAAAAGAACAAGGGGGTGGCAGAGGATGAGATGGTTAGATAGCATTACCAACTCAAAACCAGCCTACACATATGGTATATGTAGAATTATCCTCACAATTAAAACGTATAATAAAGATTTAGAAGTAAGTGCAATTGCAAAATAGAAACAAATTTCCCTTCTCCATCTTAACCAATAAAACAAGAAGTCTAAGTGACCCTTGGTCATACTTTTTAGAAGTATCTGCCATAAAATCTTTTGTGCTATTACTCATTACTTGTGGATATGCTTTCTCATCTTTTGGAACAATAAGATTTTGAAGGCTCTAATTCATTCCTTTTTTGTCCCTTTACTATCTATATATCTGTATTCCCCTTGGGGATTTTCTCTCCTTCATATGGTGCATCAATCACATGACTTCACTTCCTCCATCAGAAGGGCAGTAAGAACCCAGGCTGAGCAATGAAACTCCCTTTTCACAAACAGCACCTGAAAGGAAAATCTCTCCCTCTGAAATACTAAGAAGGTTCTGTCCTGAGCTGGCAGGGCCATGTTGGTTGAGTTTAGTGGACCTGTGATGCGCTGTCCAGCTACCCTTTTCAAGCAAAGCCACTCATTTCCCCAATTGCCAGAGTGTTGGCTGCTGATTGCTCAGAGCTGGAATTGCTCACCTGGAATTGCTCTCAGCCACAATGAAACACTTCATCAAAGTTGCATCTCCTTCCAGAGAGTGGCTCATACCAATGCCCTGCTAATAGAGAGATACAATGCCATAGACTCTTTGCTTCAATATGGAGACCACTTTGAAGGCTTCTAGAGCTTCCTGTAGGATTAGCCAAGGCTTCAGTTTGCAACCCCTTCAGATGTGAGCATCGTTCTCTGCCTAGTCATGGCTTTCTCAGTTCCCCACAGGTACAGTTTCCAAGAGCTCTGCCCAATAAATCTTTATGCAACTCTCCATTCAAGAGTCTGCTTCCAGGGGAAGGAGAGGGTGGGACAAGCTGAGAGAGTAGCATTGCCATATATACACTACCGTGTGTAACACAGACAGCTTCTGGGAAGCTGCTGTATAGCACAGGGAGCTCAGCGCTGATGACCTAAAGGGGTGGGATGGGGAAGAGGGGAGGGAGGCTCAAGAAGGAGATATATACACACTGGCAGCTGATTCACGTTGTTGTACAACAGAAACCAACACAACACTGGAAAGCAATGGTCCTGCAATTAAAAATAAGCTTTGTTTTCTTTTAAGGAAAAGCAAATTCTAAAAGAAAAAATCTGCTTCTTGGGATCCCAACTTAAGATAGTTGGTGCATGAACAGAGCTTGTCTCATGATAAAAAGAACAGAGAAACCCAACTATGTTCTCTGAACACCTTGATTATGTTACAGCAAAAGCCAGAACTCTCCTTGGTCTTCCAAGTCCCCTAAATCAACAGATTTCATTTTTAACTTAGGCTAGCTAAAGCCGGGTCTTAATCTCTAACCTCTCTCTCACCTCTAAAGGAGTTCTGCCTGGTACACAAACGCTGTCTCATCTCCTGCAATTGAACTCAATTGTTCCACAGTTATTTTATGTCTGTGTTTCATATGACAGCCTTGTAAGTTGTTGTAATAAAATGAAGGAAAAAGACTGTATCACAAAACAAGGATCAGTTCAGTTCAGTTCAGTCGCTCAGTCATGTCCGACTCTTTGCGACCCCATGAATCACAGCACGCCAGGCCTCCCTGTTCATTACCATCTCTTGGAGTTCACTCAGACTCACGTTCATCGAGTCCAAGATGCCATCCAGCCATCTCATCCTCTGTCATCCCCTTCTCCTCCTGCCCCCAACCCCCCCCCAGCATCAGAGTCTTTTCCAATGAGTCAACTCTGCACATGAGGTGGCCCAAGTACTGGAGTTTCAGCCTCAGCATCATTTTTAACTGTTGCTTCTTGTTACAGATATCTCAGGAGGAAGGTCAGATGGTCTGGTATTCCCATCTGTTTCAGAATTTCCCACAGTTTGTTGTGATCCACACAGTCAAAGAATTTAGGATAGTCAATGAAGTTGAAGTAGATGTTTTTCTGGAATTCTCTTGCTTTTTTGATGATCCAACGGATGTTGGCGATTTGATCTCTGGTTCCTTTGCCTTTTATAAATCAAGCTTGAACATCTGAAAGTTCACGGTTCACGTACTGTTGAAGCCTGGCTTGGAGACTTTGAGCACTACTTTGCTAGCGTGTGAGATGAGTGCAGTTGTGTGGTACTTTGAACCTTCTTTGGCATTGCCTTTCTTTGGGATTAGAATGAAAACTGACCTTTTCCAGTCCTGTGGGCACTGCTGAGTTTTCCAAATTTGCTGGCATATTGAGTTCAGCACTTTCATAGAATCATGTTTTAGGATTTGAAATAGCTCAACTGGAATTCCATCACCTCCACTAGCTTTGATTTTATAAGTAATGATTCAGTTCAGTTCAGTCGCTCAGTCATGTCTGACTCTTTGCGACCCCATGAATTGCAGCACACCAGGCCTCCCTGTCCATCACCAATTCCCGGAGTTCACCCAAACCCATGTCCATCGAGTCAGTGATGCCATCCAGCCATCTTATCCTCTGTTGTCCCCTTCTCCTCCTGCCCTCAATCTTTCCCAGCATCAGAGTCTTTTCAAATGAGTCAGCTCTTCGCATCAGGTGGCCAAAAATACTGGAGTTTCAACTTCAACCTCAATCCTTCCAATGAACATCCAGGACTGATTTCCCTTAGGATGGACTGGTTGGATCTCCTTGTAGTCCAAGGGGCTCTCAAGAGTCTTCAACACCACAGTTCAAAAGCATCAATTCTTCTGTGCTCAGCCCTTTTTATAGTCCAACTCTCACATCTACACATGACCACTGGGAAAACCATAGCCTTGACTAGATGGACCTTTGTTGAATGGTCCAAAGTAATGTCTCTGCTTTTTAATATGCTATCTAGGTTGGTCATAACTTTCCTTCCAAGGAGTAAGCGTATTTTAACCTCATGGCTGCAGTCACCATCTGCAGTGATTTTGGAGCCCAAGAAAATAAAGTCAGCCACTGTTTCCACTGTTTCCCTCTCTATTTGCCATGAAGTGATGGGACCGGATGCCATGATCTTAGTTTCCTGAATGTTGACTTTTAAGCCAACTTTTTCACTCTCCTCTTTCACTTTCATCAAGAGGCTCTTTAGTTCCTCTTCACTTTGTGCCATAAGGGTGGTGTCATCTGCATATCTGAGGTTATCGATATTTCTCCCGGTGCAAACTTGATTCCAGCTTGTGCTTCTTCCAGCCCAGTGTTTCTCATGATGTATTCTGCATAGAAGCTAAATAAGCAGGGTGACAATATACAGCCTTGACGTACTCCTTTTCCTATTTGGAACCAGTCTGTTGTCCATGCCCAGTTCTAACTGTTGCTTCCTGACCTGCATATAGGTTTCTCAAGAGGCAGGTCAGGTGGTCTGGTATTCCCATCTCTTGAAGAATTTTCCACAGTTTATCGTGATCCATACAGTCAAAGGCTGTATTTTAATTGGAGGCTAATTACTTTACAATATTGTAGTGGTTTTTGCCATACACTGACATGAATCAACCATGAGTGTACATGTGTCCTCCCTCTGGAACCCCCCCTCCACCTCCCTCCCCAGTCCCAGTGCACTGGCTTTGAGTGCCCTGTTTCATGCATTGAACTTGGACTAGTAATCTATTTCACATATGGTAATATACATGTTTCAATGCTGTTCTGTCAAATCATTCCACCCTTACCTTCTCCCACAGAGTACAAAAATCTGTTCTTCAATATCTGTCTCTTTTGCTGTCTCATATATAAGATCATTGTTACCATCTTTGTAAATTACATATATATGCATTAATATACTATATTGGTGTTTTTCTTTCTGATTTAGTTCACATGTATAATAGGCTCTGGTTTCATCCACCTCATTAGAACTGATTCAAATGTATTGTTTTTAATAGCTGAGTAATATTCCATTGTGTATATATACCACAACTTTCTTATCCATTCATCTGCCAATGGACATGTTGGTTGCTTGCATGTCCTAGCTATTGTAAACAGTGCTGTGATGAACATTGGGGTACACGTGTCTCTTTCAATTCTGGTTTCCTTGGTGTGTATGCCCAGCAGTGGGATTGCTGGGTCATACGGCAGTTCTATTTCTAGTTTTTTAAGGAATCTCCACACTGTTCTCCATAGTGGCTGTACTAGTTTGCATTCCCACCAACAGTGTAAGAGGGTTCCCTTTTCTCCACACCCTCTCCAGCATTTATTGTTTGTAGACTTTTTGATAGCAGCCATCCTGACCGACCAAAGAAGGCAATGGCACCCCACTCCAGTACTCTTGCCTGGGAAATCCCATGGACAGAGGAGCCTGGTAGGCTGCAGTCCATGGGGTCGCTAGAAGTTGGACATGACTGAAGCGACTTAGCAGCAGCAGCAGCAGCAGCAGCATTCTGACTGGCATGAGATGGTACCTCATTGTGGTTTTGATTTGCATTTCTCTGATAATGAGTGATGTTGAGCATCTTTTCATGTGTTTGTTAGCCATCTGTATGTCTTATTTGGAGAAATGTCCGTTTAGTTCTTTGGCCCATTTTTTTGATTGGGTCAGTTATTTTTCTGGTATGGAGCTGCATAAGCTGCTTGCATATTTTTGAGATTAATTCTTTATCAGTTGTTTCATTTGCTATTATTTTCTCCCATTCTGAAGGCTGTCTTTTCACCTTGCTTATAGTTTCCCTCACTGTGCAAAAGCTTCTAAGTTTAATTAGGTCACATTTGTTTACTTTTGCTTTTATTTCCATTACTTTGGGAGGTGGATCATAGAGGATTCTGCGTGGTTTATGTCAGAGAGTGTTTTGCCTATGTTTTCCTCTAGGAGTTTTATAGTTTCTGGTCTTACATTTAGATCTTTAATGCATTTTGAGTTTACTTTTGTGTATGGTGTTAGAAAGTGTTCTAGTTTCATTCTTTTACAGATGGTTGACCAGTTTTCCCAGTACCACTTGTTAAAGAAATAGTCTTTTCTCCATTATATATTCTTGCCTCCTTTTTCAAAAATAAGGTGTCCATGGGTGCATGGATTTATCTCTGGGATTTCTATTTTGTTCCATTGATCTATATTTCTGTCTTGGTGCCATTACCATACTGTCTTGATGACTGTGGCTTCATAGTATAGTCTGAAGTTAAGCAGGTTGATTCCTCCAATTCCATTCTTCTTTCTCAAAATTGCTTTGGCTATTTGAGGTTTTTTTGTATTTCCATACAAATCTTGAAATTATTTGTTCTAGTTCTGTGAAAAATACCGCTGGTAGCTTGATAGGGATTGCATTGAATCTATAGATTGCTTTGCGTAGTATACTCATTTTCACTATATTGATTCTTCCGATCCATGAACACGGTATATTTCTCCATCTATTAGTGTCCTCTTTGATTTCTTTCATCAGTGTTTTATAGTTTTTTATATATAGGTCTTTTGTTTCTTTAGGTAGATTTATTCCTAAGTATTTTATTCTTTTTGTCCCAATGGTGAATGGAATTGTTTCCTTAATATCTCTTTCTGTTTTCTCATTGTTAGTGTATAGGAATGCAAGGGATTTCTGTGTATTAATTTTATATCCTGCAACTTTACTATATTCATTGATTAGCTCTAGTAATTTTCTGGTGGAGTCTTTAGGGTTTTCTATATAGAGGATCATGTCATCTGCAAACAGTGAGTTTTACTTCTTCTTTTCCAATCTGGATTGCTTTTATTTCTTTTTCTTCTCTGATTGCTGTGGCTAACACTTCCAAAACTATGTTGAATAGTAGTGGTGAGAGTGGGCACCCTTGTCTTGTTCCTGCCTTTAGGGGGAAATGCTTTCAATTTTTCACCATTGAGGATAATGTTTGCTGTGGGTTTATCATATGTGGCTTTTATTATGTTGAGATGTGTTCCTTCTATGCCTGCTTTCTGGAGGGTTTTTATCATAAATGAATGTTGAATTTTGTCAAAGGCTTTCTCTGCATCTATTGAGATAATCACATGGTTTTTATCTTTCAATTTGTTAATGTGTATCACATTGATTGATTTGCAAATATTGAAGAATCCTTGCATCCCTGGGATAAAGCCCACTTGGTCATGATGTATGATCTTTTTAACATATTGTTGGATTCTGTTTGCTAGAATTTTGTTAAAGATTTTTGCATCTATGTTCATCAGTGATATTGGACTGTACTTTTCTTTTTTTGTGGCATCTTTGTCTGCTTTTGGTATTAGGGTGATGGTGGCCTCATAGAATGAGTTTGTCAGTTTACCTTCCTCTGCAATTTTCTGAAAGAATTTGAGTAGGATGGGTGTTAGTTCTTCTCTACAGTTTTGGTAGAATTCACCTGTGAGGCCATCTGGTCCTGGGCCCTTATTTGTTGGGAGATTTTTTTTATTGCAGTTTTGATTTCCGTGCTTGTGATGGGTCTGTTAAGATTTTCTATTTCTTCCTGGTTCAGTTATGGAAGGTTATACTATTCTAAGAATTCGTCCATTTCTTCCAAGTTGTCCATTTTATTGGCATATAGTTGCTGATAGTAGTCTCTTATGATCCTTTGTATTTCTGTGTTGTCTGTTGTGATTTCTCCATTTTCATTTCTAATTTTGTTGATCTGATTCTTCTCCCTTTTTTTTCTCGATGAGTCTGGCTAATGGTTTGTCTATTTTATTTATCATCTCAAAGAACCAGCTTTTACTTTTGTTGATTTTTGCTATAGTCTCTTTTGTTTCTTTTTCATTCATTTCCGCCCTAATTTTTAGGATTTCTTTCCTTTTACTAACTCTGGGGTTCTTCTTTTCTTCTTTTTCTAGTTGCTTTAGTTGTAAAGTTAGGTTATTTACTTGATTTTTCTTATGTTTCTAGAGGTAAGCTTGTATTGCATTGAACCTTCCCCTTAGCACTGCTTTTATTGAATCCCATAAGTTTTGGGTTGTTGTTGTTTTCATTTTCATTTGTTTCTATGCATATTTTGATTTCTCTTTTGATTTCTTCTGTGATTTGTTGGTTATTCAGAGGCGTGTTGTTTAGCCTCCATATGTTTGTATTATTAATAATTTTTTTCCTGTAACTGACATATAATATTACCACACTGTGATCAAAAAAGATGCTTGAAATGATTTCTTTTCTTTTTTTTTTTTTTAATTTACCAAGGCTAGGTTTATGGCCCAGGATGTGATCTATTCTGGAGAATGTTTCATGTGTGCTTGAGAAAAAGGTGAAATTCATTGTTTTGGGGTGAAATGTCCTATAGATATCAATTAGGTCTAACTGGTCCATTTAAAGTTTGTATTTCCTTGCTAATTTTGTTTGGTTGATTGATCCATAGGTGTGGGTGGGCTATTAAAGTCTCCCACTATTAGTGTGTTCCTGTTAATTTCCCCTTTCATACTTGTTAGCATTTGCCTTACATATTGCGGTGCCCCTTTGTTGTGTGCATATATAATTGTTTTATCTTCTTCTTGGATTGATCCTTTGATCATTATGTCTTCTTTGTCTCTTTTCACAGCCTTTATTTCAAAGTCTATTTTATCCTGCTTTCTTTTGGTCTCTATTTGCATGATATATCTTTTTCAAGCCCTTTACTTTCATTCTGTATGTGACCCATGGTTTGAGGTGAGTCTCTTGTAGTCAACATATATAGGGGTCTTGTTTTTGATTCTATTCAGCCAGTCTTTGTCTTTTGGTTGGGGCATTCAACCCATTTACGTTTAAGGTAATTATTGATAAGTATGATCCCATTGCCATTTACTTTATTGTTTTGGGTTCGTTATAATTGTTATATCTTCTTCTTGGATTGATCCTTTGATCATTATGTCTTCTTTGTCTCTTTTCACAGCCTTTATTTCAAAGTCTATTTTATCCTGCTTTCTTTTGGTCTCCATTTGCATGATATATCTTTTTCCAGCCCTTTACTTTCATTCTGTATGTGACCCATGGTTTGAGGTGAGTCTCTTGTAGTCAACATATATAGGGGTCTTGTTTTTGATTCTATTCAGCCAGTCTTTGTCTTTTGGTTGGGGCATTCAACCTATTTACATTTAAGGTAATTTGGATAAGTATGAGCCCGTTGCCATTTACTTTGCTGCTTTGGGTTCAAGTTTATAACCCTTTTCTATGTTTCCTACTAAAGAAAATCCTTAAGCATTTGTTGGAGAGCTGGTTTGGTGGTGCTGAATTCTCTCAGNGCCAGTCTTTGTCTTTTGGTTGGGGCATTCAACCTATTTACATTTAAGGTAATTTGGATAAGTATGAGCCCGTTGCCATTTACTTTGCTGCTTTGGGTTCAAGTTTATAACCCTTTTCTATGTTTCCTACTAAAGAAAATCCTTAAGCATTTGTTGGAGAGCTGGTTTGGTGGTGCTGATTTTCTCTCAGCTTTTGCTTGTCTGTAAAGCTTTTGATGAGTGGAGTTGTGTTCCCTCCCTGCTGTTTACCTGGGGCCAAACTATGGCGGAGATAATGAAGATAATGGTGACCTCCTTCAAAACATCCCTTGCGTGTATGCTACACTCAGTGCCCCCAACCCTGTAGCAGGCCACCACCAACCCACACCTCCACTGGAGACTCCTGGACACTCACAAGCAAGTCTAGGTCAGTCTCTTGTGGGGTCACTGTTCTTGTTGCTTATTTAACTTATATGCAGAGTAAATCATGCAAAATGCTGGGCTGGAAGAAACACAAGCTGGAATCAAGATTGCCGGAAGAAATATCCATAACCTCAGATATGCAGATGACACCACCCTTATGGCAGAAAGAGAAGAGGAACTAAAGAGCCTCTTGATGAAAGTGAAAGAGGAGAGTGAAAAAGTTGGCTTAAAGCTCAACATTCAGAAAACTAAGATCGTGGCATCTTGTCCCATCACTTCATGGCAAATGGATGGGGAAACAGTGGAAACAGTAGCTGACTTTATTTTTGGGGGCTCCAAAATCACTGCAGATGGTCACTGCAGCCATGAAATTAAAAGACACTTACTCCTTGGAAGGAAAGTTATGACCAGCCTAGACAGCATATTAAAAAGCAGAGACATTACCTTGCCAACAAAAGTCCATCTAGTCAAGGCTATGGTTTTTCCTGTGCTCATGTATGGATGTGAGAGTTGGACTATAAAGAAAGCTGAGTGCAAAAGAATTGATGCTTTTGAACTGTGGTGTGGGAGAAGACTCTGGAGAGTCCCTTGGACTGTAAGGAGATCCAACCAGTCCATCCTAAAGGAAATCAGTCCTGGGTGTTCATTGGAAGGACTGCTGTTGAAGCTGAAGCTCCAATATTTTGGCTACCTGATGCGAAAAGCTGACTCATTTGAAAAGACCCTGATGTTGGGAAAGATTGAAGACAGGAGGAGAAGGGGACGACAGAGGATGAGATGGCTGGATGGCATCACTGACTCGATGGACATGAGTTTGGGTAAACTCCAGGAGTTGGTGATGGACAGGGAGGCCTGGTGTGCTGCAGTCCATTGGGTCGCAAAGAGGTGGAAACAACTGAACGACTGAACTGAACTGAACTGAAACCTTTTGATTTCTCTTTCATATTTGAATGAGATCCTTGCTGGGTACAGTAACCTGGGTTGTAGGTTTTTCTCTTTCATCACTTTAAGTACTTGCTGCCATTCCCTTCTGGCCTGAAGAGTTTCTATTGACAGATCAGCTGTTACCCTTATGGGGATCCCCTTGTGTGTTATTTGTTGCTTTTCCCTTGCTGCTTTTAATATTTGTTCTTTGGGTTTGACCTTCATTAATTTGATTAATAGACGTCTTGGGGTGTTTTGCCTTGGGTTTATCCTGTTTGGGACTCTCTGGGTTTTTTGGACTTGGGTGACTATTTCCTTCTGCATTTTAGGGAAGTTTTCAACTATTATCTCCTCAAATATTTTCTCATGGTCTTTATTTTTGTTTTCTTCTTCTGGGACTCCTATGATCTGAATGTTAGGCGTTTAACATTGTCCCGGAGGTTTCTGAGGTTGTCCTCATTTCTTTTCATTCTTTTTTCTTTTACCTCTCTGCTTCATTTATTTCCACCATTCTATCTTCCTTCTCACTTATCCTATCTTCTGCCTCAGTTATTCTACAGTTAGTTCCCTCCAGAGTGCTTTTGATCTCAGTTATTGCATTATTCATTATTGCCTGAGTCTTTTTTATTTCTTCTAGGTCCTTGTTAAACATTTCTTGCATCTTCTCAATTCTTGTCTCTAGTCTGTTTATCTGTAACTCCATTTTGTTTGCAAGATTTTGGATCATTTTTACTATCATTATTCTGAATACTTTTTCAGGTAGACTCCCTATCTCCTCCTCTTTTGTTTGGTTTGGTGGGCATTTATCATGTTCCTTTACCTGCTGAATATTTCTCTGCCTTTTCTTTTGTTTAGATTGCTGTGTTTGAGGTGGCCTTTCTGTAGGCTGGAAGTATGTGAGTGAGTGAGTGAGTGAAGTCGCTCAGTCGTGTCCAACTCTTTGTGACCCCATGGACTGTAGCCCACCAGGCTCCTCCATCCATGGGATTCTCCAGGCAAGAATACTGGAGTGGGTTACCATTTCCTTCTCCAGGGGATCTTCCCAACCCAGGGATCGAACCCAGGTCTCCTGCTTTGCAGGCAGATGCTTTAACCTCTGGTTCTTCTTTATTGTGGAGCTTGCTTTGGACTGTAGCCCACCAGGCTCCTCCATCCATGGGATTCTCCAGGCAAGAATACTGGAGTGGGTTACCATTTCCTTCTCCAGGGGATCTTCCCAACCCAGGGATCGAACCCAGGTCTCCTGCTTTGCAGGCAGATGCTTTAACCTCTGGTTCTTCTTTATTGTGGAGCTTGCTCCCTGTGGGTGGGGTTGGACTCGTGGCTTGTCAAGGTTTCCTGGTTAGAGGAGTTTGTGTCTGTGTTCTGATGGGTGGAGCTGGATCTTTTTTCTCTGGACTGCAATGAAGTGTCCAGTAGTGAGTTTTGGGGTGTCAATGGGTTTGGCATGGCTTTGGCAGCCTGTCTTTTAATGCTCAGGGCTGTGTTCCCACATAGCTGGTGAATTAGAGTAGTATGTCTTATAATGGAATTTGTTGGCTCTTGAATGGAGTTCAGTTTCATTGTAGGTATGGAGGCTTTTGAGTGAGCTCTTGTCTGTTAATGTTTGCTGGAATCAGGAGTTCTCTGGTGTTCTCAAGTTTTGGATTTAAGCCTCCTGCCTCTGGAAAAGCATAAGAATTCTGAACAATCCTATCTTATTTGACTTCCATCAAAAAAGAAAAATAAATGCATGATGGATTACATTGGTGTTTTCTGGATTGTTGAGGATATTCCAGACAGGAGAACTTCCTGTTTGTCATGCATTGGTGAGAAAGACTTTCTTTGATTATAGTTATGCCTTGAGGACTGGAAGAATTTTGCATAGACTAGCTTTCATCTCCACACAGTTCAAACCTCCTTTCTCACCCACTACACATATGCTTCCAGATTCACATACCTAAGATATGATGACATTATGATATCATCTTTGGCTACACAGGGTGATGAAGGATAATTCAGTATGGTGGGCCACAGATGTATTATTCCAGGAAGACATCATGTACTGTGATGACCAGTGATAATTTGTACCCAGAAGTAACAGAAACCCATTTAACATATCCCACTAAATCTAAATTAAATGCGATCTTAACTCAACTTTCTCTTAACCAGATGTCAAAAATGCCGACAGCCTGTCTGACAAAACTATCATGAGAGAAAGTCTCAATAAAAAGATATAACTGTTTTAAATGATTGCAATTGAAATAACTTAGCTGAGTAAATTTTATGAACACATTGCTAGGATCATTTCAGAGTCTTGTAAGGGTTTGTGCAATTAAGGATGACTGAAGCTCAGACTTCATTGATTTCATGTAAATCAGCCTCTTGATGAGCTAAGGACTAAGTTCCTTAATATATAAAAAGCTCTAACAAATCAATAAGACCAACAATTCAATTGAAAACTTAGCAAAAGGTGTATATACACAGTACAGTTCAGTTCAGTTCAGTCACTCAGTCATGTCCGACTCTTTGTGACCCCATGAATCCCAGTACACCAGGCCTCCCTGTCCATCACCAACTCTGTTGCCTTAGGGACTAAGGGGTTGAGAACTCTCTTTTACTTTGGTGCAGTGTGAGTTTTTCATCAACTGCAGATACTGTTTTGTCTTTTTTACTCCAAGTGTTATTACTTACTAAAACTCGTTGAACTGTAAACCTAAAAAGAGTACATTTAACTGTCTTTAAAATTAAAAATGTAGATTTTAAAAACATGATTATTAAGTGTATATTACATAATAAATATATAGTAAAACAATATTTATGTGTATATATATGCACACACAGGACTTAAATACACATATATAAACACAGGACATAATGGAAACAATGCCCATTGTTTAACATTTGCTTTACTTTAGCTACTGGATTGAATAGGGATGGAGGTAAAGCAGAGTAGTACAAAGCTGTAAAATATTTTTAGCTAGATTTGATATGTGCTGTGTTCAGTTGGTCAGTTGTGTCTGACTCTTTGCGACCTCATGGACCTCATGGCATGCCAGGCCTCCTTGTCCATCACCAACTCCCAGAGCTTGCTCAAACTCATATCCATCGAGTCAGTGATGCCATCCAACTATCTCATCCTCTGTCATCCCCTTTTCCTCCCACCTTCAATTTTTCCAGCATCAGGGTCTTTTCAAATGAGTCAGCTCTTTGCATCAGGTGGCCAAAGTATTGGAGTTTCAGCTTCAACATCAGTCTTTTCAATGAATATTCAGGACTGATTTCCTTTAGGATGGACTGGTTGGATCTCCTTGGAGTCCTAGGAACTCTCAAGAGTCTTCTCCAACACCATAGTTCAAAGGCATCAATTCTTTGGCACTCAGCTTTCTTTATAGTCCAACTCTCACATCCATATATGACTAGGCATTGCCCTGGTGGTGCAGAGGTTAAAGTGTCTGCCTGCAATGTGGGAGACCTGGGTTCAAACCCTGGGTCGAGAAAATCCCCTGGAGAAGGAAATGGCAACCCACTCCAGTATTCTTGCCTGGAGAATCCCATGGAGAGAGAAGCTTGGTGGGCTACAGTCCATGGGTTGCAAAGAGCCGGACACGACTGAGCAACTTCACTTTCACTTTCATATATGACGACTGGAAAAACCATAGCTTTGACTAGATGGACATTTGTCAGCAAAGTAATGTCTCCGCTTTTTAATATGCTGTCTAGGTTGGTCATAACTTTCCTTCCAAGGAGTAAGCATCTTTTAATTTCATGGCTGCAGTCACCATCTGCAGTGATTTTGGAGCCCAAGAAAATAAAATATGTCACTATTTCCATTGTTTCCCCATCCATTTGCCATGAAGTGATGGGACCAAATGCCACGATCTCCTTTTTTTTATGTTGAGTTTTAAGCCAACTTTTTCACTCTCCTCTTTCACTTTCACCAAGAGATTCTTTAATTCCTCTTCATTTTCTGCCATAAAGGTGGTGTCATCTGCATATCTGAGGTTATCGATATTTCTCCCAGCAATCTTGATTGCAGCTTGTGCTTCATCCAGCCCGGCATTTCACATGATGTACTCTGCATATAAATTAAATAAGCAGCGTAACAGTATACAGCCTTGATGTACTCCCTTCCCAATTTGGAACCAGTCTGTTGTTCCAGTTCCAGTTCCAAGTGTTGCTTCTTGACCTGCATACAGGTCTCTCAGGAAGCAATAAAGTGGTCTGGCATTCCCATCTCTTTAAGAATTTTCCACAGATTGTTGTGATTCACAGTCAAAGGCTTTGACATAATCGATAAAGCAGAACTGTTATTATTTGCATCAGGTTTACCCCATAAGCCTATTTAAACCTGAAGTCTATAAATACATTTAACTACTGCAATAGAAAAATAAGCAAAAATGCAGCTAAGACAAAAATGACCTTGATAATCCACCAAAACAATGCTTCCCATGTGAATAATGGAAGGTTGAGATCCATGTTAGATTTGAAACTTACCCCGGGTATCTGGTACCCTGAACAGACCCCTCCCTCCCACCCATCCTGGTAGGCCAGCCTGCGCTGTAAGGAAGGCCTTGCAGCACTCACATTTGCTTGGGCTTCCTGCATACATTGCTGCTGGTCACCTCTGCAGTCACAGCAGCCCCCGGCCCAGACAGCCTCAGCAGCTGCTCCCCATCAGCAGGCTCCTGGCATAGCCGCTCTTTCTCTGTAAGAAAAACCAGACTCCTTCAGAGCACAGTGCCTGGACCATGGACCACAGGGCGGCCTATCCGGGAACTTCTGTGTGTGCATTTGTGGCGATGCGGAGGGAACAGTGTTGTGTATTACACAACAGACACGAGTCCCCTTCTGCTGGAGTAACAAGTTCCGAGAGATAGACAGGGAATGGAAAGAGAGATGGACCCCCTTCCTGGATGCAGGGAGAATTGCACCACCCCCAAACTCTACCCATAAACATTATTCCTACCACCAGCTATTCCAAGCTGCAGAGTGGATTCCCAGCTGGAGAGACTGTATTTCCCTGCCCTCTGTGTATATCTAAGGATCAGCCTGGTCTCTATTTAAATTCACTTCCCTGGTTGCTCAGCAGGTAAAGAATCTGCCTGCAATGCTGGAGACCAGGGTTTGATCCCTGGGTTGGGAAGATACCCTAGAGAAGGGAAAGGCTATCCACTACAGTATTCTGGCCTGGAGAATTCCATGGAAACAATAGCCTGGCTGACTACAGTCCATGAGGTCTGCAAA
>SJYT01065297.1:0-16565 GCA_006410635.1 Cephalophus harveyi | reverse complement strand
TGGTTGCTGGGGCTCCCGTGTCAGAAGTGACAAGGTAAGAGGGAGAGAGAAGGATGAGGAAGTTGGCATTTCCCCAGCATCACTGTCCAGCTCCAGCAGAGGATCAAGGAAACGGCTAGAACCCAGTGGTCTGTTAGTCTCCTAGCTCAGCCCCTGTTTTCACATCCGCTAAGATAGTCTGCTCAGACCCAAAGTTCCCAGAGATGCAGTTTCATTGGATTTATCTTCATTCTACTCAGAGCGTATGTTTTTCTTGAGTCTCTGTTGAGAGTCTTTTCCAGTGTCTGGAACTGCTCCAAAAGTTTATAGAGAAAGTCTCCTGATGCCCAACCACACAACGCACTGATGACCCAGAAGGGGATGGGGATTGGGGATGTTTCAGGCTGCCTTAGGCATCAGTGAGTCATTTTCATCTTCTCATTATAGGGTCACATGAAAAGATATTTGATAATATCCCACCCAAGAGCAGAGGCAAAGAGTAGAGAATGAGTGTGTGACTGTGGTTTTCATTGGCTGGTGGTGGTTTAGTCACTAAGTTGTGTCCAACTCCTTGAGACCCCATGGACTATCGCCTGCCAGGTTCGTCTGTCCATGGGATTCTCCAGGCAAGAGTACTGTAGTGGGTTGCCATTTTCTTCCCCAGGGAATCTTCCCAACCCAGGAATCAAACCCAGGTCTCCTGCATTGCAGGCAGATTCTTTACCAAATGAGCTACAAGGGAAGCCCTAAGTCTTTTGTTGGTTGGGAAAATCCTATTAGGAATTTCAAAACTGTGTGTGTGTTTTCCAAGCACAGAAAGTGTCCCAGCAGTGAAGCCAGTGTCATTTTACCCAGAAAAGCAGGAAACCCTGTAAGCTAAGATAAAATGTGCTGATCTTGCTCAGATATTGCTTTAGTATAACAGCTTGAGGTTGAAATCAGAGTTTGCAAAATCAGATGCCTACAGGGAGCAAATTGACTAAGGGTGAGAAACATATGTTCTCAATATGAATCCTTATCTTCTGACTTTTTTAAAATTTTATTGAGGTATAGTTGATTTGGGCTTCCCAGATAGCTCAGTTGGTAAAGAATCCGCCTGCAAAGCAGGAGACCCCGATTCGATTCCTGGGTCAGGAAGATCTGCTGGAGAAGGGGTAGGCTACCCACTCCAGTATTCTTGGGACTCCCTGGTGGCTCAGCTGGTAAAGAATCCATCTGCAGTGTGGGAGACCTAGGTTTGATCTTTGGGTTGAGAAGATCCCCTGGAGAAGAGAAAGGCTACCCGCTCCAGTATTCTGGCCTGGAGAATTCCATGGACTGTATAGTCCATGGGGTCACAGAGAGTTGGACACGACTGAGCTACTTTCACTTCACATAGTTGATTTACACTGTTGTGTTCATTTCTGCTATACAGCAAAGAGACTCAGTTACACATGTAGACATTCTTTTTCATATCCTTTTCCATTATTGTTTAACACAGAATATTGAATGCAGTTCCCTGTGCTATACAGTAGGACCTTATTGTTTATACTAGTTTGTATCTGCTAATCCCAAACTCCCAGTCCTTCCCTACCCTTCTCCTTGGCAACCACAAGTCTGTCTGTGTCTGTGAGTCTGTCATCTATGTCTGTGAGTCTGTTTCTGTTTTGTAAATATGTTCAGGTGGTATTTTAGAGTCCACATATGAGTGATCTCATATGATATTTCTCCTTCTCTGTCTGACTTACTTCACTTACTGTGATGATCTCTAGGTCCATCCATGTGGCTACAAATTGCATTATTTCATTCTCTTATGGCTGAGTAATATTCCATTGTATATATGTGCCACCATTCTTTTTTATGGCTGAGTAATATTCCATCACATATATGTACCTTGAGTCCCTTCAACTGCAAGGAGATCAAACCAGTCAATCCTAAAGGAAATCAGTCCTGACTATTTATTGGAAAGACTGACGCTGAAGCTGAAGCTCCAATACTTTGGCCACCTGATGCGAAGAACTGACTCATTAGAGAAGACTCTGATGCTGGGTAAGATTGAAGGCAGGAGGAGAAGTGGATGACAGAGAATGAGATTGTTGGATGGCATCACCAACTTGATGGACATGAGCTAAAGCAAGCTCCGGGAGTTGGTGATGGACAGGGAGGCCTGGCGTGGTGCAGTCCATGGGGTTGCAAAGAGTCAGACACAACTGAGCAACTGAACTGAACTGACTGATGTATCACATCTTCTTTATCCATTCATCTGTCAATGGACATTTAGGTTCCAACTTTTAAGAGAGACAAGGGTATTAAAAATATGTCACTGTTAGTAGAATGGATCTGAAGGGTGTCACCACTGGGGGGGTGCTGATCTCTGACTAGTCCCACATGTATATAGTCTAATGTATATAGTCTAATATACATTAGATCAAGTCCACAATCTTCTCTCCTTTTGATAAATAAACCTACAGACTGTCCCCAGCTAGCACTCAAGCCTCCTTTCCAAAGACATGGCTTACACTCATCCACTCCCCAAGCAGTCTGGAACTAGAAACCTGGGACTCTTGAAAAACACAGAATCAGCTACCAGTGCAACACTGCAATCCAGAACTTCCCTGACCATTTCAGGCCAGACCATGCAACCTGCAGAAGCAAACAGAACGAAACAGATGAAGTGAATAACTACCTCCTTCCAGAGCTATCAAGCTCCCTGGAGTGAGCCTTACCATGGCAGAGGTTCTTTCCTTGGAATGTGCCTAATTGGGGGCACTAAATGTAAACATCCCAATTTGGTTAGTTTTCCATCTGGGATTTCACATTCCATGTCTACAAGAGCTTGGAATTCTAGAAAGCGATTCCCTAATTGTCAACACCTCACAAAAGAGAGGAAAAAAAACATGATTTCAGGGTCAAGTGAACCCATTCAAGTGAGAAGCGGTAATTGAAGAGTGTTCAAGCCCCACCAAAAATAATTCCATTTAACTTCAAACTATGCAAAGCAAACAATGTATGATCCCTGGTTGAAGTCCTTCTTGATAGTTGCTAGGGAAAAACTTGAGAGAACTAAGGAGGACTTGGCCATTTAAACCTCAGTTGATGTCACAGCAGCTTTCAGCTTATAGACCAGCAGTTATATGACTTGACTCATCCTTCAGAAAATCTATGCACCAAGAATTCAGACCCTAAAGCTTCTCGGTCAGATCCTGTCAAGTAAGAATATCACATAGAAGGGAAAATTTCTGGGTTTTAGGGGTAGATCAATTGACAGTGGTATAAAGTTCAGACCAACAGACTGTAGGCCCATAAATCTGGCCTACCTATTGTTTTTGTAAATAAAATTTTATTAGAACTCTCATTTGTTTAGATATGTCTATGGATGCTTCCATGCTATAAGAGCAAAGGTGAGGAATTGCAACAGAGACTATACAGTCTGCAGAACCTAAAATATTTACTGTCTGACCCTTCACAGAAAAAAAATCTGCATCCCCTGGTGAAAGGTTTGCAAACTTTTTGATCAGATACCCCTACTGATAAAAGAAAATTATGGAGCTGTCACAGGAGTGGCGGGAGGAAAGAAGGTACAATCTGTCTGTGGAACATATGTTAAGTTACCCTTAAAAATGCATTCCAATATACATTAGATGCAGACACATACTGTTTGATTCCACTTATAGGAGGTACCTAGAATAGTCAAATTCATAGAGTCAGAAGGTACATTGGTAGATGCCGGGGCTGGGGAGTGGGGAGGAGGAATGGGGAGTTAGCGTTTAATTGGGACAGAGTTTCAGATTAGGAAAGTGAAAAATTCGGGAGAGGGATGATGGTGAGAAGTGCACACCAATGTGAATGGACTCAGTGCCACTGAACTGCACAGTTACATATGCTTAATGTAGTATGCTTTATGTGACTTTTACCACTATTTTTTAAAAAATTGTTTTAAGTTATGGAGCATGCAGCCCTATTATATGGATGAGTTATGGGATATGTATATAGCTTCAAAGTGCATGCATGCTAAGTTGCTCCAGCCATGTCTGACTCTTTGCCACTCCATGGACCATAGCCTGCCAGGCTCCTCTGTCCATGGGATTCTTCATACAAGAGTCCTGGAGTGGGTTGCCATGTCCTCCTACAGGGGATCTTCCTGACCCAGGAATAGAACCATGTCTCTTGTCTCCTGCATTGGCTGGTGGGTTCTTTACCACCCGTGCCACCTGGGAAGCCCAGCTTCAAAATATCTCTCCACAAATTATTTACTAACCGTAAAGGGGAGGATATTAACAGTAACCTTAGTGTGAAAAATCTCCAACAGATATCGTCTTATCCAGGCAACCAAATTAACATCACCAGAAGCAGGACAAGTCAAAACCACGTGTATCCTGGATGATGCCCTAAGAAACCACATCAGCATTATGTGAACAGCAACCACACCAAGAACACAAAACTGAATAGAATCTCGAGGAAACATCAGCAAACCTGAATCAAGGGAGAGAGACAGGGTCTGTCTGTCAAGGTCATGCAGGCTGGGAGGGACTGGGGACTGTTTTGCGTTAAAGGAAGATCAAAAGATGCAATGGCAACCTACAACATGTGATCCTGGACTAGATGTTGGGCCAGGAAAGAAAGTGACTGTTTAGGGTATTATGGGGGCAATTGATCAAAACTGCATAGGGGCTGTGGATTAGATACTAGGGGTTCATCAATGTTAAATCTTCACATCATTGCACTGTAGTCTTGGAACAGGATGTCTTTGTTCTTAGGAAAAAACACGCTGAAATAGTTTAGGATAAATAGACAATATATCTGCAATTTACTGTCAGTTAGATGGTTCTGGCGGAGAAGGCAATGGCACCCCACTCCAGTACTCTTGCCTGGAAAATCCCATGGACGGAGGAGACTGGTAGGCTGCAGTCCATGGGGTCGCTAAGAGTCGGACACGACTGAGCGACTTCACTTTCACGCATTGGAGAAGGAAATGGCAACCCACTCCAGTGTTCTTACCTGGAGAATCCCAGGGACAGGGGAGCCTGATGGGCTGCCGTCTACGGGGTCACACAGGGTCGGACACGACTGAAGTGACTTAGCAGCAGCAGATGGTTCTGGGGGAAATCTCTCTCCCTGTCCCACTCTGTGTGTGTGTGTGTGTGTCTAAACAGATGATTGATAGATGCTAGAGAAAGAGAAATAATGATAGATGGAGGATAGATGGAGGATAGATGGACAGGTAGATGGACAGATAGGTATCTAAAGTGATAAAGAAATGGGGGCAAAATATAAACAATTGATGAATCTGAGTAAAGGATTTGGGGCTTTCCAGATTGCACTAGTGGTAAAGAATCTGCCTGCTGACGCAGGAGATGCTAAGAGATGCAGGTTCAATTCCTGGTTCGGGAAGATCCCCTGGAGGAGGAAATGGCACCCCACTCCAGCATTCTTGCTGGGAGAATCTCATGGACAGAGGAGCCTGATATGTGTGTGTGTGTGTGTGTGTGTGTGTGTGTATGTGAGTGTGTGTATGTGTGTGTGTGTGTGCATAAATAGATGACTAATAGATGATAAAGAGAGATAATGATCGATGGATAGACAGATGGAGAAATAGATAAAATGATAAAGAAATGGGGGCAAAATATAAACAATCGATGAATCTGAGTAAAGGATATAAAAGCATTCTTTATGCTATTCTTGCTGCTTTTCTGCAAATGTTAATTATGTTAAAACAAGAATTTTTTAAAATGCAGAACAAAAATCCCCCAAAGCACCCCCAAGGACAGAGCTCTTGTTTTTGACTCATTCCTGGCAGCTCAGGCCCTCTGGGTTCATTTATTTTCAGGCCAGTAATACAAAGTGGATTTACCCTGAGGTCTGCATGCTGTTCCCTCTGCGCCCCCTTCTCATCCCCCAGTTACTGATTTCTGGGTCCCCGCCGAGGATGGCCTCCCTGGGCACCTGCTGCAGGGAATGAGTTTCTTTATGGAATTCAAGACCTTTGGAATTGGTGGACAGCAGGCTTGTAGAGTGTGTTGTCCTTTTCCCAGATGAGACACAGCATGGCTGTTCTTTCTAAAACAAAGGAAGAGAGTTGCTGAATGTTGTGCACATTTTGGTTTGACTAGTCTGGCTTATGCTGCTAATCCTTTTTAATATCCATTCATCCCTTTTTTCCTATACAAACAGAATACTGATTAATTGAGGCAGCAATGTACCTAGATCCTGTTGAAGGTAAACATGTTATACTGCTCTGGCCAACAAGCAGTGCTGACTGGGGTCAGGAGGGAAGAGTTCTGGAAAAAAACATTTGTTTTCCCCTTAAAGGGGAATAGATGAGATTAATGTTATCCTTCATCCTATTTCTAGTCCTGAATACAGATGATGGCTGGAGCTGTGGCAGCCATTTTACAATCATGAGGAAACCCCCAGGAAACGCAGAATGACAGTCCTGATAGCCTTGAGTCATTAAATCATGGCCAACAACTGTCTACTTCTCATGTGAGAAAAAAATAAAGCCTTATTTGTTTAAAACACTGTTAGTTGTGTATTCCATCACTTTTTTCAAACCAATTTTTAATTGTCATAAAAATAAATCTTATTTTCCTTTTTGTATCTTAGGCTCCAGAGAAGAGCTATGATAAAATATACTGCATTCTATTCTCTTGGGGGTCCCTTCCTGTTCTCCCTGCCACAATAATTTTCAGTTAAACTGTGGACTTAATTCTTCAGTCCTGATTCAGACAAAGCTCCCACGGGGAGCGTTCTCTACGTAAAGCTGATGATTCCTACTTTCCTTCTCCAAACTGAATATTTTCACTTTTGCTTAATTATTAATATGCTGCAGATATATTTAAGATGCGACCCCAGCATAAAGTATATTTAAAACTTGAGCAAGGATTTCCATTACACTGATAAATAAAGGATGAGTTGCCCCAGCCTGCCCTCCCTTGACTGCTCAGCTGCTCCCACATGCTTCTTGCCTTGCCGGCAGCTCATCCGCCTGTTTGTCCAACCAGCTGACAGGATCATCATAAGGATCACGCTCAGAGGAGTTATGAGCCCAGGACTCCACGGGGAATGGCAAATGTAAACAATAGCCAAGAGGCTATGTGTGAAGATTCGTTTATCAAGACAGATCCAAAGAGGGAGACTAGTTCTGAAATAGATTTTCCCCAGCCTGACTCAGGACACAGAAGCGTGTCCAGCCTCTGTTCAGAAACACTAGCAACCAGACTCCATAGGCTGGGATAGGACGAGCCAACAGATTTTGGGGAGCAGAAACAGCAAAGAGACAGCGAGCACCAGGATGAAACATCAATGCGAATGTTGCTCAGTCAATAGCTAATTTCTTGCAGGTCACATATAGCTGCAAAGTGTTCATCTGGGTTAAGATATTATGATACAAACGAACCTATCTACAGGACAGAACAGATGCACAGACATAGAGAAAAGACTTGTGATTGCCAAGGAGGAGGGGAGTAGGGAGAGGGGTAAACTGGGAGTTTGGGGTTAGCCGAGGCAAACTATTAGTATTACATTTAGAATGGATAGACAACAAGGTCCCACTGTATAGTACAGGGAACTATATCCAGCCTCCTGGAATAAAGTACAAAAGAAAAGAATATACAATAAAAATGTATGCATGTGAATAATTGAGTCACCTTGCTATATATACAGTAAACATTAGCACAACATTGTAATCAACTGTTGTTGTTGTTGTTGTTTAGTCATTAAGTTGTGTACAACTCTCTTGTGACCCCATGGACTGTAGCCCACCAGGCTCTTCAGTCCATGGGACTTTCCAGGCAAGAAGATTGGAGTAGGTTGCCATTTCCTCCTCCAGGAGATTTTCTTGATCCAGAGATCAAAGCAATGTCTCTTATGCCTCCTGCATTGCAGGTGGATTCTTTACCACTAGCACCAACTGGGAAGCCCCAAACTGTACTTCAATTTAAAAAATAATATATATTCTTGATTCAGACATACATATGTATACACACACACACACATATATATAAATCACTTTGCTGTACACCTGAAAGTAACACAACATTGCAGATCAACTATATTTCAATAAAATTTAAAGAAAACAGGAAAAAAAGACATTATAATTCCAAAACACCCAAACAATTGGATATTTCTCTAGATAGATTACAGAGGACAAGAGGCCCCTGAAGCTTTGTAATGCATTTATCATAGATTGCACAGAGATGGCCATGGAAGAATGGGGGACAGAATGGGTGGCTCCCAGTAAAAGTAGAAAAAGAGTCCAGTGTACCAGATAGAGCAGGTAACATTGCACAGAGATTCCTGTGGCACCAGGGAATGGGCATCTCCACAGAGGTCTGGTGGTGGATGATGGATTAGGAGGACAGGTCTCACTGAAAGAGATCCAGGGCTACCAGGAGATGGGGATCACTTAGCAAAACCTTGAGGATACCAAGGAACAGGCATCACTTAGGGGAATCCTGGGGACACCAGAGGAATGGACATCACTTTATCAGATCCTGGGACACCAGGGGAAAGACATCACAGACCGCAGTCCTGGGAGGATCCGGATGTATAATTGCATCAGATGCATGAAAGATGTTTACACAGTTGGCCTTCGCCTTGTGCAGCCTCTGCTTCATTATAAGACGACCATGCGCTTGGCAGTATCCTTTCCTTCAGTCCAAACCCCAGAGTGAGACACCTGCAGGGCACCCCCTGAACCCTGAGCCTGAAGCAGAACCATCCACGCATAGTCCACTCTGCTGGGCTTCACTTGACCTGCATGCCCCAATATGAGAAGCCACTTGCGATCTTCTGTGACTTGGAGACCTGGGAGTGTTTGTTATGCAGCAGTTGCTGACTGCTAGCTCCCACCTGCTGAAGACACGCTACCCATGTAGTGGAGGGGAACAGAGAAGTCTATGATCTGTGCTCAAGAACAACAGTCAATTTGTGCAGCCTATTAATTCTATCTGCCTTTGGAGAGAAAGAAAATCATTATACAGTAACTCGAGAGATTTTATGCTTCACATCAGAGGGCATCCCATTATACTTTCATAGACTTGAATATCCATGATTATCAACAACATTTGTCTACAAATGCAAGTTAACATAATAATGTGCTGTGAGCTGGTTTATCACAACCGAGTCAGGGCACGCCCCAGCCTGCCTTGGTTGTTTCTCAGGGGGCCTGGGGGGTCTCAGTCCCACACAGAGTCCTGGTTAGTCCTTGCTTTATAAAATCAGACAACCAACCTTCAAAACACACAGATGTGTATATTTTATTTCCTTTATTTGATGTCAAGGACTCAAGGATTTATTTTTCAACTGTAACATATACTCCATTCCATTGTACAAGCATTTTTCACTTAAAGTCTCAACAATACTGAAAAAATCAGAAGCTCAGTGGGAAATTGCTTTTCCGAATCCTATTTTCTACTATTTCAAACTGGAGAAGTTATTACACGTTACACATCCACCCAAATGCTCCAACCAATTTTATAAGTGTAGCTTTTTTAAAAAAAAAGTAAAATCCCTATACATACATAACAACCTGTCCTGGGAGCAGGTAAAAATCTTACAGCATCACTTGCTGACTATAAGACAATTCATACAATTGTCCCAAACAGTTGTTCTGGACGCTGTACCCCCAGGATATCTGAGATTCATGCCTCTTTGATGGGCAAAAGGAAGCCTTTCAAATATCTTGACTTTGAGGCTCTACCACGAGAGAAAGTTGAAACTTTGTCCATTTAGCAATTTCTTTAAAATGTCATCTTGAATTGTGGGGTCAAAATGTGTATTTCTCTTTAAATACATATCTGAGAAAAGATTTATTTATATCATATATGTGTGTTAAGTTATACATTATATATTACTATATACATTGTTCCTGTTCTTTAGTTGCTAAGTCATGTCCGACTCTTTGCAACCCCATGGACTGTAGCCCACCAGGCTCCTCTGTCCATGGGATTTCCCAGCAAGAAGAATGGAGTGGGTTGCCAGGCCCTCCTCCAGGGAATCTGTCCGACCTAGGGATCAAACCCAAGTCTCTTATGTCTCCTCCACTGGCAGGATTCTTTACCACTGCACCACCAGGGAAGCATATGCATACATAATGCAGTTTGATTTTAAAAACCAACAAATGTACATCGAGTACATGTATATGTACCTCTTCTTTACCCATTCACCTGTTGATGGACATTTAGGTTGCTTTCGTGTCTTGGCTATTGTAAATAGTGCTTGATGGCACCTGAGTTCTCCAAATACCTGGGACTTTCCCGGGTCAGGCTGTGCCTACCAGCGCTTGCTGCAGCTCGAGACACTAGCTACCCTCTGGCGCCACCTACTGGTTCTCTTCCCCCTTAATCCCAGAATTTCCTTGCACTCAAAAACGAGAAGAGATTTTGAGCCGGTGACATTCTCTTTATATTGATTGTGGGAATGGAGGGGTGACGTTCTGATTCCTAAGGTGGTACATTTGTGCTTGGGCTTCCCTGGTGGCTCAGACGGTAAAGAATCTGCCTGCAATGTGGGAGATATGGGTTCAATCCCTGGGTTGGGAAGATCCCCTGGCGAAGAGCACGGGACCCACTCCGGTATTCTTGTCTGGAGAATTCCTCGGACAGAGGAGTCTGGCAGTCCATGGGGTCGCAAAGAGGTGCACACGACTGGGCGACTTTCACTTTCACACATTTTTTCTTGACATTTGTAGAAAATACAAAAATAGCCCAAAGACAAGTCCCGACTATAAACAAGCCTCACCCACCCATAAAGTCCCACTTTGAAACAACCATTGTTCATATTTTTGGTACCAACTTTCCAGCTTATCTTGTGATATTATTTTATCATGTGTATTTTACATATATTATATTTACTATATGTATCTTCTCTATACATGTTACATCAGGGGAAGATTACTGTTACTTCATTCTGTTTTCCCTAGATTCTATTCTGTAACCTGGTTGGTTCTATTTAATTCACCCCTTAATCCATGATATTTGAATATTGTCATTGTAATAACAGTCTGTAACTTATGTAATATCTGCCTCCCATTATTTGATATTTCACTTAATTCTGCGTGATTTTCTTGGATATAAAGCTGCTTGCTCACCTTTCATGCTTTCACAGCAATTTATTCCTGGGAACAAAACACCTAGATCCACCAACTGTAGGCTTTTTTATGGCTTTGGATTCTCTTTGTCTAATTGCTTTCTGTGTGTGTGTGTGTGTGTGCTTGTGTGTGTTGTGCTTAGTCGCTCAGTCTTGTACTACTCTTTTGTGACCCTATGGACTGTAGACCACCAAGCTCCTCTGTCCATGGGATTCTCCAGGCAGCAAGAATACCGGAGTGGGTTGCCATTCTCTTCTCCAGGGCATCTTCCCAAACCAGGGATTGAACCCATATCTCTTATGTCTCTTGCATTGCAGGAGGATTTACTGTCTGAGCCACCAGCGTAAGCCCAATTGCCTTCTAGGAAGTACCAATTGGCGTTCCCACGAACCGCGCCTCTTTCCCTACATCCTCACCAATGTTTGGCAGTATCATTTGTTAAAAATCATAGCCAACATGGTATGTAAAACAATGGTAACTCATTGCTTTAATTTGCTGGGGTCAGGGTTGGGGGGCAGTGAGTGCTGCTCAGCCACAAACCAGCTGTTTGACCCCAGGCCAGTCACCTAATTTTTCTGTGCCTCAATTTCTTTGATTGTATGGTAAGAATCATATTGTACACTGGGACAGCTCCTGGCTTGTGTGAGCTTGGGATGAGCCCATACATGGAAAGCCCGGAGGACAGCGGCTTGCTTATATACAAGACAGTGTAAATATCGATGGGGAAGGGCGCACCTCTCAGGAGTTTGTTCAGCTGGACCCAGTTTCATTACCCTGAGCTCATAGCAGCTTTCTTGAAACAACGTTAATTGTGAGCAACTTTGGTTGCTATGACTTTTACCATTAGGCAGATTTGATTTACATTTCACATTTTACCCAAATGGGTGTTTCCCTAGTAGCTCAGATGGCAAAGAATCCCCCTGCAATGCAGGGATCCAGATTTGATTCTTGGTCAGGAAGGTCCCCTGGAAAAGGAAATGGCACCCCACTCCAGTATTCTTGCCTGGGAAATTCCATGAACAGAGGAGCCTTGCAGGCTACAGTCCATGGGGTCCCAAAGAGTCAGACATGACTGAACTACTAACACTTTCACTTTATCCAATAGAGTAGAAAAGACTTTAGGAGACTAACATGAATGCGTAACTTTCAATTGTATGGTCTTTTGGAGTTTGAAAAGCTGCTTCTAATTTTAAAATAATAATAAGATTAATTCATAGATGGATAGTATAATGGATAAAATTATGTTAAAGCAAATACAGCAAAATACTAAGTTTAGAATCTAGATGGTGGGCAGACCTATACTGATGGCACAACTTTTTCACATTTCTATGTGTTTGAAAAAATGTTTTAAAAGTTGTTGATGGGGAGAACTGCTTTTTTGACATTATTTCATTTTTTCACTCTCTGACCAAGCAGATTTCTGAGTCTTTTTATCTCGATCTGTCTTTCTTGTCTAAGTTCTGAGTGTCCGCGTTATGGGGTCTTGCCTGCAACTCTTCCCCTTTGTACGTTAGGTTCCTCAAGCAAGACTAATGGCTCTGGGGCTCAGTCCCCCCTCCTCCCCTGGCACCTCCCCTCACCTCTCCAGCACCCACTCCTTCAGTGAGGGCCACCCTGACTTTGACAGCCATCCACAGCCCTCCCCCCACACACCTGGGTGGTAACTCAAGTTCAACCATTCAAATTGAGGGGCACCATTACCATCAAGAATCTTAAGTTTTATATATATGTATACACACATACACACACACACACACACACACACAATGGAATACTACTCAGTCATAAAAAGTGAAATACTGCCATTTTCAGGAACATGGATGGGCCTAGAGATTATCATATTCAGTGAAGTCAGTCAGAAGGAGAAAGACAAATATATCATTTATATGTGGAATCTAAAAAATTATACAAATCAACCTATTTATAAAACAAAAACAGTCTCATGGACACAGAGAACAGACTTGTGGTTACTGAATGGAAAAGGGGAGGAGGAATAAATTACGGGTTTGGGATTAGCAGATACACACTACCATATATAAAATAGGGGATCTTCCCAATCCAGGGATTGAACTCGGGTCTCCTGCATTGCAAGCAGATTCTTTACTGTCTGAACCACTAGCAAAGCCTGAGATAACAAAGGAACCCTATGCAATATCTTGTAATAACCTATGATGGGGAAGAATCTGAAAAAGAACATATACATGTGTATAGGGCTTCCCCAGCGTCTCAGTGGTAAAGAATTCACCTGCAAGGCAGGAACTGCAAGGGATGCAGTTTCGGTTCCTGTGTCGGGAAGATCCCCTGGAGGAGGGCCATGGCAACCCAGTTTCCAGTATTCCTGCCTGGAAAATCCCAAGGACAGAGGAGTCTGGCGGTCTACAGTCTATAGGATTGCAAAGAGCTGGACACAACTAAAGCGATTTAGCAAGCACACACACATGTATGTATGTAGGTGAAGTGAAGTGAAAGTCACTTAGTCGTGTCTGACTCTTTGCGACCCCATGAATTATACAGTCCAAGGAATTCTCCAGGCCAGAAGACTGGAGTGGGTAGCCTTTCCTTTCTCCAGGGGAACTTCCCAACCCAGGGATCGAACCCATGTCTCCTGTATTGCAGGCGCATTCTTTACGAGCTGCGCCACTAGGAATGCACATATAACTGAATCACTTGGCTGTACACCTGAAACTAACAAGATATTGTGAATCAATGCGTAGTTACATTTTTAAAAAGAGCCTCAAATTCTCCCCCATCCAGCCCCACTCCAACCCTCTCCTGCAGCTCATGCGCTGGAGTTATGTTATTTCCGTGGGCTGAGGGGCATCCCAGCGCTATCACGGTCTGTGCTGCTGCTTCCCCAGACCACTTCCCCTCAGTCCACAAGAATAACATAACCTCATCACGCATCGCACTGCAAACACTGGGTCCAGTCTCTCAGGACATGATATCACTGAAGAATCCAGGTCATCCTCTTTCACCACCTGGCTGACCTCAGCTTCCCCGGAGGGAGAATTATTAACAAGACAGCGGCCAGGGCAGAGTGAGTCCGGAGAGCAGCGGTGGTTTGTTTGTGTGGCTTGAATGTTGGGAATTCCACAGGGGCTCAGACCCCCTCAGGGCCTGCGGACAAGCTCATCACTAAATCACTGGCTCCTGCTTTGGTCACCTAGGTATCCCTTTCCCCGTGGCCCCCCTCCCCATTTCCAATAGGATTAGGAGAAGCCACTAAGCATTGTGGGAAACTCCCTCCGGTTGCCTTCTCAGGAGGCTGCGATTATGAAAGCCTTGGCCCAGCATTTTATTCCACCTATTGACCAAAGAGTCCCCTGCTGTCTTGGGATCCTTCACAGGGCTGAATAGGCTCCAGTTTACAAAAGCGGTCGCGGCGGGGATGTTTTCCACGGTGCCGTCCTACAGGTAACCATTGTCTGCGGATTATTCATGTACTGCGAGCTTTGGAGGCCTGAAGTCGGAAGGGGCCCGCCTTCACAAACGATGATAAACAGCTCTTAAAGGGTCGCACAGGTCAGCGAGAAATGGGATTTGATTGACACAGATTCTATTGACCCAGAGTTTTTAAGAAAACAGTTACCAAGGAGAAAAAGAAGCCACATTCCACAGCTGGGCAAAGAGCCTGGACTCAGGGATTGTGGCAGAGCGCCCTCTGCTGCTCATTCAAGGCTCTGCAGACCATGAGAGCAAATCGCAGCGAAAACCCAGGCTTGTGCTATATAGTAGTTTCTCACTGCTGCTGCTGCTGCTAAATCGCTTCAGTCGTGTCCGACTCTGTGCGACCCCATAGACGGCAGCCCACCAGGCTCCCCGTCCCTGGGATTCTCCAGGCAAGAACACTGGAGTGGGTTGCTATTTCCTTCTCCAATGCATGAAAGTGAAAAGTGAAGTTGCTCAGTCGTGTCCGACTCTTCACGACCCCATGGACTGCAGCCCACCAGGCTCCTCTGCCCATGGGATTTTCCAGGCAAGAGTACTGGAGTGGGGTGGTTATCTATTTTATATATAGTAGTGCGTAATGGCACCCCACTCCAGTGTTCTTGCCTGGAGAATCCCAGGGACGGGGGAGCCGGGTGGGCTGCCGTCTATGGGGTCGCACAGAGTCCGACACGACTGAAGCGACTTAGCAGCAGCAGAAGCAGCAGCAGTGCGTATATGTCGATTCCAATCTTCCAATTTATTCCTCCTTCTTTCCCTCAGGTAGCCATCAGTTTTGTTTTCTACATCTGTGACTCTGTTTGGTAAATTTAGTTCATTGTGCCATTTTTTTAAAAGTCCATATATAAGCAGCATCATATGATATTAGTCTTTCTCTGCCTAAGTGCATTTTTAAGACCACATGAGCTGTGGCTGTTCGACATCCCTGGAAGAGAAGTTCCTCTTGTTATTTCCCAGGACAACATGATGGGCCCGCTCCTGGGGCATTGATGGTTTGAACAGGTTTCCCAAAAGGGTAACTTTTGGTCAAAAAAGGTTGATCTGCAGGTGTTGTCATGAAGCTTCAATACCTTTAGCTTTTGAGATAAGCAACAAACGTGGAGTGTGACATGTCCTCCTGGAATGGACCCCTCGCCCCCACAAAGGGCCAGCTCCACGTCCTCCATGGGTACAGTGTCAGCACCCTAGAAGTTTCCCCGACTCCACAGGCACTGGCTAACCCAACATCCTTCTTACCTATGGAGAGACTAAGGCCCAGAGAAGACAGCAGAGTCAAGGAAAGATACCATCTTTCCTTGTGACAATGATGGAATGAAACGTGTCTCAGAATTTATGAAAGCTAATCATTCAGCTGAACTCAATCAAGCTTATTCATCAACAGAGAAGGTGGTGAAAGAAGCGGGTGATGTCATCTGGAAGTGTATTGTTCAAGACTTGTTTCTTTGAGAGAAAGCCAGGCAACTCCCTGTTCAAATGAAAATATATCCCCAGGAGGGTTTTCAGCTCCACCATAGCCAGGGCCCCATCCCAGCAGCTCACTCAATGGAGACACCTGGTCCTTCATCCCTGATATCCAGCTGGTACCCTGGTTCTGCCCAGTGCCTCCTTGTAAACACATCTGTATCTCTCCTTTCCTCCCAAGCCCATGCCTTCATCTTTGGCAAGATCCTCTGCAGCCGCAGAGGAGAGGTTCCAGTCTCTGCTTTTACAGATCATACACAGAGAACTCGAAGGGGAGAGCCATCACTGAGAAGGTCAGCGCCATTGTCTGGAAGAGGGCAACGTGGTTCCCCCAGAAGGACCCAGGCTCCTTGTCAGCTTCTGCATGTTATTTCTCTGTTCAGTGGCTTCCCACGACCTGTCATGTTGATATCTCAGCTCCTCCCTCTGACTTCTCTATGAAGTGTGGGGCTAAGTGTGAAATGGAAGTTGGAAACAGAAAAAGGGTTGTTAGAGGCACTAAATTATAACATTGCGCCACCTGTGTGGTATCCCTATCAACCCGTCATGCTGTCTTATTTTTTAGTCTTTTAATTCATGATTATTATTTTTTAATTAAGGCTTGACAATG
>SJYT01065293.1:283519-300818 GCA_006410635.1 Cephalophus harveyi | reverse complement strand
GGTGTTGACCATCTGGTGATGTCCACGTGTAGAGTCTTCTCTTGTGTTGTTGGAAGAGGGTGTTTGCTATGACCAGTGCATTTTCTTGGCAAAACTCTATTAGTCTTTGCCCTGCTTCATTCCGCATTCCAAGGCCAAATTTGCCTGTTACTCCAGGTGTTTCTTGACTTCCTACTTTAGCATTCCAGTCCCCTATAATGAAAAGGACATCTTTTTTGGGTGTTAGTTCTAACAGATCGTGTAGGTCTTCATAAAACCGTTCCACTTCAGCTTCTTCAGCATTACTGGTTGGGGCATAGACTTGGATAACTGTGATATTGAATGGTTTTCCTTGGAGACGAACAGAGATCATTCTGTCATTTTTGAGATTGCATCCAAGTACTGCATTTCGGACTCTTTTGTTGACCATGATGGCTACTCCATTTCTTCTGAGGGATTCCTGCCCGCAAGACCAGGAACTATAAAACTCCTAGAGGAGAACACAGGCAAAATACTCTCTGACATAAATGACAGCAGGATCCTCTATGACCTCTATGATCTCCCAGAATATTGGAAATAAAAGCAAAAATAAACAAATGGGACCTAATTAAAATTAAAAGCTTCTGCATAACAAAGGAAATTGTAAGCAACATGAAGAGACAGCCTTCAGAATGGGAGAAAATAATAGCAAATGAAGCAACTGACAAAGAATCAATCTCAAAAATGTACAAGCAATTCCTGCAGCTCAATTCCAGAAAAATAAATGACCCAATCAAAAAGTGGGCCAAAGAACTAAATAGACATTTCTCCAAAGAAGACATACGGATGACTAACAAACACATGAAAAGATGCTCAACATCACTCACTATCAGAGAAATGCAAATCAAAACCACAATGAGGTACCATTTCATGCCAGTCAGAATGGCTGCAATCCAAGTCTACAAGCAATAAATGCTGGAGAGGGTGTCGAGAAAAGGGAACCCTCTTCCACCGTTGATGGTAATGCGAACTAGTACAGCCACTATGGAGAACAGTGTGGAGATTCCTTAAAAAACTGCAAATAGAACTGCCTTATGACCCAGCAATCCCACTGTTGGGCATATACACCAAAGAAACCAGAATTGAAAGAGACATGTGTACCCCAATGTTCATCACAGCACTGTTTATAACAGCCAGGACATGGAAGCAACCTAGATGTCCATCAGCAGATGAATGGATAAGAAAGCTGGGGTACATATACACAATGGAATATTACTCAGCCATTAAAAAGAATACATTTGAATCAGTTCTAATGAGGTGGATGAAACTGGAGCCTATTATACAGAGTGAAGTAAGCCAGAAAGAAAAACACCAATACAGTATACTAACGCGTATATATGGAGTTTAGAAAGATGGTAACGATAACCCTGTATGCGAGACAGCAAAAGAGACACAGATCCTTAGAACAGTTTTTTGGACTCTGTGGGAGAGGGCGAGTGTGGGATGATTTTGGAGAATGGAATTGAAACATGTATAATATCATATGTGAAATTAATCGCCAGTCCAGGTTTGATGCATGATACATGGTGCTCTGGGCTGGTGCATTGGGATGACCCAGAGGGATGGGATGAGGAGGGAGGTGGGAGGGGTTTTCAGGATGGAGAACACATGTATACCCATGGCTGATTCATGTCAATGTATGGCAAAACCAATACAATATTGTAAAGTAATTAAACTCCAATTAAAATAAATAAATTTATATACATAAGAAAAATATTTTCTAATGCTATTAAATGTTTTTCTATGACATCATTTTAAACTATTAAGCACTATTTTATCACTTTGGATGTAACATATTTACTGAACAAATTCCTTATTTTTGGACAATGACATTTTTTCCAGTGTTAGCTCCACAATGAATGCTATTGTATATAACTCTATCTGCATCTCAGTTTGTTGTTGTTCAGTTGCCTAGTAGTGTCCAACTCTTTCTGACCCCACGGACTGCAGCATGCCAGGCCTCCCTGTCTCTCACCATCTCTTGAAGTTTTCCCAAGTTCACGTCCATTGCATCAGTGATGCCATTCAGCCATCTCATCTTCTGACACCCTCTTCTCCTGCCCTCAATCCTTCCCAGCACGAGGGACTTTTCCAATGAGTCGGCTGTTTGCATCAGGTGATGAAAATACTGGAGCTTCAGTTTCAGCATCAGTCTTTCCAATGAGTATTCAGCGTTGATTTCCCTTTAGACTGAATGCTTTGATCTCCTTGCTGTCAAAGGACTCTCAGGAGTCTTCTCCAGCACCACAGTTTGAAGGCATCAATTCTTTGGCACTCTGCCTTCTTTATGGTCCAGCTCTCACAACTGGATATGACCACTGGAACGACCATAGCCTTGACTATACAGACCTTTGTCAGCAGAGCAGTGTCTCTGCTTTAAAACACACTGTCTAGGTTTGTCACAGCTTTCCTACGTATATGTGTATGTATTTCCTATATAACTGTATCTGCATCTCAGTTTACTTATTAGGAAAAAAATCCTAGAAGTGGAATCTTTGTGAAAGATTTAAACATATTTGAGGCTTTTGATAGCTATTGCTTAAATTGCTCTACAGAAAAGCTGTAGTTTATATTCCCAATAGCAATGTTTAAGAGAGCTCATTTCTCTTCAGTTCAGTTCAGTTCAGTTCAGTCACTCAGTCGTGTCCAACTCTTTGTGACCCCATGAATCGCAGCACGCCAGACCTCCCTGTCCATCACCAACTCCCGGAGTTCACTCAGACTCACGTCCATCGAATCAGTGATGCCATCCAGCCACCTCATCCTCAGTCGTCCCCTTCTCCTCCTGCCCCCAACCCCTCCCAGCATCAAAGTCATTTCTCTTAGCTGTCTATTTCATTTTTATTGAGATTAAACTTAATTTCAGAGAAACAAAGTACTCAATAATTTTGTTTATAAAACAAAAGACTATTTTTTAGAAATAATTTTCATTTTCTGTGAAACTTTAAGCCTACATAAGGTTTAGTTATTCTGAATTATTATGTTGCTGCTTAAAATTATTTTTGAGCTACATCTTCTTAAGTGAATAATGAGTTAACTGTATACTTTTAAGGAGAACAATCAAATATAATATTGTACAAAGGATTCGATCTGATGGTCACTAAAAATATTGAAAATAAGTGAGTTCTTAGAGATAAATTTTTGTCATCAAGCAACTACTTTCTTTTCCTTTTGTGTTAAGTCTAATTAGTGGTTAAATATTTTCTGTGTAATTAAGAGTAAAAATGTCAGAAAAATCTCCTTCTGTTACACACAAAATAAACAGATCTCCACTGGAGTTCATGGGCTGCCTGAGTGGTATTTACACCACTGGGTTCATTGAATAGCAGAACATGCTGTTTCTGTCACATCAGACTTGGGCCAATCTGATAAACATGCCTAACAGCTCTGTTGCTTTAGTGACTCTGAGTTACTCTGGTCAACATTTCTCATACTCAAGACCAGAAGATATATCACAGGTGTGACTTGGCTCTCTGATCCACTTCTCCCTATTGGTTTGCTTAGAGTTCAGGCTCACAGATGAGAACTGTGAGCCTCAGCTGGCAAACACCACATGCTGGTGGTGGTACAGGCTGATCTCAATCATTACAGCCCATGAAGGGCAAGTGTGTGCCAAGCATTATTCTTGTTGGCTTTGATTTCTGTCTGATTGCCTTTATCAGTTATGTTCCTATTTATCTGGGGCACTTGGAATTGAAACTGTCCTTTTAAGGAAGGGATATGGGAAAACAGACAATCTTTCCAAAACAAAGCTCTGATGATGAAATGGATTTTTAAAAACACATTGTGATCACTGTGTGTGTGTATTTGTGTGATTTCAATTAACCAACCTGTAATTGACTTAACTGGGGTTTCCCAATGATTTTGTTGGGACTAGATGAGATGAAAAAATATTTTAAAATACATTTTGGCCAAAATGAAACTTTGTGATAGTAAACTTTAATAGAAGACCACATGTGCAGAAAATGTTTGTTTATTTAAATTCCAGCCACTGGCTGAAGATCCGGTACACACAACAAGGCTGTCATATTTCTTGCTTAAGCTAATCTGTGGCCCTTCATTGTTTTGTGACTTCTTTCTCTTAGGAATTAATCTTGTTCATCTGGCTATGATTTTTCTCCATGTACTTTCCTTTCAAATGTAAGCTGATAACCAAAATCCAAGGGGGGAAAAGGTGTGTAATGTCTCCATAGCTATTAGCATAGGAAAAACTAATTGAGGTTATGAATAGGATAAAATTGGTGTTTATGTAGTAAAGAGCAGAGGGGTGGTAGAGTTTAATTAGCAAGTTGGAAAACTTTCCCTATGCTAGTAGAAGAGGACTGTGTTGGTGATGTTGCAAGACTCATGTCAGAGCCTCTTATTTTCTCCTTTTACTGTAATTATTGACTATTTCTCCAGTGGAGTCCTATGACATAAGCACTTTTTCTGGTATGATAAACATTGAAAATGTCTGATTAAAGGAGCCAATAATACTGGTAAAATCCACAAATATATAAATTCTTAAATTGAATGCTTTTAACAGTTTTTCTTTAGTATACATGAGGTGTGCTTTCTCAATAGCTCAGTTGTGTCTGACTATTTATGACCCCATGGAATGTAACCCACAGGGTTCCTCTGTCCATGGAAATTTACAGGCAAGAATACTGAAGTGAGTTGTCATTTTTTCCTCCAAGGGGTCTTCTGGACCCAGGAATTGAACCTGTGTCTCTTGTGTCTTCTGCATTGGCATGTGGATTTCTTCCTACTGTGCCAGCTGGGAGGCCCCAGAAACATAAAAATGTGATTATTTATATCCTTTTAAATGGTGGTACAATTATAGAGTTAGACATTTCTGTATTAATTAATAAGATACAGCAAAGACCCAAGAAACACTAGAATATAAGTACACCAATAAGGACTAGGAAAATGTTGAATTTTGTCTCATTTTTATGAAAAAATATGCTATAACAACAAATATTTTTCATGTCAATTGACATTGTATAGCTTTAAGATTTGGAGAAGGCAATGGCATCCCACTCCAGTACTCTTGCCTGGAAAATCCCATGGACAGAAGAGCTTGGTAGGCTGCAGTTCATGGGGTCGCTAAGAATCGGACACGACTGAGTGTCTTCACTTTCACTTTTCACTTTCATGCTTTGGAGAAGGAAATGGCAACCCACTCCATTGTTCTTGCCTGGAGAATCCCAGGGACGGGGGAGCATGGTGGGCTGCCATCTATGGGGCTGCACAGAGTCGGACACAACTGAAGTGACTTAGCAGCAGCAGCTTTAAGATTTTTAGATGAAATATATAACTTTTGAGATTCTTACAAAACAGGGATAATATTGGGATTTTAAAGTTGGTTTTTTTTTTTTTTTAACTGTCTAATGAATGTAGTCTGGGCAACTTTTTGGTATAATGACTAGATTCTGCTTTCTAGATATCAGTGTTTCTCTTGGCTTACTTTTATGAGTCATCCTTAACAATACTAACTGGTCAATTAACTCATTAAGTGCCAAACATTCTCTTATTCACACATTTATCCAAAAAACACATGCAAACATCTACTTTGTGCATAACACTCTTTTAATTTTAATTAAGGATTCAATTAAAAACAAGTTATTTTGTGCCCCAGGGGAATTTATAGTTTCATAGAGAGAGAAGACATTAGAGCAAATGAGTTAACACTGAGCTAAGAGATTGGTGGGAGAATTAATGAGTATCCTGAAGAGACAAGAGGGGGAACTACACTATGAGTTGCGTTAGTCAGAAAAACTAGTTGAAAATGGAGGTGTGGTAATCATGAACTAGTTTGTACAACTTCCATAATGTCTAGAAATATTTTGGTCCTAGAATTCCTCTACTCCAACTCTTATTTTACTGGTGAAGAAGTTAAGGCCCAAAGGACATATGAAGCTTTGGGTGTAACTTATGAGGTGCAGCTCAGTGATGACTGAGCTGGGGCTGGAACTCAATTTCCCAGTCCGTTAGTTCAAGGTGCTTTCCGTTAGATCAGTTTAAGAGATAACAAATCCAGTGATCCCCAACATTTTGGCACCAGGGACTGATTTCTCCATGGACAGGTGTGGGGGGCGTGCAGAAGGTTTCAGGGTGATTTAAACTCATTACATTTATTTTGTATTTTATTTCTACTATTAATTACATCAGCTCCACCTCAGATCATTATGCATTAGATTCTGGAAGCTGGGGACCCCTGGACTAGTGACCCACCACAGACCTTTGTTGTTAAACTCTCTTGTCAATCTTTCTGTCAGATTTTCAAAATTTTTGGTTTGAAATTTATTTTTTGATTAATTCAGAACTGTATTAGCTTTTACTGAGAAAAATTATTTACATGCCATGTTGCTGTATTATGAAAGTGATTTTCACTGAAGATAGCATGACTTTGCAATTTAGAGTAGGAATATGTAAAATAAAATGTTTTGGGGTTTGTCACACTCCACCTTCATTCTTTACCTCTCATGGTCCTAATGGCCTCCATTTTAATTCTCCTTCCATAAAGAAATCTTTCAACAACCCTACACATGTTGTATTTTCTTGACAAAGTCTACCAGGAAAGCAGGGTTTGAAAAGTTCAGTACTGCTTCCAATCTCAGGCTTTATCTTTGAAATTTTGCACACTGAGTTAAAATATTGCTACATTTGTGGCCTGGGATCGTCCCTGCTAATTCCATGTGAAACAAGAGTGCCAAAGAACTCTTAGAACTCCCCTTGTGAATTTGCTTGGTGAGCAGTTCTGGACTTGGCGTTTTAATCTCTCCATCAGGATCAATGTGATCCTGTGTTAACGCCAAGGTCAAGTAGGATAAGCAGTTGAACTTTCTCCTTCGTCTTGCCTGGCTCGTTGAAACATGTAACCTTTATAGGCTTGGTTTCTGCTTTGGAGGGGAATCTGAAGTCCAGATGTTTCTTTCCTTCTTTTGAAAACCCCTTTTCAGTTTTTACTAGGCTTGGTGTCAGAGAAGCAATTGGGGGTAGATTAGGTAGGAGGTGGAAGGTCAGTGTTTTCTTCACTAACATTGCAAAATAAGAGATTTTTTTGTGTTTGCTTCTTTCTATTTTCTGCCAGTTGGGCCACTGAGTGTAGTTGTCGATTGTGAAGACGTAGATTTCCTTCTTGTGTCAGCAGTGGGCAGGCAGTCAAGGTAAGTGAAGAAAAGATAGGTGGCAGTCCTTTTGGTTGGCAAAAAATAAACCCTTAAGTAGCCAGCTGCTTGCTTTTTAGGCTTTTTTCTCCAATGCAGTCAATGTAAATAACTCCCTTCTTCCTCAAATGCTATAATGTTTTTTGCTACTAATAACTTATGAATAAAACAGTAGCTAAACTGCTTTTCTTTTTCTAAAGCAGTCATAATTTCTTGATGAACAACCATGCATTCATTATCTTTAATTACAAATGACATTTATGGCCAAATTTATAGCTCCTGTCATTTCACATGGCTCACTAACAAGTACCTTCAAATAACTCCTTTAACAGCTTTAAGTGAGTGGGCTTTTGTTGTAGAAAAGCACATGGAATGGTCTATTAATTGGCTATACATTCAATTCTGCCTATTTCTTACTGGAGGTAGTAGTCTAAATCTCCAGTTCATGTTTTCTATGACATCTATGAATGATGGTAAATAATTCCCTGCTAATTTTATGGGCACAAAATAACTAAAAAATAAACCAAAAAAACATGAAGAAAAACTCAAAGAATGGAAGACACATAGAAATTCTAGAATTTTATGGTCAAGAACTGATTTTGGAAAGAAATTGCAAATTGTTGTTGGGGATAATATCACTGCCACATTTTGGGATAAAAATAAGTATTGTGAATTCTTCTGCTAATCATTTCTTCTTGTTTTGTCCTTGTCTAGTAGCCAAAATTAACTTTCTGTCCTTTTTGTCACTAACTGGGGAGTACTGCTAACTCCCTGAATGAGTAGATGTTATAATGTAGGTACTATACAGAAGATGGATTTTCAATCTTCATTGTATATTAGAATCACATAATGCACATTAAAGAAATACTGTTGTCTAGACTCCACTTCCCAGGCTTCTGATTGAATTTTTCTGGTGTCGAAGAGAAAGGAGGGTGACACTGATTTCTTTTTAAAAGATTCCCTGATGACACTAATGGACCAAGGCTGAGAATTGTAACAGTTAAATTACAGAAAGACTACTATGTTGTATGTTAGTTGTTCAGTCTTGTCCAACTCTATGTGACCCCATGGACTGTAGCCTGCCAGGCTTTTCTGTCCATGGAATTCTTAAGGCAAGAATACTGGAGTGGGTTGCTATTCCCTTCTCCAGGGGCTCTTCCTGACTCAGGGATCGAACCTGTGTCTCCTGCATTGCAGGCGGATGGATTCTTTACCGTCTGAGTCACACTACCTATTTAGGGTATTTCAACTGGCAGAGATAGATTCTCCTTTCAGAAAAAAAAAAAAAGAAAGAAAGAAAACAGTCTTTCCTTTTCATTATATAGTCATAGTAAAATTTTCAACCTGCATAGTTACAGGGGATTTTTTTTTTAGTTTTTTAATGGAACTAAAATTAAGCCTGTGTTTTATTCTTTATAAACAAAAGATGAACAGTGATACAGATAACTGTTTCCACTAAGAGAGAGTTTGCTTCTTGGGTCAAGACTGCAAGTTATGATGAATTTATAGAAAATTTTATAAATGTGAACCAATAATCTTTTTTTTTTTTTTTTTGCTAACCTAATTTGAGTTGCTTCCATCACTTGCAATCAAATAATTACTGATCAAATGTGGGATATACAAAATGTTTAGATGTAGGTAATTGGAGACAAGTGAAACTTTTTATAAGGGAGTTGGAAGAATCTGGATTGACTAAAGAGAGAAGGAAGAGAATTCTGAGTGGAAAATAATTCGCTGATATATCTATTTTTTTTTTTTTTTTTTGCTAACCTAATTTGAGTTGCTTCCATCACTTGCAATCAAATAATTACTGATCAAATGTGGGATATACAAAATGTTTAGATGTAGGTAATTGGAGACAAGTGAAACTTTTTATAAGGGAGTTGGAAGAATCTGGATTGACTAAAGAGAGAAGGAAGAGAATTCTGAGTGGAAAATAATTCGCTGATATATCTGGATCATACATGGATTGTGGAGCAAATTTTTTAATGAGTGAAAATCCAATGATTCCTTATCTTATCACAGTGGAATATACTCAAGTTATGGCAACTATTACAATGTTATTGTTACTTAGACTTCAGAGGTTCCTGACACTGCATCTATCTTTTGTTTGAACATTTATACATTTTTAAGCATTAGTCTGATGCTGGGAGGGATTGGGGGCAGGAGGAAAAGGGGATGACAGAGGATGAGACGGCTAGATGGGATCACCAACTTGATGGACATGAGTTTGAGTGAACTACGGGAGATGGTGATGGACAGGGAGGCCTGGCGTGCTGTGATTCATGGTGTCACAAAGAGTCAGACACGACAGAGAGACTGAAATGAACTGAACTGAAGCATTTTTGAGTTGAGCATATAAATGCTTTCTGGTATCATTTGAAGTCATATATTTCTAATTGGACTACAAGTGCATTCCCTAGCAAGAGGATTTTGAACAAATTATTTAGTTTTTTTTTTTTTTTTTTCAGATTTCGTTTTATCATGTATAAATGAAGAGCAAAATCATACTGATTTTTTGGGACTATCGAGGGATTTTGAGGAGATAATGTACAGTACACATGACAGGTGCCTTGTATTGTTATTTGGTGAAGATCACAGATTTCTAGAAAAAGCCTTTGTGTGAAGGACACAAGTGAGTAGTTTTTTCATTCATTTTCTGGGCATGTTGTGGCCACTCCCTGTCCCTGGGTCATTATAAATCAAGAAAAGTCTACATAGGTCAAAGCAGGAATTATTGTAATTCAGTTTCTTACATTTGTATAGAGATAGCATGGTGTAGTGGAAAGAGTGTAGGGATTAGCATCTGATACCCTAGGCTTAAGTGTTAGCTCTGGCACTTATTGTCTCCTATTCCATTATTGGCCAGATACCTCTCTGTTGGCCCATCTCTTGAGGCTGCTATGGGCAATAGTGACAGAGTCAATGAGAAAGTAAATTTGCAATTGTAAAGTGTTGTCCAAATGTAATTATGAAAAGAGAGACAGTATCTCTATTCTTAGAATTTAGAAAAATGTATAAATACAAGGTTCTCAAGGCAAGAATACTGAAGTGGTTTGCCATTCCCTTCTCCAGTGGATCATGCTTTGTTAGAACTCTCCACCATGACCCGTCCATCACAGGTGGCCCTACATGGCATGGCTCATAGTTTCATTGAGTTAGACAAGGTCAATTTTCATTCCAATCCCAAAGAAAGGCAATGCCAAAGAAAGTTCAAACTACTGCACAGTTGTACTCATCTCACATGCTAGCAAAGTAATGCTCCAAATTCTCCAAGCCAGGCTTCAACAGTAAATGAACTGTGAACTTCCAGATGTTCAAGGTGGATTTAGAAAAGGCAGATAAACAAGAGATCAAATTGCCAACATTCACTGGATCATAGAAAAAGCAAGAGAATTCCAGAAAAACATCTATTTCTACTTTATTGACTACACCAAAGCCTTTGATGTGTGGATCACAACAAACTGTGAAAAATTCTTCAAGAGATGGGAATACCAGACAATCTGACCTGCCTCCTGAGAATCTGTATGCAGGTCAAGAAGCAACAGTTAGAACTGTACATGGAACAACAGACTGGTTCCAAATTGGGAAAAGAGTGCATCAAAGCTGTATATTGTCACCCTGCTTATTTAACTTATATGCAGAGTACATCATGCGAAATGCTGGACTGGGTGAATCACAAGCTGGAATCAAGATTGCCGGGAGAAATATCAATAGCCTCAGATATGCAGATGACACCACCCTTATGGCAGAAAGTGAAGAAGAACTAAGGAGCCTCTTGATGAAAGTGAAAGAGGAGAGTGGAAAAGTTGGCTTAAAACCCAACATTCAGAAAACTAAGATCATGGTAAATAGATGAGAAAACAATGGAAATAGTGACACACTTTATTTTCTTTGGCTCCAAAATCACTGCAGATGGTGACTGCAGCTGTGAAATTAAAAGACACTTGCTCCTTGAAAGAAAAGCTATGACCAACCTAGACAGCATACTAAAAAGTAGATATATTACTTTGCCAACAAAGATCCGTCTAGTCAAAGCTATGGTTTTTCCAGTAGTCATGTATGGATGTCAGAGTTGGATCATAAAGAAAGCTTAGCACCGAAGAATTGATGCTTTTGAACTGTGGTGTTGGAAAAGACTCTTGAGAGTTCCTTGGACAGCAAGGAGAGCTGACCAGTCCATCCTAAAGGAAATCAGTCCTGAATATTCATTGGAAGGACTGATGTTGAAGTTGAAACTCCAATACTTTGGCCACCTGATGCAAATTTTTTTTTTTTTCAGATTTCGTTTTATCATGTATAAATGAAGAGCAAAATCATACTGATTTTTTGGGACTATCGAGGGATTTTGAGGAGATAATGTACAGTACACATGACAGGTGCCTTGTATTGTTATTTGGTGAAGATCACAGATTTCTAGAAAAAGCCTTTGTGTGAAGGACACAAGTGAGTAGTTTTTTCATTCATTTTCTGGGCATGTTGTGGCCACTCCCTGTCCCTGGGTCATTATAAATCAAGAAAAGTCTACATAGGTCAAAGCAGGAATTATTGTAATTCAGTTTCTTACATTTGTATAGAGATAGCATGGTGTAGTGGAAAGAGTGTAGGGATTAGCATCTGATACCCTAGGCTTAAGTGTTAGCTCTGGCACTTATTGTCTCCTATTCCATTATTGGCCAGATACCTCTCTGTTGGCCCATCTCTTGAGGCTGCTATGGGCAATAGTGACAGAGTCAATGAGAAAGTAAATTTGCAATTGTAAAGTGTTGTCCAAATGTAATTATGAAAAGAGAGACAGTATCTCTATTCTTAGAATTTAGAAAAATGTATAAATACAAGGTTCTCAAGGCAAGAATACTGAAGTGGTTTGCCATTCCCTTCTCCAGTGGATCATGCTTTGTTAGAACTCTCCACCATGACCCGTCCATCACAGGTGGCCCTACATGGCATGGCTCATAGTTTCATTGAGTTAGACAAGGTCAATTTTCATTCCAATCCCAAAGAAAGGCAATGCCAAAGAAAGTTCAAACTACTGCACAGTTGTACTCATCTCACATGCTAGCAAAGTAATGCTCCAAATTCTCCAAGCCAGGCTTCAACAGTAAATGAACTGTGAACTTCCAGATGTTCAAGGTGGATTTAGAAAAGGCAGATAAACAAGAGATCAAATTGCCAACATTCACTGGATCATAGAAAAAGCAAGAGAATTCCAGAAAAACATCTATTTCTACTTTATTGACTACACCAAAGCCTTTGATGTGTGGATCACAACAAACTGTGAAAAATTCTTCAAGAGATGGGAATACCAGACAATCTGACCTGCCTCCTGAGAATCTGTATGCAGGTCAAGAAGCAACAGTTAGAACTGTACATGGAACAACAGACTGGTTCCAAATTGGGAAAAGAGTGCATCAAAGCTGTATATTGTCACCCTGCTTATTTAACTTATATGCAGAGTACATCATGCGAAATGCTGGACTGGGTGAATCACAAGCTGGAATCAAGATTGCCGGGAGAAATATCAATAGCCTCAGATATGCAGATGACACCACCCTTATGGCAGAAAGTGAAGAAGAACTAAGGAGCCTCTTGATGAAAGTGAAAGAGGAGAGTGGAAAAGTTGGCTTAAAACCCAACATTCAGAAAACTAAGATCATGGTAAATAGATGAGAAAACAATGGAAATAGTGACACACTTTATTTTCTTTGGCTCCAAAATCACTGCAGATGGTGACTGCAGCTGTGAAATTAAAAGACACTTGCTCCTTGAAAGAAAAGCTATGACCAACCTAGACAGCATACTAAAAAGTAGATATATTACTTTGCCAACAAAGATCCGTCTAGTCAAAGCTATGGTTTTTCCAGTAGTCATGTATGGATGTCAGAGTTGGATCATAAAGAAAGCTTAGCACCGAAGAATTGATGCTTTTGAACTGTGGTGTTGGAAAAGACTCTTGAGAGTTCCTTGGACAGCAAGGAGAGCTGACCAGTCCATCCTAAAGGAAATCAGTCCTGAATATTCATTGGAAGGACTGATGTTGAAGTTGAAACTCCAATACTTTGGCCACCTGATGCAAAGAACTGATTCATTTGAAAAGAGCTGGGAAAGATGTAAGGCCATAGGATAAGGGGACAACAGAGGATGAGGTGGTTGGATGGCATCACTGACGTGATGGACAGGAGTTTGAGTAGGTTCTGGGAGTTGGTGATGGATTAGGAAGCCTGGTGTGCTGCAATCCATGGGGTGGCAAAGAGTTGGACACGACTGAGCGACTGAATGGAACTGATAAATAGAAGTGGTTAGGGCCTAATCATTTAGTTTCGGTTGAGGGTTTTCCTGGTGGCTCAAACTGTAAAGAATTTGCCTGTGGGAGACCCAGGCTCAATACCTGGGCTGGGAAGATCCCCTGGAGAAGGGACGGGCAACTCACACCAGTATTCTTGCCTGGAGAATTCCATGACAGAGGAGCCTGAGGGGTTATAGTCCATGGGGTCACAAAAGAGTTGGACAGAACTGAGCAGCTTTCAGTTCACTGATAGTAAGCATTGCATTGAAGATACAGTAGAGTAAGTGCTATTCAATTTATCTTTATCACGGAATTGGCCCTGGGAATATACATGAACCTCAAAAGTATCTTTGGCTGCATAAAACTAGATTCTACAAAAAACTTAAAAAAAATAATGTATGGTCTTACAGATGTTAAAATTCTCACTTGGGCACAGCAATCCAGCAAATAATTCATTTATTTGAAGGCAATTACCTACCTTGTGGCTGACATGTTTATAAAGAAAACCCAAGCATTTAGTTTCCGTTTGTTTTTGTTTAGGTTGGTTTTTCCATTGTCTTGCCTTGGGTCTAAAGAAAGCCTGCACATAATAGGAATGGCATGGAGCTATTTTAAAAAATGTGGCTAGAGGAGGAGCTAAAAGCCTAAGAGCTGCCACCGCGGGTATAAACAGTATCTACTTTTATGACTTGACTTTAATAACAAAGGGACCCACAGAACGCCTCCCACCCGCTACAGGCAGGGCATTACCGCCCTTTGTTCCACTTTCTGCATTTATCCACCCGCCAAAGGTACCTATTGCCACATCCACTTCCCATGCCAGGAGCATTTACTTTTCTCCCAGTGTGCAGGTTTGGATACATTTTTGTTCTGGAGATGTATCAAAGTCAGTCTCTAGCCTGTGGTCTAGAGTACAGGAGAGTTTAGTCATAGATTGGTCCAACTTCTGAATGACAATATTAAGCTTATGAATTCTGAAATGTTTACGTTAGCTCTAGCATGACTTTTACTGCAGTTGTTGACACTAACACTGTTTGGTCCAGATGAGAGAACAAGATCAGCAACCGAGATTGTTTTGTGTTGTAAGTTCTACTTGCAGATGTCCTCAAACTAATGAAAGCCAGAGTGTATTTCTTTCCCTGATCACATGATCAGAAAGCCAAGGTTGTTGGAGACATTCAGGAAAGCTTTATTTTTCAAGGTTAACAAATTATTGGGGGAAAATAATATGAGACTTCATTAGACATTGCCTGAGAGGATTTATGAGGTAACCTGCTTTCTTGAGTATATTTCAGAGGCCCTTCAAAGCCTTGTATGTGGAAAAGAGTGCTGTATTTTAGTAGCATCTGTTTAGCCATTACTTTTTAAACTGCTGTTTTCGGTATGTAAAACAAGCATTGAATTCAAATAATTTTCAATAAGCTAAAAAGCTGCTTCATTTTCACAACAATTTTGGCTCTGTAGACATGGTTTTGGAACATACACTGCTTGGTCTTAGAAGTATGCATAGAGAGAACCTTGCTTCGTTTTTCCTTTTGTTTTCATTTGTTTAATATTATACTAATGGATAAGTTGGGCCAACTAAAGAGAGAAAAAGCGGCAAGTTAAGGGAAGGGTGATTTTAATTAGCTAACTCTTTTTAAAACTGCTGAAATCTGCCCCTTGGATTGGCAATGCTTTACCATTAGAACCAGACAGACCCTGAAAAGTTTTTAACTTTTCTTTCTCTTTAGATTTCTTTTAAAAGAATAATCTTTTTTACAAGGTTTTCTACATTGTTCTTGAGAGACAAGTATAGTGTTAGATCTTGAAGAAGAATATGTGAAGATATTTTTATAACTGCATGGACCTTATTCCATGGTAGAAAAAATAATACAATGGTAACTCTATGTATACAACAAAAACTATTTTCAACTTGTATACACTATGGAAGCTGTGTGCTTTACAAACACGGTTATAATGGCAACTAAGGAGTTTGGACAACAGTTTGAGGTTTGCTGTAATGTTCTTTGAAATGCACTGATCTAAAGATTTTGTTCTAATCTGCTCAGCTTGGATCTTTGAATATTTGAAATCTGAGAATCAGTTCAGTTCAGTTGCTCAGTCATGTCCGACTCTTTGCGACCCCATGAATCGCAGCACGCCAGGCCTCCCTGTTCATTACCATCTCTCGGAGTTCACTCAGACTCACATCCATCGAGTCTGTGATGCCATCCAGCCATCTCATCCTCAGTCGTCCCCTTCTCCTCCTGCCCCCACTCCCTCCCAGCATCAGAGTCTTTTCCAATGAGTCAACTCTTCGCATGAGGTGGCCAAAGTACTGGAGTTTCAGCTTTAGCATCATTCCTTCCAAAGAAATCCCAGGGTTGATCTCCTTCAGGATGGACTGGTTGGATCTCCTTGCAGTCCAAGGGACTCTCAAGGCTCTTCTCTAACACCACAGTTCAAAAGCATCAGTTCTTCGGCACTCAGCCTTCTTCACAGTCCAACTCTCACATCCATACATGACCACAGGAAAAACCATAGCCTTGACTAGACGGACCTTAGTCGGCAAAGTAATGTCTCTGCTTTCGAAAATGCTATCTAGGTTGGACATTTGATTATTTTAAACCATAGTATATTAAAGAATATGCATAGTATTACTAAAGAATATACAATAATCTTCTGTTTAGAATCCTATTTGATATATCCAACATTAAATGTATTAAGCTTTTTCTCTAAAACATTTTACTGTTGTATTTTAATTTTGAACATATATGAGTTTCTCTCAGCCTTGTAATAAATATATAGAAAAATATGTATTCACCTGCTCTGCCAGTGTAGTTCTTGCTTCCCAAACTAAATGTCTTCACTGAAGAGACATTTTATTAACAATGGTGATAGCTAACATTTATTGAATACTTACTAAATGACAGAACAGTGCTAGGCACTTTACATGTGCCCAAGAGTGGCTGTTTTCTTCCATCCTGTTTCTTCTTCCTGGCAACCCAACTAGTACATTTCCACTCTCGTTTGTAATTAGGTGTGGCCATGTGAGTTAGTTCTTGCCAAGGTAATGTGAATAACAGTGATGTGTACCACTTCTAGGTCTAGTCCATAAAATCATCTCACATGAGATACTCTGTGCTCTTTCCTTTTCTTCTGGCTTGATGCAGAGAAGCATGATAATGTTAGAAGTGATGTGTTGAAAAAGGTATGGTTACAAGATGAAAAGAGTCTGGGTTCCAATATCTCTGTTTGAAGTGGAGACTCCTGATAATCGAGAATACTCTTTAGGGATGGTACATGTGTGAGAGAGTGAAATTTTGTCATGTGAGAGTCATTATATATTTGGGCATTTATTTGTAACAGCTGACATTAACAGACATATATTATTTAATTCTTTGCTCCTTGAGATTTCAAGGAATATTATTTCATTCATTTTACGAATAAGGAAGCTGGTTCATAGAGATTTTTAAAAGTGATGACTCAATGGAACATAGTTCCTAAATGGTAAAGCGAGGACTTGATCAAAATTCTGTTTGTAGATGCCTCTTTCTTGTGTTACAATTATCAATAAAAAAAAAAAAATTTTGTATTCTCCAAATCTTACATTTTGTGCTTCATAGTTATATGCCCTTTAGAATTAAAGAGATATTGTTTGCATACTAATATTTCAATAAATTATTGTATTCACTAAACTTTGTCTTTAGTTTGTAGGTTGTACTCAGCAAAATTTTTGTGATGATAATTGGGGTAGTTTTTTCAATGGCAATTAAGATTTATTTAAGTTATATAACACTCATATTCTAGAGTAAAAAAAATTAGAAGAAATTATACCATTAGAGTGTCATATGAAGATTTATAA
>SJYT01065293.1:268132-283304 GCA_006410635.1 Cephalophus harveyi | reverse complement strand
TGTCATATGAAGATTTATAATCGATATTATTAAGTAATATGTCTATAGGATGCATTTTTCAAAATGCCTACTTTTTTGAGATTAAATTGATTATAAAAATCATTAATGGCAACAACTTTTGTTACTGCTTAATATTTTACTCAAGTTAGTTTCACTGAGCTATTTCATGGTTTCAATCAGGAAATTTTCATAGTCATTTAAAATCTGATGAGGTCTGTATTTTTAGATCCCTGTGTCTCATTGTCATTCAAGTGACTGTGGACTTTCCCACATCTATCAAGGGATAGCACTGTAACTGCATCATGATGTTTGGATCAATGGAAAAGATGTTTTGAACTGTTGCCATAATATATGCACAATCAAGTTAATAAGCATAGTAAATGCATCATAGGATAATATGGCTTTAAATGTAGAGACTTTGTATGCTTATTAAAGAAAAAAAAAGAAGACAGAACAAGTATCTGAAGCCTTAGAAGTTAAGCAAGTACATGTCCAAAGAGAAAAAGCCTACTGGATAGTGGAAAAACTTAGACATCAATTATAGTAAAAGAAAGCATTCTCAAAGTCCAAACCAAGTAGTGAAGTACATAAAGGCAATGAGGAAGCTGACAATTTGTATAACAAAATGCTTGAAATTCCAGAGGAAATAAACTTTTGCTCTTGTTTTATAAAATAACATATTTATTCATGGTTAAATAACCAAGTATAACATTCCATGCTAAGGACCAAAGTCCTTCATTTTCTTGTTGAAACATTGGAATGGTTTTCCATAATGAAAAAATGAAAACAAAAACTGCTTCTCAACAGAATGATCAGTTTGTTTCATTGAAGAGTGTTTGGCAGTTTTCTCTTTATCTAACTAAAGGATCCCTGCTAATTCTCAGCATTACCTATTACTCTTGACCTCATCTCTCTAGGAGAAGAGTCTAGTTTTGAGGCCAAACCTCCTAGAGGAACACCAGGGCCTCCTCTTTTTGCGTAGAAAGTTCCATTTAGTTCTGGCAACACAAGGCTTTCTGGTTCAAAGAGAAGAGTCTTATAAGACTTCTTGGACACCAAATAACTCTTACAAAACAACATTTTGATGAATTAAGTGTAAATGAATCAGAAACATATGGATTAAATTTCCTTTGAAATATGCATGCCTTTTCTGAATTAAGGGGGGAAAGGTTTGGCAAAATGTATTTTGCTGAACCCAAAACACTAGGATAAATCTCAGTGTTTTCCTGGATCCCCAAATTATGCTGGAGTCTCTTTTATTTTAAAATTAATTCATGTTTAGGTTTAATACAGTTTATTTTTTAAAAATTGAAAATGGCTTTACTTCAACCTCTAATTTTTTCCCTGGATTTGTGTTTTCTTCTGTTCTTGATAAAACTTCTGACACTTAGAAGCATGCATCCAACTTTATGTTCACATGTCATCAAACTTTTAAAAGAAGAAATGCATTTTGTTTCTCTGTCAATAATTGTGCAATCTTAATTTTGCATTTTATTCAAATTTAAAATTTCTATGTAAGTTGTTTAGAATTTTCCCCCATGCTGTGGTCACTTGGAAAAGACACAAACTAGAAAGGTTTTTGAATTAAAGAGACATCAGGCTCCTATTTTACAGAGATAAATGTAGTGACACCTAGTGAGGAAATTTGTGTGGTGAAGATGGATTTGTATCTGTTCTGCTGCTTTGAAGAGTATGTCCACTCTTTTTCCACCTGCCTCATTATGCCATGGAGATAGAGGAAGAAATGAGTTTAAGAGGTTTTTTCCTTAATTTCAGTGTCCTTGTTCCATCTCTGACTTAATTGACCTCTTTGGGTGAGCTTACGCCAAGAAGGGGCAGAAGAATAAACACTTACTGAATTAGCTCAGCTGTGTGCATTGGCACACAGACCCTACTATTCTTTTATCTGTGATTGCAGGCCATCTGACTTTCCCAGTCTGCTTTAGATACTCAGTCCTTTTTTCACTAAACTATAAGCACGCAAGTCTTCTTTATTTTCTCACTTATACCAAACTTCCTCCCCTCAGGGTCCTTGTCCATGCTGTTCTCTGAGCTTGGAATGCTCCCTACTTTCCATCTCCCAGCCACTCCCATGGCTAATCCGACTCAGCTTTCAAGGCACATTTCAAATATCACCAGTCCAGAGAGGTCTTTCCTGAACAGCTTATCTTGAGTATGTTCCTTTCTCAAGGTTTTTTTTTTTTTAAATTTCCTTTAAAGCATTTACAATCAATCACAGTCCATAATTACTTTAGTTTTGTGTTGGTTTCCCTGCTATTTCTTCCAAAAAGGCAAGGACTGTGTTTGCCTTGTTTATGATTTTTCATCTCAGTACCTTGATTTTTCATCTCAATATCTACACACAGAAGGTATTGAATGAGTGTTGTTGAATGAGTAAATGAAAGCATGAGGCTTTAGATGATCTGTGTCTTGTTCTTTAGAGTTGTGACATGCAATTTCTGTAGTAAACTTACTACAGAAAGAGATAGAAAAGATAGCAGATCGAATGGATTATGTGGATTTGCTGGGACTTTGTTAGTTTGTGTTTGTCATTCTGGTTTAATTATTCATAGTAGTCACTTTCACTTTCAGCAGTGGTCTGGTTGGGGCAATTAATTATACAATCACTTGATTTATCTAGTATTTTGGACAAATATATAATGATATATTCTCTGATGTTGGGAAAGATAGAAGACAGGAGGAGAAGGGGCTGACAGAGGACAAGGTGGTTGTGTGACATCACCAACTCTATGGACATGAGTTTGAGCAAGCTCTGGGAGATGGTGAAGGGCAGGGAAGCCTGGCGTGCTGTAGTCCATGGGGTTGCAAAGAGTTGGACATGACTGAGTGACTGAACAACAACATATAATGATATGTGTTCATCAATATGGTACCATACAGAGTACTTTTCTCAGCTCTAAAAATCCTCTATGCTCTATCTATTCATCCCTACCCTACAACCCCTAGCAATTACTAATTTCTTTCCTATTTCCATAGTTTTGCCTCTTTTCAGAATGTCATATATTTGGAACCATGCAGTATGTTTCTTGATCCACTCTGACAATCTCTTTCCGTTGGTGCATTTAGACCACTGATCTGTAAGGTGACTATTGATGTAGCTGGATAACTATTTACCAGATTAGTTACTATTTTCTGATTGCTCCCTTTGTTCTATTTTAGCCTTCCATTCTTTTTCTGTCTTTTGTGATTTTAATTGAACATTTTATATGATTCCATTTTCTCTCCCTTCTTACATATCAATTATACTCTTTTTTTTTTTTTTTTTACTTTAATTGTTGCCCTAGTTTCCAATATAAAATTCCAACATTCCTGCTGTGTCTGGTTCTGACACTTGCTCTCTCTTTTCAGATTGTGATTTTGCCTTTTGGTATGCCTTGTGATTTTTCTTGACAGCCAGACACGATGTGTCAGGTAAAAGGAACTGTTGTAAGGGCTTTATTAATGTGATAGTGAGTGTGAGGAGAGGGCAAGTGTTCTATAGTCCTCTGATGAGGTCTCAGTATCTTTGAGGCCTACGCCTCTGTACTGTAAACTTTACAAGTGTTTCTCAGTTCCTTTCTCCTCTATTGGGTGATACAGGATAAAAGAATGGGTGGAGTTGGGCATTTCTTTTCTCCCATTAGGCCTAGTAGAAGCTGGAGTAGGGTATTCCTCTGCACTTAGCGGCTGCGCGGGCACAGGAGGGCTGAGAGGAGCTACTCCATGTTCAAGGTCAGGAGGGGCAACCTCATCCAAGGTAAGGAGCAGCAGCAGTGCTTTGCTGGAGCAGCCGTGAAGAGATAACCCATGTCCAAGGTAAGAGAAACCCAAGTGAGATGGTAAGTGTTGTGAGAGGGCATCATAGGGCAGACAACCTGAAACCATAATCACAGAAAACTAGCCAATCTGATCACATGGACCACAGCCTTGTCTAACTCAATGAAACTTGGTTGGCCGTGTGGGGCCACCCAAGACAGACGGGTTATAGTGGAGATGTCTGACAGATGTGGTCCACTGGAGAAGGGAATGACAAACCACTTCAGTATTCTTGCCTTGAGAACCCCATGAACAGTATGAAAAGGCAAAATGATAGCATACTGAAAGAGGAACTCCCCAGGTCGGTAGGTGCCCAATATGTTACTGGAGATCAGTGGAGAAATAACTCCAGAAAGAATGAAGCGATGGAGCCAAAGCAAAAACAACACCCAGTTGTGGATGTGACCGGTGATAGAAGCAAGGTCCAATGCTGTAAAGAGCAATATTGCATAGGAACCTGGAATGTTAGGTTCATGAATCAAGGCAAATTGGAAGTGGCCAAACAGGAGATGGCAAAAGTGAACATTGATATTTTAGGAATCAATCAACTAAAACAGATGGAATGGGTGAATTTAATTCAGATGACCGTAATATCTACAACTGTGGGCAGGAATCCATCAGAAGAAATGGAGTAGCCATCATGGTCAACAAAAGAGTCCAAAATGCAGTACTTGGATGCAATCTCAAAAACAACAGAATGATCTCTGTTCATCTCCAAGGCAAACCATTCAATACCATGGTGATCCAAGCCTATGCCCCAACCAGTAATGCTGAAGAAGCTGAAGTTGAATGGTTCTATGAAGACCTACAAGACCTTTTAGAACTAACACCCAAAAAAGATGTCCTTTTCATTATAGGGGACTGGAATGCAAAAGTAGAAAGTACAAAAACACCTGGAGTAATAGGCAAATTTAGCCTTGGAGAATGGAATGAAGCAGGGCAAAGGCTAGTAGAGTTTTGCCAAGAGAACGCACTGGTCATAGCAAACACCCTCTTCCAACAACACAAGAGAAGACTGTACGCATAGACATCACCAGATGGTCAACACCAAAATCAGATTGATTATATTCTTTGCAGCCAAAGATGGAGAATCTCTATACAGTCAGCAAAAGCAAGACCAGAAGCTGACTGTGGCTCAGATCATGAACTCCTTATTGCCAAATTCAGACTCAAATTGAAGAAAGTAGGGAAAACCGCTAGACCATTCAGGTATGACCTAAATCAACTCCCTTATGATTATACAGTGGAAGTGAGAAATAGTTTTAAGGGCCTAGATCTGATAGATAGAGTGCCTGATGAACTATGGAATGAGGTTCGTGACATTGTACAGGAGACAGGGATCAAGAACATCCCCATGGAAAAGAAATGCAAAAAGCAAAATGGCTGTCTGGGGAGGCCTTACAAATAGCTGTGAAAAGAAGAGAGGCGAAAAGCAAAGGAGAAAAGGAAAGATATAGGCATCTGAATGCAGAGTTCCAGAGAATAGCAAGAAGAGATAAGAAAGCCTTCNGACATGGAACAACAGACTGGTTCCAAATAGGAAAAGGAGTACGTCAAGGCTGCATATTGTCACCCTGCCTATTTAACTTATATGCAGAGTACATCATGAGAAAGGCTGGGCTGGAAGAAACACAAGCTGGAATCAAGATTGCTGGGAGAAATATCAATAACCTCAGCTATGCAGATGACACCACCCTTATGGCAGAAAGTGAAGAGGAGCTAAAAAGCCTCTTGATGGAAGTGAAAGAGAAGAGTGAAAAAGTTGGCTTAAAACTCACCATTCAGAAAATGAAGATCATGGCATCTGGTCCCATCACTTCATGGGAAATAGATGGGAAAACAGTGTCAGACTTTATTTTTTGGGGGCTTAAAAATCACTGCAGATGGTGATTGCAGCCATGAAATTAAATGACACTTACTCCTTGGAAGGAAAGTTATGACCAACCTAGATAGCATATTAAAATGCAGAGATATTACCTTGCCAACCAAGTTCTGTCTAGTCAAGGCTATGGTTTTTCCAGTAGTCATATATGGATGTGAGAGTTGGACTGTGAAGAAAGCTGAGTGCCGAAGAATTGATGCTTTTGAACTGTGGTGTTGGAGAAGACTCTTGAGAGTCCCTTGGAGTGCAAGGAGATCCAACCAGTCCATCCTAAAGATCAGTCCTGGGGTTCATTGGAAGGAATGATGCTGAGGCTGAAACTCCAGTACTTTGGCCACCTCATGTGAAGATTTGACTCGCTGGAAAAGAGCCTGATGCTGGGAGGGATTGGGGGCAGGAGGAGAAGGGGACAACCTAGGATGAGATGGATGGATGGTATCACCGTTTCGATGCACATGAGTTTGGGTGAACTCCGGGAGTTGGTGATGCACAGGGAGTCCTGACGTGCTGCCATTCATAGGGTCGCAGAGAGCCAACATGACTGAGCGACTGAACTGAACTGAACTGAGGTCGGTTAGGCTCTAATACCCCAGCTGTGGTTAATTTGGCTCTGGTTAACTGGTTTCCCCTGTGGGCAGGCCTTATTAAAGAGAACAGAGTGGTCTTACATATCTCAGGAGTGGTTCTTTCTTCCCCTGCTGGAAGCACAAGGGGATTTTTTCTCTAATATTAATCCTTACTGTGGGAACACAGTTGATCTTTTGGAAGTGAATCTCACAATATTATATCTGCCTTCCTATGATTGGGTCTCCCTGAAGTTCTGAACTCTCAGAGTTGTCCAAGCTGAGCCTCTGTAATTTGTGAACTACAGTTCAGATTTTGGATCCTGAGGAGGTTTCTGCTGACAAATCTCTGCTCTCATTAAGTTTTGACTCCCTGTATTTGTTGTCTCTCTGATATTGTGGGCAGTTGATTCACTGTGTGTCATCACCTGTATTATAAATTCAAGACTTGTTGATTTTTCAGTTTGTTCAGCTTTTTAGTTGTTGTTAGGATGGAATGGTTTCCAGTGTTCTTATACCCAGAACGTTTGTGTAGCACTTTGTGAAGGATAGGCATTGGCTTTTTATTTTATTTTTTTAATATAAATTTATTTATTTTAATTGGAGGTTAATTACTTTACAATATTGTATTGGTTTTGTCATACATCAACATGAATCTGCTACAGGTATACACGTGTTCTCCATCCTGAACCCCTTCCCTCCTCCCTCCCCGTACCATCCCTCTGGGTCATCCCAGTGCACCAGCCCCAAGCATCCAGTATCATGCCTCGAACCTGGACTGGTGATTCATTAAAAAAAAAAACAAAAAAAAAAACAGAATAGAAAGCAGATACTGAGATGAAGATGGAGAATAAAAGATGTATTTTTCACTATGAAAGAAGAGGAGTAAAAATAGGATTGGGCAACGGGAACTCTCGGAATGTGAAGTATATTTGACAGTCTCTGCCAGCCTCATGGGATTTGGGGAACAAGGCTTGCCCCTCAGGTTTTTTTTAATGGTATGAGGTAAGAGCTGATCTTTACTTTACATAGGGATAGTGAATTGTTTCAGCACTACTGGTTGAGCACCATTTGTTGAAACTCTGGCTTCTGGTGGTTCAGTAACCTCCACCTGGCCTTAATTGTAGGAACCCCATCATCTCCATTGCTATCCATGAGATATTGTTGCATCATCTGTCAACACTTGATCTGTAGAGGAGAGCCACTATAAACTTAATAATTATGTGCTGTAGGCTCAGTTGCCTTAGTTATGTCCATCTCTTTGTGAAACTATGGACTGTAGTTCATCAAGCTCCCCTGTCTATGGGATTCTCCAGGCAAGATACCGGAGTAGGTTGCCATTTCTTCCCCCAGGGGATCTTCCCCAGCCAGGGATCGAACGTGCAGCTCCTGTGCTCCTGCATTGCAGGCAGATTCTTTACCACTTGAGCCACCAGGGAAGACCTCTTAATAATTATGGTGCCCCTCTAATCAGCATGTTCCTGATGACTTTGATGAATGTTGTGCCCTTTGGGTCTTCTCATGACAGAATCCTCAGGTAGGTCGTTAAACTGAATATAATATAACCATCGCCAATATGCCTGGCCCTCTAAGCCTTTTATTCCTATCCTATACCATCTGCTATGGCAGTTCAGGCATTTTAACCTTGTTCAACATGAGTTTGTTTCTCCAGGCTCCTAGAAGCCATCCTTACTGCTAATTTACACTACCTCCTAGTGCCCCTTCTAGAACAGTATACCTATATCCTGAGACAGTGTCCTTACATTAATTAACAGTCAATATATTAGGCCTATGGTCTAATCTTCTTGGTCAAGCCTTCTCAAAACCCAATCAAAGTTATTATCTCAGTCCCTATTAGTACATGCTGACTTACTCTTACACATCTTTTTGGATATAGTCCCCTTTTCTCTCTTATCAGGTCCAGTTTTCCCAGGACTTAATCCTAACTGTTGGTGCCTTGATTTAAGAAGAGGTGAGGAAAGATCCTCTGTTAGGGTAGGGGCTTCTGCAGGTTATTCTTACTTTGCTGCTGCTAAGTCATTTCAGTTGTGTCCGACTCTGTGTGACCATAGATGGCAGCCCACTAGGCTCCCCCGTCCCTGAGATTCTCCAGGCAAGAACACTGGAGTAGGTTGCCATTTCCTTCTCCAATGCATGAAAGTGAAAAGTGAAAGTGAAGTCGCTCAGTCGTGTCCGACTCTTTGCAACCCCATGGACCGCAGCCTACCAGGCTCCTCTGTCCATGGGATTTTCCAGGCAAGAGTACTGGAGTGGGGTGCCATTGCCTTCTTACTTTAGGGAAGTGCTAAATCTTAATAGAGAGGAGATGTTGCTGCATATTCTGGGCTTGAGTAGCTAATCACATTTCATGTGTCAGGGTCCTAGGTTTTCCCAACCAGGGTCCTCATTTCGGCATAACTGTTCTAGCTCACCTCAGCATTTAAAATTCTTTGAAAACTGTTGTTGTTTTTCAGTCACTAAGTCATGTCCCACTCTTTGTGACCCCATGGACTGTAGCATGCGAGGGGCCCCTGTCCTTCACTATTTCCCTGAGTATAGGGACCTTTGTCAGCAAAGTAATATCTCTGCTTTTTAATATAATTTTTAGGTTGGTCATAGCCTTCCTTCCAAGGAGCAAGCATCTTTTAATTTCACAGCTGCAGTCACCATCTGCAGTGATTGTGGAGCCCAAGAAAATTATTACTGTTAAATAAATTTTTTAAAATTAAAGTATAGTTGATTTATAATGTTGTATCAGTCTGGTATACAGCAAAATGATTCAGTTACATATGTGTTTATACATGTGTGTGTATATATATTCTTTTTCATATTCCTTTCTACTATGGTTATTGCTTTATTATAGGATATTGGATATAGTTCCTTGATTCTTATCTAATTTATATACAGTAATTTGTATCTGCTAATCCTAAGCTTCTAATTTATCCCTTTCCCACCCCCTTTCATCTTTCAGTTCAGTTCAGTTCAGTTCAGTCGCTCAGTCGTGTCCGACTCTTTGCGACCCCATGAATCGCAGCACGCCAGGCCTCCCTGTTCATCACCATCTCTCGGAGTTCACTCAGACTCACGTCCATCGAGTCCGTGATGCCATCCAGCCATGTCATCCTCGGTCGTCGCCTTCTCCTCCTGCCCCCAATCTCTCCCAGCATCAGAGTCTTTTCCAATGAGTCAACTCTTCGCATGAGATGGCCAAAGTACTGGAGTTTCAGCTTTAGCATCATTCCTTCCAAAGAAATCCCAGGGTTGATCTNGCATATTGAGTGCAGCACTTTCACAGCATCATCTTTCAGGATTTGAAACAGCTCAACTGGAATTCCATCACCTCCACTAGCTTTGTTCGTAGTGATGCTTTCTAAGGCCCACTTGACTTCACATTTCAAGATGTCTGGCTCTAGATTAGTGATCACATCATCATGATTATCTGGGTTATGAAGATCTTTTTTGTACAGTTCTTCTGTGTATTCTTGCCACCTCTTCTTAATATCTTCTGCTTCTGTTAGATCCATACCATTTCTGTCCTTTATCGAGCCCATCCTTGCATGAAATGTTCCCTTGGTATCTCTAATTTTCTTGAAGAGATCTCTAGTTTTTCCTATTCTGTTCTTTTCCTCTATTTCTTTGCATTGATCGCTGAAGAAGGCTTTCTTATCTCTTCTTGCTATTCTTTGGAACTCTGCATTCAGGTGTTTATATCTTTCCTTTTCTCCTTTGCTTTTTGCCTCTCTTCTTTTCACAGCTATTTGTAAGGCCTCCCCAGACAGCCATTTTGCTTTTTTGCATTTCTTTTCCATGGGGATGTTCTTGATCCCTGTCTCCCGTACAATGTCACGTACCTCATTCCATAGTTCTTCAGGCATTCTATCTATCAGATCTAGGCCCATCTTTAGTAATCATGTTTATACATGTGTGTGTATATATATTCTTTTTCATATTCTTTTCTACTATGGTTATTGCTTTATTATAGGATATTGGATATAGTTCCTTTTTTCTTATCTAATTTATATATAGTAATTTGTATCTGCTAATCCTAAGCTTCTAATTTATTTCTTTCCCACCCCCTTTCATTTTTCTATGGGTAGCTCTTCCTATTAAGTCCTGGTTGGTCCTTTAGCTTTTCCTGTTTTGCCACTTCAGAAAAAAAGGAATAAAGACCTTTGTAAGCTGCCAAAGAGGCCTTATGGCCTTCCCATTCTCTTTTCAATCACTTGTTAATTGTCTTCAGCTTGTCATAAACTCTTATGGGGTCAATGTAATTTAATAACTACTAGTCATTTTTATTGATTTATGTGCATTTTGTCCCTATACTCTTTAAACCTCTGAATAATATCACATTGGCAGAAAGGTTCTTCAGAGAGTATATCTTCCCCCACAAGTACAATTTTCCAAGTTTTATCCATTGGACCAATGTTTCAAGTTGGGATTACCCATGCCATGTGTATCACCTGGGACGGGCTCTTATTGCTGTCCAGTTAGTAAGTTATCTAGTCCCAAAGGCTCATTTTACTGACTTCTTTCTTGGACCAATAACTGTCTACTACGTAACAGATTCTCTGAGAAAGAGATGATGAACCAGAGTTAGGATGCAAAATGTTTACTGGGGATTAACACCTATGAAAGGAAAAGGGAGAAAAATAGCATTGGGCAGGGCCAATAGGATTGCAGTGCAAACTTGATGGTCTCTCACCCCAGTGAAACCTAAAGCAAAAAATGCCAGTTTTAGAGGAGTCTTTTGTTGTGTATTACCAAGGGTCCTTTATAGTGGTATTGCTCAGAATTTGTCTAATGCCACCTTGAGAAGCACATGACCTGGGTGCAAAAGCTGAGGCAGACATAAAGGAATAGACACTCTTAGACTGGCAGCTAACTGTATTCTTTGGTGCTGGATAAAGTGTTCCTTCTTGAAAAGGTGTGTGAGTAGCACATTGCCATGTCTCTATGAGATGTCTTGGTGGTCTATTATTCTATGGAATACAGTTTCATCCTGGACTCTTGAAATTTAAATTCTGCTAATTACCAGTAAAAGCAATTTAGTAATGGAAAAGCATAATTATTGGTGAACATTGGCATAAACTAGCAATATTTAAATAATTGTACAAGTATAGGTACAACTAGATACATTATCCTTATACTAAACTATTAATTTATATCCAAATTTCACAGCTGAAAGAAAATAATCTTTAGCTCAACTTTGGAACTTAATGAGTTAAGAATCCTAGGTTTATCTGTGACTTCTAAAGATTTCAGCTGTTGTCTGTTTTTCAATAGTGGTGTGTTTTACTCAGCTTAGTCTTTTCCTCACTTAAATGCTAGGGTAATTCTCTGTGTTTTATACCAGTACTTACTTTTCTTTTCTGGCTTTGCAGAGAGAAATTACAATTGCTATGAAATGATTGTAAGGGTTGGTCATATTCCATGTTATCTCACCAGGGACCCTCCAGAAGAGTGTAGGAAGATGGAAATTCTCTCTTATCTCAACTAGGAGCCTGAAGGAGACTTTCTCCTGACCATTCTTTCAGCAGACATTCCTGAATATTTCACATTCTTCAGTTCAGTTCAGTTCAGTTGCTCAGTCATGTCTGACTCTTTGCAACCCCATAGACTATAGCACGCTAGGCTTCCCTACCCATCACTAACTCCCCTAGCTTGCTCAAACTCTTGTCCATTAGGTTGATGATGCCATCCAACCATCTGATCCTCTGTCATCCTTTTCTCCTCCTGCCTTCACTCTTTGCCAGCATCAGGGTCTTTTTCAGTGAGTCAGCTCTTCACATCAAGTGGCCAAAGTATTGGAGCTTCAGCATCAGTCCTTCCAATGAATATTCAGGATTGGTTTCCTTTAGGATTGACTGGTTGGATCTTCTTGCAGTCCAACAGTCCAAGGGACTCTCAAGAGTCTTCTCCAACACCACAGTTCAAAAGCATCAATTCTTTGGCACTCAGCTTTCTTTATGGTTCAGCTCTCACGTCCATACATGACTCATGGAAAAACCATAGCTTTGACTAGACAGACCTTTGTCAGCAAAGTAATATCTCTGTTGTTTAATATGTTGTCTAGGTTGGTCATAGCTTTTCTCCCAAGGAGAGAGTGTCTTTTAATTTCATGGCTGCAATCACCATCTGTGGTGATTTTGGAGTCCAAGAAAATAAAGTCTGTCACTATTTCCATTGTTTCCCCATCTATTTGCCATGAAGTGATGGGACTGGATACAATGATCTTAGTTTTTTGAATGTCACCTTCCTAGCTTTTAAGTAAAGAGTCAATTGTTCAGTCATGTCTGGCTCTTTGTGACCCCATGGACTGTAACCTGCTGGCCTCCTCTGTCTGTGGAATTTTCCAGGCAAGAATATTGGTGTGGATTGCCATTCTCTTCTCCAGGGGTCTTTCAGGCCCAGGGATTGAACCTGGGTCCCCTACATCATAGGCAGATTTTACCATCTGAGCCACCTTTCCCCTTTTAATGAAAGAGCTTTTAAAATATTAATTTATATTTAATATATAATTTAATAGAATGTTAAGTTTTGCAACTTTCATTTTCTTACACATTTACTTTTAAAGCAATTAAGTCCTTATGAAAAAAAAAGTGTTTAAAAGACTTCTAATTAACATTTAGATTTTTGTATTTCTTTTATTAAAACTTATGATTTTAGAATCTTTGACTTAATGACATCCTTGTGACCAGAAAAGAACTGTACGAGGAAAGCAGAACAATTCTGGGTTTGGGAAGTGGTTAGAAAGAAGAATGAAAATAAAAATGAATTATAGCATTTTGCTTTTCTCTTTGTACATGGATATTTTCTAAGACAATAAAAAATAATGACTTCATAGCCACAGGCAGAGTTTGGTATCAAGTTGAGAATCATAAATACAGACAGGAATTTTAAAATGGGAATTGATTATATTAAAGGAACTCGATGGTGGATGCATGTATATGATAATCACTTCTAACTTTAAACCTGCATTTTAGAACTTATCAGAAGGTATTTATTATAATATTGAATTAGGTCCTTGCAACTGCTGTATTCTTTTATTTCCAATAAACATCATCCATTTCAAAACAATTATTGCCTTATTCTTAAATTGCTTTTAAAATAATTGGGAACAAAATTATTTTTCATGAAACCCTACTAAAAAAAGCTGACGTATGTCTTTGTCTCACAGATCAGAAAAAGAATATGTTAAGTAGTGTACCAAATAATTTATAGGAAAATTAGGATTGATAATAATTTCCTAGTTTCTGTTTTAAATATGCTGCCTTTTAGAATTCTTGTTTATACTCATTTTTTTTTTCTAATTCTACTTAAATTCTACTGTGGCAGATATATTTAATAACATAATTTAAAGGGCTTCCCTGGTAGCTCAGCTGGTAAAGAATCTGCTTACAATGTGGGAGACCCAGGTTCAATCCCTGGGTTGGGAAGATCCCCTGGAGAAAGGAGTAGCTATTCACTCCAGTACTCTGGCCTGGAGAATTCCTGGGTGACAAAGAGTTGAACAAGACTGGAGTGACTTTCACTTTCACATAATTTAAAGGATAAGATAGAAGTTATTAACTAGTGATAGCTTGCTAGAGAAATACATACTTCTGTTTTTAAAAATGTCCTTTTTGATCTATTTAGACTCTGTGTAAAAATCACAAATAAAGGTATTTAAATTTTAACCCTAACCATAATATAACCGCTAATATGATATTATTGAAAATGTACTTTAATTGGCTATTCTATAAATATTGACCTTTAGATTTGTAAAACATGTTACCTCCTATGCTTAAAGCAAGTGATCTAAATTATGGAATTCTATCTACTAGACATTAAAGAAAAGGGAAAAGCTCTGAGAGATTCTGGGGAATTAATAGCTTTCATTGTTATGGGAATATTCTATTTATCAAGAAAAACTATCATGCTCTTAGCATCCTAACGATTACCTTAATGCTGGATTCCTCAAAGCACCTATGGAGACTGCTGTTTTCTGAAGTTTTGTGGGAACACAATCTCCTAGGATATGAAAAAAAGTGTTGTTTTTTTTTTTTTTTTAATCATTGTATTCTCCTTTACAGAGATAGTATGCCATGGTAACTTATTTTCTAGAGAGCCCTCAATTAATATTTGAATAAATGGATTATTAGTAATCAGTTTCTCCACATTTTGCTAGAGTTTAAAGACAAAAACACAGATAACTCAAACACCTCTGGTTTATAGATGTTTTTATAGGTATAGGATAATTTCCTTATCCATTTTATTAAGAGGAAATGCAGGATTTGGGGCAAGATAGTGGAGCCTTCTTTTTGTTAGAACTTTTTTTTCAATTTTGTTTTTCTTGCCAGGATCTATGGGGTACTTCACAAGTTGTCATTTTACCATTAAATCAGAAATGGAGATGCATATTTTACTTGAAGATGTTACTATCTAAAGTTTAAGTGGGTGGTATGAATATTTCTGATGCCCAATTTATAGTTGAACTCTAAATCACACAATTAATAGCATTTCAAATTGGTGGCTAAGGGTCCTATTAATTCTATGTAATAGTTATCTCTAGTGCTATTGAATTTCTAGGAGAAATGAATACAATGTGTAAAAGAATGGAACATATAAAGTTTAGTCTGTCTATTTAAATAGTTCTAAAATGTGGAAATTAAGCCTATTTGAGTATAAACCATCTTCAAATAATCATTAAAAAAAAAAAGCCTGTTTTCCTTGTTTAGCACTTAATAATGAATAAGACTGTCACAAACAGCAAATTTATTTGTGATGATGTTGCTGCCAAGAAGGTTTTTAATGACTACAGTGAAAGTATTTTTTGAAATCATTTTGTTTTTCAATGAAACACAAATGTGGCTTTGTACAAATTATCACTGTCTAATAAAACAAAAATATTCCACTTTTAATTTATGCAGTG
>SJYT01065293.1:254734-267940 GCA_006410635.1 Cephalophus harveyi | reverse complement strand
ATAAACTTTTACTACCTCAGACGTACCAAAAAAAATAGAAAATCAAAGCTTTATAAGACCCTGAAATAAAAAGAATTTTAGATGGTTAGTAGTTTGTGTGACATATGTCTAAAATTTTACTTTATTTATTTATTTTGTAAAATATAAATTTATTTATTTTAATTGGAGGTTAATTACTTTACAATATTGTATTGGTTTTGCCATGCATCAACATGAATCTGCCACAGGTATACATGTGTTCCCCATCCTGAACCTCCCTCCCTCCTCCCTCTCCATACCATCCTACTGGATTGTCTCAGTTCACCAGCCCCAAGCATCCAATATCATGCATCGAACCTGGACTGATGATTCATTTCATATATGATATTATACATGTTTCAATGCCATTCTCCAAAATCATCCCACCCTCACCCTCTCCCACAGCGTCCAAAAAACTGTTCTATACATCTGTGTCCCTTTTGCTGTCTCGCATACAGGGTTATCGTTACCATCTTTCTAAATTCCATATATATGCGTTAGTATACTGTATTGGTGTTTTTCTTTCTGGCTTACTTCACTCTGTATAATAGGCTCCAGTTTCATCCACCTCTTTAGAACTGATTCAAATGTATTCTTTTTAATGGCTGAGTAATACTCCATTGTGTATATGTACCCCAGCATTCTTGTCCATTCGTCTGCTGATGGACATCTAGGTTGCTTCCATGTCCTGGCTATTATCAACAGTGCTGCGATGAACATTGGGGTACACGTGTCTCTTTCAATTCTGATTTCCTCGGTGTGTATGCCAAGCAGTGGGATTGCTGGGTCATAAGGCAGTTCTATTTCCAGTTTTTTAAGGAATCTCCACACTGTTCTCCATAGTGGCTGTACTAGTTTGCATTTCCACCAACAGTGTAAGAGTGTTGCCTTTTCTCCACACCCTCTCCAGCATCTATTGCTTGTAGACTTTTGGATCACAGCCATTCTGACTGATGTGAAATGGTACCTCATGGTGGTTTTGATTTGCATTTCTCTGATAATGAGTAATGTTGAGCATCTTTTCATGTGTTTGTTAGTCATCTGTATGTCTTCTTTGGAGAAATGTCTATTTAGTTGTTTGGCCCATTTTTTGATTGGGTCATTTATTTTTCTGGAATTGAGCTGCATGAGTTGCTTGTATATTTTTGAGATTACTTATTTGTCAGTTGTTCATTTGCTATTATCTCTCCCATTCAGAAGGCTGTCGTTTTACCTTGCTTATAGTTTCCTTTGTTGTGCAGAAGCTTTTAATTTTAATTAGATCCCATTTGTTTATTTTTGCTTTTATTTCCAGTATTCTGGGAGGTGGATCNTTTTTGAGATTACTTATTTGTCAGTTGTTCATTTGCTATTATCTCTCCCATTCAGAAGGCTGTCGTTTTACCTTGCTTATAGTTTCCTTTGTTGTGCAGAAGCTTTTAATTTTAATTAGATCCCATTTGTTTATTTTTGCTTTTATTTCCAATATTCTGGGAGGTAGATCATAGAGGATCCTGCTGTCATTTATGTCAGAGAGTGTTTTGCCTATGTTCTCCTCTAGGAGTTTTATAGTTTCTAGTCTGACATTTAGATCTTTAATCCATTTTGAGTTTATTTTTGTGTGTGGTGTAGAAAGTGTTCTAGTTTCATTCTTTTGCAAGTGGTTGACCAGTTTTCCCAGCACCACTTGTTAAAGAGATTGTCTTTTCTCCATTGTATATTCTTGCCTCCTTTGTCAAAGATAAGGTGTCCATAGGTGCGTGGATTTATCTCTGGGCTTTCTATTTTGTTCCATGGATCTATATTTCTGTCTTTGTGCCAGTACCATACTGTCTTGGTGATTGTGGCTTTGTATTAGAGCCTGAAGTCGGGCAAATAAAGACTTATTAACTATCAATGTTTTTCCTGGTGACATTTAATACTGCTGTATAATTTTGCTTGCTGTCTTAGATGCCAGTCAGCTCAGTTCAGTTCAGTTCAGCCACTCAGTCGTGTCTGACTCTTTGGACCCCATGAATCGCAGCACGCCAGGCCTCCCTGTCCATCACCATCTCCCAGAGGTCACTCAGACTCACATCCATCGAGTGCTTAAGTATGTCATGTTATCTGAGCAGTTCTTAGATATTCTCTGTTGCACTGAGCTCTGTGGGAAGGAATTAGTTATATTTTCATTGTAACATAGCTACTAACAAGGCACCTAAAATTATTAATTCATAGTGTCTAATAGCTGTCTCTTATACACATCTAGATGTGTATAAGAGACAGGTGCAATTGTGTGGTAGTTGGAGCATTCTTTGGCATTGCCTTTCTTTGGAATTGGAATGAAAACTGACCTTTTCCAGTCCTGTGGCCACTGCTGAGTTTTCCAAATTTGCTGGCATATTGAGTGCAGCACTTTCACAGCATCATCTTTCAGGATTTGAAACAGTTCAACTGGAATTCCATCACCAGTCCATCCTAAAGGAGATTAATTCTAGGTATTTATTGGAAGGATTGATGCTGATGCTGAAACTCCATAACTTTGGCCACCTAATGTGAACAGCTGGCTCATTTGAAAAGACCCTGATGCCAGGAAAGATTGAGGGCAGGCAGAGAAGGGGACAACAGAGAATGATATGGTTGGATGGCATCACCGACTCAATGGACATGAGTTTCGATGGACTCCAGGAGTTGGTGATGTACAGTGAAGCCTGACGTGCTGTGTTTCATGGAGTCGCAAAGAGTGGGACACGACTGAGCAACTGAACTGAATTGAAAGGACCATAGAATTTTAAAGAAGCTAACATAGAGAGTTATGGGAAAATGTTCAGAAATTGATGTTTTCCTATCTATTTATGTTAATAATAATAAAGAGAAAATTCATCAAAAAAGAACCTAAGAAATACTCTAGATTAATTCAATAAGAAATGTATAATAGATTCTGTAAAGGAAACCACAGACTTCCTAGAGGTTAATAAAAGACATATAGAGTAAATACTATTTTTCCTAGATCAGAATATTTTGAGTTCTAACATAGAGAGTTATGGGAAAATGTTCAGAAATTGATGTTTTCCTATCTATTTATGTTAATAATAATAAAGAGAAAATTCATCAAAAAAGAACCTAAGAAATACTCTAGATTAATTCAATAAGAAATGTATAATAGATTCTGTAAAGGAAACCACAGACTTCCTAGAGGTTAATAAAAGACATATAGAGTAAATACTATTTTTCCTAGATCAGAATATTTTGAGTAGACTATTTATAAAAATTTATATATGAAGGTAAGTGGCTCAGACGGTAAAGCCTCTGTCTACAGTGCGGGAAACCCGGGTTCAAGCTCTGGGTTGAAAAGATCCCCTGGAGAAGGAAATGGCAGTCCACTCCAGTACTATTGCCTAGAAAATCCCATGGACAGAGGAGCCTGGCAGGCTGCAGTCTATGGGGTTGCAAAGAGTCGGACACGACTGAGTGACTTCACTTCAATTTTATTAAAATACACCTGTTTATTTCTGTAAATTTAAAAGCAATTTAAAGAGTAGCTGCATAAAAATAGAAGACTTTTCTGAAATTATATCAATTGAGTATAATTATGAATTTAATATTAAAATTGGTCAGATAATCATAAATTTTAAAACAGACACTGACATTCAAATATATGACAGATCAGAGGAGGAAAATAACATCCCTGAAGTATAAATATTTAATGTATATAAAAGAATAAGTCATATGGTAAAGATTATATTTCAAATAAGATGGAAAAGGAAGATTTATTCAATAAGTACTGTGGGACTCAGCTAACCAGTTAGAAAAATAAAGTTATATCCCCTCTTCTGACTTTACCCTCAAAAACAAATTTGATTTGGATTTAAAACCATAGCCCAGGATTCCAAGGACAATGCCTCTGGTTAAAAAATGCAAATCCAGTGATAATACTCCTGTGAATACTGTAGTTTTTAATGTCATAGGGATCTAACTGAAACATGAAGATCAAAAATACAATAAAAGTAGAAGCATCTAGACCTTAGGGAGAAATAATCAATTTTCTCTAGCAGTATGGGGCACTGGTAAGAACTGGATTTTCAAGTCAGACAATCTGACTGAAATCCTGGCTGTACCGCTGACTGACCAACTACACAGTCTCTCACTTTGCCTTAGTTTCCTCTTTTAGATAAAGTAGAAAAAATAGATTTAATTTTATATTCCACACTAGATATGAGATTTAAATGAAATAATCTATGAAAAGAACTCTGCTGTCACTTATATATTAAACTAATATACTCCCTATCCATCCATATTAGTCAGCTTGAATTGCCATAATAAAAATAGACCAGTGGCTTAAACAACAAAAATTTATTTCTTATAATTCTGGAGGCTGGAAAGTACAATACCAAGTTTAGTTCAGCTCAGTCACTCAGTCATGTCTGACTCTTTCTGACCCCAGGCTTCCCTGTCCTTCACCAACTCCCAGAGCTTACTCAAACTCACGTCCATCGAGTTGGTGATACCATACAACCATCTCATCCTCTCTCGTCACCTTCTCCTCCCACCTTCAATCTTTCCCAGCATCAGGGTCTTTTCCAATGAGTCAGTTGTTCACAACAGGTGACAAAAGTTTTGGAGTTTCAGCTTCATCATCAGTCCTTCCAATGAATATTCAGGACTGATTTCCTTTAGGATGGACTGGTTAGATCTCCTTGCAGTCCAAGGGACTTTCAATCAAGAGTCTTCTCCAACACCACAGTTCAAAAGCATCAATTCTTCAGTGCTGAGCTTTCTTTAGGTCCAACTCTCACATCCATACATGACTACTGGAAAAAAAAAAAAAGCCTTAACTAGATGGACCTTTATTGGCAAAGTAATGTCTCTGCTTTTTAATATGCTGACTAGGTTGGTCACAGCTTTTCTTCCAAAGAGCAAGCATCTTTTAATTTCATGGCTACAGTCACCATCTGCAGTGATTTTGGAACCTTCCCAAAATAAAGTCTCTAACTGTCTCCACGGTTTCCCCATCTATTTGCTATGAAGTAATGGGACTGGATGCCATGATCTTAGTTTTCTGAATGTTGAGCTTTAAGCCAACATTTTACTCTTCTCTTTCCCTTTCAAGAGGCTCTTTAGTTCTTCACTTTCTGCCCTAAGGGTGGTGTCATCTGCATATCTCTGGTGATTGATATTTCTCCCAGCAATCTTGATTCCAGCTTCTGGTTCATCCAGTCCAGCATTTCTCATGATGTATCCTGCATATAAGTTAAATAAGCACAGTGACAATATACAGCCTTGACGTACTCCTTTTCCTATTTGGAACCACTCTGTTGTTCCATGTCCAGTTCTAACTGTTGCTTCCTGACCTGCATACAGATTTCTCAGGAGGCAGGTCAGGTGGTCTGGTATTCCCATCTCTTTCAGAATTTTCCATAGTTTATTGTGATCCACACAGTCAAAGGCTTTGGCATAGTCAATAAAGCAGAAATAGATGTTTTTCTGGAACTCCCTTCCTTTTCCCATGATCCAGCAGATGTTGACAATTTGATCTCTGGTTCTTCTGCCATTTCTATATCAAGCTTGAACCTCTGGAAGTTCACGGTTCACGTACTGTCGAAGCCTGGCTTGGAGAATTTTGAGCATTACTTTGTCAGCCTGTGAGATGAGTACAATTGTGCAGTAGTTTGAACACTCTTTGGCATTGCCTTTCTTTGGGATTGGGATGAAAACCCACCTTTTCCAGTCCTGTGGCCACTGCTGAGTTTTCCAAATTTGCTGGCATATTGAGTGCAGCACTTTCACAGCATCATCTTTCAGGATTTGAAATGGCTCAACTGGAATTCCATCACCTCCACTAGCTTTGTTCATCACTCTAGGTGAGTTATCACACCATCGTGATTATCTGGGTCATGCAGATCTTTTTTGTACAGTTCTTCTGTGTATTCTTACCACCTCTTCTTAATATCTTCTGCTTCTGTTAGGTCCATACCATTTCTGTCCTTTATTGTGCCCATCTTTGAATGAATTGGGGAGAGACACAAACATCAAGAAAATCAAACATATAATTTTCAAGAAAATTAGAGATACCAAGGGAACATTTCATTCAAAGATGGCAGGCTATAGCCCATAGGGTCACAAAGAGTCAGACATGACTGAAAGATAACACTTTCACTTTTCTTCTTTTTCACTGGGGTATAAAGATTAATTAATCAGACAGCTTACAAGGGTTCAGAATCCAACAACTGCCTATTGATAATATCTAATTTCTTTCTTAAAAGCCATGATTTCCCTCATTCTGTGTAACAGTCTTAACATGAAGAGCTTTCCTATTTCTCTGGTCAGTTCCTTCTTGGACAAAGCAACAGAGGTAAGCATACAGCCTTTATTAACTCTATTGAATACATAAAGAAAATGGTTGCTTAAAATTTAACAACATGAAATAATATTTGTGTATGCTCAGCTCTAGGGGAAGAGATGAGATGGAGAAGAGTTCTTTTTAAAGTCCTTGTGTTTGAATTTTTTGCTTTCTTACCCGACTGTATTCTTTAAAGGAGCAGGCTTCCTTGAATTTTTCACTAAATTAAAGCAAAGAATCTTTTCGAAAAACTCTTACTAAAATAACTTCTCCATTTTATCTTCAGAAAGCTTCATGAGCAAGAAGTACCTCTCCCCTTTAGTAGCTTCATAAACCTGAAGTGAAAAGAAGTCATAATATCAATGTCAACAGGACTTAACGTGAAAAACAATATTTTATCAGTATCCAGTTATGCCACAGGCCATTCCTTTTCAAAGGAAGGTTTTTCATTCATGTTGTTTATGATGTAGCACCCAAGAAGTAGGGATATTCCAGATTGTAATTACTAAAGCAATTATCACTGATTGTGATAAAGAAACTGAAGTTCAAGCTATCAAGTGCCACACAGAAAGTGTCACAGTTGATGTTTTCATATAATTATTTAATTTTTCTCTCATTTTTCATAAAAGTAATACTAGCTCATGGTAAAATACCCAAACACCAAGATAAATACAAAAAAATAAAGTAAGTATTGCTCCATCTTTCTTGGCTCAACTGGAATTCCATCACCTCCACTAGCTTTGTTCATCACTCTAGGTGAGTTTTCACACCATCGTGATTATCTGGGTCATGCAGATCTTTTTTGTACAGTTCTTCTGTGTATTCTTACCACCTCTTCTTAATATCTTCTGCTTCTGTTAGGTCCATACCATTTCTGTCCTTTATTGTGCCCATCTTTGAATGAATTGGGGAGAGACACAAACATCAAGAAAATCAAACATATAATTTTCAAGAAAATTAGAGATACCAAGGGAACATTTCATTCAAAGATGGCAGGCTATAGCCCATGGGGTCACAAAGAGTCAGACATGACTGAAAGATAACACTTTCACTTTTCTTCTTTTTCACTGGGGTATAAAGATTAATTAATCAGACAGCTTACAAGGGTTCAGAATCCAACAACTGCCTATTGATAATATCTAATTTCTTTCTTAAAAGCCATGATTTCCCTCATTCTGTGTAACAGTCTTAACATGAAGAGCTTTCCTATTTCTCTGGTCAGTTCCTTCTTGGACAAAGCAACAGAGGTAAGCATGCAGCCTTTATTAACTCTATTGAATACATAAAGAAAATGGTTGCTTAAAATTTAACAACATGAAATAATATTTGTGTATGCTCAGCTCTAGGGGAAGAGATGAGATGGAGAAGAGTTCTTTTTAAAGTCCTTGTGTTTGAATTTTTTGCTTTCTTACCCGACTGTATTCTTTAAAGGAGCAGGCTTCCTTGAATTTTTCACTAAATTAAAGCAAAGAATCTTTTCGAAAAACTCTTACTAAAATAACTTCTCCATTTTATCTTCAAAAAGCTTCATGAGCAAGAAGTACCTCTCCCCTTTAGTAGCTTCATAAACCTGAAGTGAAAAGAAGTCATAATATCAATGTCAACAGGACTTAACGTGAAAAACAATATTTTATCAGTATCCAGTTATGCCACAGGCCATTCCTTTTCAAAGGAAGGTTTTTCATTCATGTTGTTTATGATGTAGCACCCAAGAAGTAGGGATATTCCAGATTGTAATTACTAAAGCAATTATCACTGATTGTGATAAAGAAACTGAAGTTCAAGCCATCAAGTGCCACACAGAAAGTGTCACAGTTGATGTTTTCATATAATTATTTAATTTTTCTCTCATTTTTCATAAAAGTAATACTAGCTCATGGTAAAATACCCAAACACCAAGATAAATACAAAAAAATAAAGTAAGTATTGCTCCATCTTTCCCAAACTTTGACCCCACTGTCTGGAGGTAACCATCCTTGCCTAATGCTTGTGGAAAAGTAGACACCTAACATCAATGTATATATTAGCCATTTTTAATACATAAATTGGATTACTTAATGAATAATATTTTGCACCATACTTGTATCAGTAGCAAGATACTTTTTGGAGAACTATACAGAACAGTGCATGTAGCTCTATTGCATTCTATTTAATAACAGATCATTTCCATAAGAATCTAAAACAAGATTCATTTTTCCTGTCTCTTGGTAACCACCATCCTTTGCACCATGCCAGTAACTCTCTTCCTTAAGAAATTTAGCAATTGAATTGACAAAAGTTCATAATATCAATTTCAACAGAATTAAACAACACTACTTATCAGTATCTCACCATCCCAGGGACCAGTCCTTTTCAAAGGAAAATTTTCATTCATGTTCTTCATGAGATAGCACACATGAAATAGGATAATGCCAGGCAACATCCTCTCTCTTTCACACTCACAGCAAAAATCAAAAGACACAACTTGTTTTCTGGCTGTGCCAATGGAACACAAGCTTCAGGTACCTTTTCCTCAGACCTCGCAGCTCAAGTTCAAAATAAAAAGAACAAGAGGAAAAAATTAAGACTTCTTCACACTAGAGATAGAATAAATCTGCTAGTTAAAATTCTGAGCTGTTAGTTTGACAGATACAGACTTTAAAAGACAATTTCTCAACATTCAAGTGCAACCAGAGGTGACAGAACATTCTTTTCCCAAACTCAATCAGGGCCTTAAAGTGGTGGAGTTCCAGGTACAATGAGAAAAACAAAAGCAGACAAAATCCCAGAGTGCTCAGAAACATGCAACTCAGTAGGTTTGCTAGAAAAGAAACCGCATTTAGGTAGAAAGATTAGAAATCCTATTCAGCAAACATTGGCTTTTCTAGAAGTACAAAACTCTAAGTAATCATTTCCCCTAATCAAACGTGTGTCCTATTGCTCCCTAATCAACGATAATAAATGGATTCTGTAAACTAGAGTATTCATAAGCCTTGTCAATGCAGGAAAGCAGTACTGTCCTTTGTAGCCTCACAGAGGAGGGCAGAGACAAGACAGAGATGCCGATCTTCTTGCCCCCAGGCTCTAAAGGCCAACAAAGTTTATTAGTTATTTATCTACCTCCACAGAGCCACATTCAAGGCAAGATGCCATTCTACAAACCTCACCCGAATGTAGACAGACTGGGAAAGAAAAGCCAGCCAAAAAAAAGCTAGATATTCAAGCTTGAGAAAGCAACAGAGCTAAAAGGAAAAAGAAATAGTGGTTGAATTCATTTAGGTGTCACATTTTTATTAATTGCCTTTTCTACCAGGCACTGCCTGTACTGGATCTGGGTATAATAAAACTCAATCTCCATAGCCAGAGAATCCCAGTTTAAAGTGGGAGACAGAAATGTAAGCAATTAACCATTCAGTGCTGTAAACACCACGATGAAGTCAAGTCACAGAGCTATGGGAGGATAGGAGAGAGACTCCCTAATCCTAAATGATATAAAGAACAAGCACAGAGAAACTATTTCTGAGTCCTTACTGGGAAACTGCTCACAGTGGTTGACTTAGAGGAGAACTACTTACTGAAAAATAGAACTAGAGAGACTTACTTTCATAGTATAACATGTATTCTTCAATTTTGAAATGTGCACACTTTACATGCATCACCAATTCACAAATTAATCAACCAAAAATAGCAGGTAAAAATGATTCAAGAAACTAATCCTTGTCCAAGGTAAAAAGTAATAACTGTCTGATATCTGCATTAGTTCAGTTCACTTCGGTCGCTCAGTCATGTCCGACTCTTTGCGACCCCATGAATTGCAGCGCTCCAGGCCTCCATGTTCATCACCAACTCCTGGAGTTTAATCAAACTCATGTCTATTGAGTCGGCGATGTCATCCAGCCATCTCATCCTCTGTCGTCCCCTTCTCCTCCTGCCCCCAATCCCTCCCAGCATCAGAGTCTTTTCCAATGAGTCAACTCTTCGCGTGAGATGGCCAAAGTGCTGGAGTTTCAGCTTCAGCATCAGTCCCTCCAGTGAACACCCAGGACTGATCTCCTTTAGAATGGACTGGTTGGATCTCCTTGCAGCCCAAGGGACTCTCAAGAGTCTTTTCCAACACCACAGTTCAAAACCATCAATTCTTCTGTGCTCAGCTTTCTTTGTAGTCCAACTCTCACATCCATACATGACCACAGGAAAAACCATAGCCTTGACTAGACGGACCTTTGTTGGCAAAGTAATGTCTATGCTATCTAGGTTGGTCATAACTTTCCTTCCAAGGAGTAAGCGTCTTTTAATTTCATGGCTGCAATCACCATCTGCAGTGATTTTGGAGCCCAGAAAAATAAAGTCTGACACTGTTTCCACTGTTTCCCAATCTATTTTCCACGAAGTGATGGAACCAGATGCTGTGATCTTAGTTTTCTGAATGTTGAGCTATTAGCCAACTTTTTCACTCTCCTCTTTCACTTTCATCAAGAGGCTTTTTACTTCCTCTTCACTTTCTGCCATAAGGGTGGTGTCATCTGCATATCTCAGGTTATTGATATTTTTCCTGGCAATCTTGATTCCAGCTTGTGCTTCTTCCAGCCCAAGGTTTTTCATGATGTACTCTGCATAGAAGTTAAATAAGCAGGGTGACAATATACAGCCTTGACGTACTCCTTTTCCTATTTGGAACCAGTCTGTTGTTCCATGTTCAGTTCTAACTGTTGCTTCCTGACCTGCATATGATTTCTCAACAGGTAGGTTAGGTGGTCTGGTATTCCCATCTCTTTCAGAATTTTCCATAGCTTATTGTGATCCACACAGTCAAATGCTTTGGCATAGTCAATAAGGCAGAAATAGATGTTTTTCTGGAACTCTCTTCCTTTTTCCATGAACCAGCCAATACTGGCAATTTTATCTGCTTATTCACAGTCAAAAAAATAAGAATGAATTAGTACATGTGTGCTATGTAGCTTCAGTCATGTCCAACTCTTTGCAACCCCATGGACTGTAGCCTGCCAGGATCCTCTGTCCATGGCATTCTCCAGGCAAGAATACTAGAGTGGGTTACCATGCCCTCCTCCAGGATTTCTTTCTGACCCAGGGATTGAACCCACATCTCTTATGTCTCCTGCACTGGGAGGTGGGTTCTTTACCACTAGCGTGACATAAGAATGCATTAGTACCCATGAGTAAGTAGTAATGCATCTAAATTTTTATAAGCGTGCTTGAAATTCAACATTTTGCATTTTATAACGAGGTCTTATGTTTTTGTGGTAAAGAATCTGCCCGTACTGCAGGAGATGAGGCAGGAGCTGCGGTAGGAGCTATTGGTTTGATCCCTGGGTCAGGGACATCCCCTGGAGAAGAAAATGGAAGCTCACTCCAATATTCTTGCCTAGAAAATTCTATGGACAGAGTCTGGTGGGCTACAGTCCATGGGATAACAGAGTCAGACACAACTGAACATGCATGTGGGCACCCATGTTTTCATGCCATCAGATCATGGCTTTAATAAACTATGATGCTGATCATGCTGGAAATTGGTTTTACTACTTGATAGAATAGTTGAACTTCCTCAAGTAGAAGGTACACATCATCCATTTCCATATCTGGGTAGATACTCAAGATGGTTCTCAATCTTTAATGTGTGTCATAACACTAGTTAAATCCCATTGCCAGGCCTCTCTTCCAGAGTTTCCAACTAAGTAGGGTCTGGGATGTGACCAGGGAAATTGCATTTCTAATGAATTCCCAGATAATGATATTGCTGATGAAAAGACCTCACTTTGAAAAATCCTGCATTAGAGTAATCCTTTGGGCTCCAAAATCACTGCTGATGGTGACTGCAGCCATGAAATTAGAAGACGCTTACTCCTTGAAAGAAAAGTTATGTCCAACCTAGATAGTGTTTTCAAAAGCAGAGACATTACTTTGCTGACTAAGGTCCGTCTAGCCAAGGCTATGGTTTTTCCTGTGGTCATGTATGGATGTGAGAGTTGGACTGTGAAGAAGGCTGAGCGCTGAAGAATTGATGCTTTTGAACTGTGGTGTTGGAGAAGACTCTTGAGAGTCCCTTGGACTGCAAGGAGATCCAACCAGTCCATTCTGAAGGAGATCAATCCTGGGATTTCTTTGGAGGGAATGATGCTAAAGCTGAAACTCCAGTACTTTGGCCACCTCATGCGAAGAGTTGACTCATTGGAAAAGACTCTGATGCTGGGGGGGACTGGGGGCAGGAGGTGAAGGGGACGACCGAGGATGAGATGGCTGGATGGTATCACTGACTCGATGGATGTGAGTCTGAGTGAACTCCGAGAGATGGTGATGAACAGGGAGGCCTGGCATGCTGCGATTCATGGGGTCGCAAAGAGTCAGACACGACTGAGTGACCGAACTGAACTGACTGAGAGTAATCTTGCACATGTGCACCAGGACACATACTCATATTCATAGGATATTCATACCTGCATTTTTCAAAATGTGCCTAACTGGAGACAACCCAATCATTACCAACAAAAGAACGCTTAAGTTGTGATGAAATGGTACCACAGATTGAAAGTGAAAGTCACTTAGTAGAGTCTGACTCTTTGCGACCCCATGGACTATACAGTCCTTGGAATTCTCCAGGACAGAATACTGGAGTGGGTAGCCTTTCCCTTCTCCAGGGGATCTTCCCAACCCAGGTCTCCTGCATTGCAAGAGGATTCTTTACCAGCTGAGCTGCACGGGAAGCCCAAGAGTACTAGAGTAGGACCACAGATTACCATATAGCAATAAAATAAGCTGCAGCTTGCTTCAAATATATGAATGATGCTCAGAAAAATAATATCAACATATTTGGTATGCTTTCATGAGTATAATGTCCCAAAATAGGAAAAATGAAAGTACTGTATCATTTACAGTTGCAAACACAGACAATAAAC